>OZ014463.1:3595039-3788948 GCA_963966035.1 Acleris laterana | reverse complement strand
ACGCTATTGAAAATAAGTACACAAAAAAATAAGCCTTAATTCACTGACTGTTCTATCTAATTTAAATGTTCGAAAGTGCGTATTTTTCGAGTTTTATATAATAAACAGTCCAGTTGGTCCTCTTTAAAGAAACCCTTTGAACGTCGTTAGTCGTCAAGTCACGTCTGATTTTTAAAACCCAATTTGAAAGCAAGCAAGTGGGACCGCAAGCCCACTTCAAACGCGTTGCCAATGCCACTATAGTAATACACGATTGTCTTATCCCCACACCGGAACAAAACAGTGCAAATATTGCTGCTTAGCGGTGGGTTAATGGATCTTCAGATCGTGGTGCCACTACTAAAGACTTCTTCCATTTTTCTTACATTTTTGGATACGAAGATTTGAGAGTTTGAGTGTTTACAGAACGTTAAAATGATGTCAACTGTGGCGTTCAAATGGTATAACTAAAGTAAAGAAAATTGTAGACTCCGTGAAAACTTGTTACCTAACTAACTGTCCCCAGCCGAAATAGACTTGGACACATCATCGGTGGACTCCTCCGAAGACTGGGAGAACAGTGTCAACAGCTCTGAACTGGACGTGCAGTACCAGAGCGACGAGGATCGGCCTGACAACGAGGTGAGTGCGGATCAGGTTCCTAATACCAGGCTCGGCCCATGATACTCTAGCAATAAGTATGTCTGCTTGCATTTCGGGGTGGGACTTTAGGCTGGGTTGTGTGCGAATGAATACGAATGATGCGATGGAAAGAAAATCACAGAGTAGTCACGTTGATACCCTATCGATGTTTCGAAAACTTATTGTCCGCCGTTTCGTTTATCCGAAATTTATGTTAGTCCGTAAATGTTTTTTCTTTGAACCCGTCATCTTTTCAAAATGTTTAAAAAGGTATACCTACAGAACCTTTAGGTTAATCATGTAACAGTAAAAACAATAGGACTTTTTTTAGGGTACCGGAACAACGATTTACTAAATGTAAGACGATTTTTTTTATGGGCTGCGTATTTCCCATTATAGCGTAGGTACTTCCGGTTTAAATTTCGGAATGGTGACAGGCAGATCCGTATTATGCAGAGTCAAAACCCTCTGATATCGTTGTCACCCCAGCTGTTACATGCCTTGCTGCTTGCATTCTACTTTTTCAAAAATGATCCTATTCTATGAAACTGTTTTCACATTTCGATTGTTGGTAATATCTTTGAGTTTTCGATAGTTTCTATAAAAATCATAATAATAACGCTTTCAGTCGCAATTGGCAATTGCGTCCAATATTCTATTACATCAAGTTTGTGTGTTTTTAAGGTTTCTGCGGATCTCTCAGCCCGAAGCCGTCTAAGGCTATGAATAGGGCTGAATTAATGTAATGTAATCTCTTCAGAATTTCTTTTCACTTTGAGATTTTGGTTGGTACCATTTGTTTATTTATCTATGGAGTTGCCGAAAATTTCCTTTGTTGTCGTGGATCATTGTGAAATAGGACACTATTGTTGTGGATTGTAATTGGGTTTTTTTCCCTTTTCAATGTGCGATTCCTTCTTAAGGGTATAGCGTCGTATGGCGCGTCCCTCGCTATTTTATCGAGATTGTTCTGCAACATGCGTTGGATATTTTTATAGCCAAAGAGCGTTAAGTGGTTTTCGTTTTTCGTTCGGCCAACTAGTTTAGAATATGGTAGGATTTAAGTCTAAACCGACTTGGGGTGCCTATTGCGTCGCATAATATTGATTCTACTAAAATATTTAATCGGAAAATATTTCAGCAGCAGCCGCTGAAGCTACAGAATTGAGGTGTTGCTAATAATGTGTGTAAAATTATGCGAACTATTCATACGAAATTATGAAATGAAGGCAAAACAGAATCGCTTACAATGTTAGGAAGATCGTCGATCGTAGTACCTATATTCTTCTGTACAATGTTATAGAAATACATACACACATACCTTTATGCCTGTCTCCCAAGGGGGTAGGCAGACACTATGGAACGCCAGGTGGACCGGTCTGAACATACCTCTTTCGTTTACTTTTAGTTATAGAAATGAATAAAGGTAATAAAAAAAACACGCACCATGGTGTTAGGACTATAATTTATGATGATATTGTTGATCGATTTATCTTTGTGCGACGAAAATAAATTAGGACACTAAAAGTTATGCGACCCAATATAGCGCCAAACCGACTCTTTTCTTTATTTCACAGCTCATTGAGCGCTACTTTTCTTCGGGTTTTTTCCTACGGATTTTCCTTCCCGGTTTTTTCGTCGGGTTTTTAACTGCGTACGCAGCTATGGCCACTGCCAGTATGCTTGGTTCGGACGTAATGGATGAAGACATAATTCAACATAGCAGGAAGCTAAAATTAAACAAATGGTAAAAAGCCCCGGGATTCGACGGTGTCTGTGTTAGGCACCTCAAACACGCCGGCTCCCACCTTTTGACGTGTATCCCTGGCAAGCGTACTGTAATTTATTTTTTGATGTTATTTTTTATGTTTGTTATGTGTTTTTTACTTATTTTGTAAAACAATGTGTACCTTGAAAAGTAGAATTTAGGGGATTAAAATATGACCTCAATCTATCATACAATGAAGATTAAATTTCATTTGTAAGGGTTTTATCGCTGCCTTTTTACTGTGTATTATATAGTCATAGATACCTTCCGGATGATATACAGCGTTAATTTTTACTTGTCTAATATAGTAAACAATTGTCTAACATCAAAATGATCCGTTTCTAACTAATCTGTAGCCACAATAATTTTATACTTCTTCATAATTTGCAGATTTGCAAAAGAGTTTGATGAAATTGAGTGTGGTGTACAGACTTAAACTATAAAAAAAAACTGCTGCTTAATGTAATGTTTACCACTTGATAATATTCTAGTTTCGCCTGCTGCAACATCATACTCTATTGTGCCTAGCAATAATAAAAATCAAATTTTGACTTCCACGCAATCCTATTGACCCATTAACCAATTCATTAACCAACACCGATCACGACAGCGTTCACTGTTTTTAGAGGTCTATTTCACGCTGTCAAGTCAACCATACCATGACAAATTTATCCGTCATTAATGGTCAAAAGGTTAATGTTTTGATAAACCCTTTTCCTACATCTAACACCATTTCCCGTAATCCCATGATTAAATAATTGGACGGTGGTGTAAACTAGCTCACGGCAGATCGCCCAATTCTTTCAGGCGGTCGGCATGGTGTTGCCAGAGCTCTCGCGCTACGCGTCCACCGCCAGCTAAGCTGGCAACACACGCACTGACGAAACCGGTAATCGAAACCCTGCTTTAACTCGGTTGAAATACCTAGATTTAGCATTTTCAGTTTTTTTAAGCATGTCATGCTGAAACGAATAAGTGTGTAGTATTTTTCATCTTACAATTTTCGATGCTATTCATTGACTAGCAACACCGGTGGTTCGTATTGAATTCTTATAATTTAAGACTGGCAATACTGGTGTTTTTATCTCTAATTTCGAATTGTGCCACTATGGAAAAATACCCGGTGTATTTTTAAATTTGAAACTGCCAAATAATTATTTTAAAAAAAACTATGTGATGTGTATTAACATTTTAAAAGCAAATTACGGTAATACGAGTATTCCTCATTGTAAACAATAATTTTATCAGTCTGGATTTGATGGTTTTAAGATCACAAGTTTGGAAAGCAAGAAACTCTACAAATATGTAAAACAGTGGGTTTAGTCTTTCCATACGCATACAGTTGTCGAACTAGTTAATCGTTCTTTGTGTTTCTAAGAAATACATATGACAAAAATACCGTCAGATGAGATAACGAATATTGTGGGGGACGTCCATTAATTATGGAAGCTTAAAATTTGTGGCTAAAATGTCATGAAGTGGGGAAGAGGGGCAATTAAAAACTCTTGACATAATACCTCGTAACATTTTCTAATATTAATGGGAGATACATGAACATATCAATTAGAAATAAAATGAATTATTTGAATGGCATAGAAGATCTCATTTCGAGGGGGTCGAGAGGGGGGGGGTTTAAAAGAAAGATACCTCACGTAATAAGTGGACGTCACCTAGCAATAACCAGCGAATGGCTATTATTGTTAAAGAAGAGCTAACTTTTGCGAGTTATTTATTTATAGTTCCAACTTTTATTTTTAAAAACCGATGCAGATATTGCTGATTGTTGTATAAAAATATAGCAAGTGTAATGTTCAAGTCATTTTAACTTTTTGAAACGCCAGGACAAATATATAATATCATCACTTACACGCACATGTTCTTCACTGTCAACCGTGACGGATTTATCCGTCATTAATGGTAAATCCGTGGTGCAGATACGTCCGTCAAGGACTTTAAAAAGGTTAAAATTGACTTTCGCTTGTTGATAAGAAAAGTCTGTGATAGATTCCTGAGCAATATCTGCAAGTTAAATTGAAGTGATCAATTATTTTCTTATTTAATTGTAAATAGATTTATTTCTTAACAATTTAAAGGGGTTATTAATTTTAAAGTTAGTTTGTAAACTTTTGTTTAAATTAGTATCTTAGGCATCCATTTTTCCAGCAGAGAAGTTAGAATCAGTTTTTAAATGGGTGAAAGCAGTGTGCTTTGTTTTAATTGGCCTAAATTCGGGCCTACTTAACTGTCACCATTTTCGACATGTTTGCAGTTTTTAGAACAGACAATATCTTATTTCGATGGAGGATAAAGAGTTTGTTAGTAGAGCTTTTGGGTAGGGTTACATGGTTTAAAGGTCCAGAGTTTCACATTTGAAACTAGAAGAATGGTAATAAGCGAAATTTGTATCACAATTATATCGCACTCTTGTGGCAATGAAGATGAGAAAGCCGAATTTTCTAAATGTCTACAAATAAATCTATCAATGTCTGCCAGTATAAATCTGGAATCCCATAGCGGCGACGCTTCTAACGTACACGCATGTAATCACCAGAGGCCGTTTTTCTTCTCAACTTCTCATTTATCAGACTTCCGTTATACATATATTGATACAATACAATACAGAACACAAAGACCAAACCAAGTTCAAAAATATTAAGTAAATAACAGGTGGTCTCTTTCACATAATCTTGTAATAGCTGAACATTTAAAATTGACATATGCAATAAAGCTAATGAAGTATAAAAATTACTTGTAAAACTTTATATTTCATAATTAATAAGTTTCCAAATATAGCCATCAATACAGCCATTGATGCTTTTTCGATTTTGTGTTCAAAATACCGGTCCCTGGTAATTACTCGTACAGTCAAAGACTTAAATTTGGTACCCACCTTAGGTCCAAAGTCAATCTGACATTCTACAAAATAAGAGTTTACTCTTAGCTGCAAATGACTTGGCATCTCTAATGATATTGACAACTTCAAGCATATTTTCGTTGAAATGGGTCACAAATTAACGTTCGTGACCGTACAGCGTCAGACAGAGACACATTCGAGTCACGTGGCACGTGTGCCGCATGCATGCATGGCGTACGCCGCACTGGAATTCCGGTTTAAATGTTGTACTCTCGATATCGTGGCAAATACGTGTAAATCCGAATTTTGGATATTATAAAAATCCGAATTTCGGGAAATATTAAGACATTATAATGGATCGTGTTGTGTATTCGGTGTTCTTAATAATCTATTCGTGTAATTCTGAACAATTTTGAGCTTTACTGTCTACGGTGTAACACTTTAAATGAAGTCAACTTGTACTTAAGGAGTCCACAGTTCCCAAGTTCATTATGTAAATAAATACTCTATTCTATTAGCGTAGAGTATATTCTGTATTGTATGCTTGTTTTACCGCTTACCTTTTCAATATTATGAATAGTCTAAAGAGATTTTCACGGCTCGTCTCTAAAATGAAAAGTAGCTACAGTCCAGGTTAACATAATATATGTGCAAAAATATGTATACATGAATTTCATTGCTGTAGTAATACACGTAAAGAGCGGAATTCTTCATAGCAAAAATCAAACTGTCAGAGGGATTGACCTAACTGTTTTATCGACTTATCGATAAATATTTGTCACTTAACGAAACAAAGTTAAAGTAATGAAATCAGGCTTTTGGATATACATACAAACAAATTAACGGTGTCCCTAATTAGCTGACCGCCACTGTATTTTAGTATAATAGTAAAGAATAAAACAGAAAATACTTTTTTTTTTTTATTTTTATATAAAAGAAATCTTAATCTTTATTTTCTATATCCATTTTTTTATTGTTTTTCTTTTAGGATTAACCATTTTAGTAGCACGGCACGGAAATCACTCATGAAAACTCAAGTGACATAAAAGACATATGTGACGCTGACATGATTTACTTTAATATGGAGATGCAAGTTGCTTATCAAAGAGGTCAAATGTTACAGAATAATCTTTTAAGTTGATTATGGATACCTAATGCGATATTATTCCGTAACATCGATAAGTCGATAAAACAGTTAGGTCAATCCCTCTGACAGTTTGATTTTTGCTATGAAGAATTCCGCTCTTTGGTCTGTGTACATATTTTCACGTATGAGCGGCAAGTATCGTACAAGTATGGGAAATTACTACCCTATTAAACCACGCCGTTTGGTCCCGTACTGCTTATACAAAGCAGAATAACATTTCAAACTTTACCTTTTTCAATATCTTCACTAAAAGCTTAAACTTGACTACAAACGTATCGAAAATATGTTTAATCTAAATTAACTCAAAGTTCCTTCGATATCAAATGTACTTTGAGTCATAAATATCAGACGTCCTTTACTAGATGTCCTACCTTAATATAATAAATGTACCAATATATGTAGAGGATTCGTATTAGGCATGCGGAACCACTTCCGAATGCACATTATTTCGTCGCATAATTATCATACTAATTTATATTATATTATTTGAAAATAAGTTTTACTAACTTTTAAATCCGGGTAGTCGGGTTCTTAACACTGGAGGTGTTTTTTTTTTCATGACTTGCGTTAATCATAATAATAAGTATGTTTTAATTTTTAAATGCGTTTGGAAGTGGTTGAACGCCAAAAATGTACCAATTGTAGTAGAATTTTACTAAATGTCTTTACCGTATACTATACATGTCCTGTACTCGGTAGGTGTAGTGGTATATTGTTTCAGCATATATTTACATGCATCCTAATGTTAACAAGGTTTATAAAAGATTATACTATCTTGTCTGGTTGTTAATGCTGCATGTGTTCATGCACAAAATATTGAATATCAAAAATGTCCTATTTATAAAACCAGTTTTGTCATTTTAGGCATTTCCGAATAGTTTTGTACTAAGTTGAGAAAGTACCGGGTAATGTATAACCTAACAACGTCTGGAGTTTCTAGTTTTTCCATCCAAAAAACAAATGCATATTAAATGAAAACATGGGAAATTCTTAACTTTATATCTAATTTTAAATTACAGTACATGCTTTGAAGGAAATGCCTATAAGATCGACTATAATTTATAATTATAATAAGTCATATATTTATTACTTAAAGTATTACGCTTTATTTAATGTATTTGGTGATTATTTGTACTGTTTGGCATATACGCACATCTGGTTAAAACCAGTGATGCAATGTTAATAAATTAACCTATTATTTTATATTTCCCCGTTAATTCGCACTTTGGTCTTTTTTGGGTGCTTTTCTAATTATTACTTTACCTCGTTAGGCCCATGTCAAATCTCGATGATTCAATAACATCTTGTGTCAGTCAAGTTAACTTTTTGACCAATGTTCTATATATAGGCCGTTGGGCCTACCGTGGTTAATACATTTCAAGTCTTTTAGTGTCGCTGGGCACAATTTCATTAAACCAATTTTATTTTACGTAGTCAATAGGGATGTAAAAAATTAAAAATTTAAATAGGTTTTTTTTTACCACTACTTAAACACGAGAAAAAAGCTTGTCGGGTATAATATAATATCAGTTTAGCATAGTGACCAACTCTTGGCTTTCGTGTGTTTTAGAAACCTTATTAAAAAACGGTAAAAATTAAACTAATAAAAAGAAAACATTTATTTCTTCTATTTTAACATTTTTGGAAAGAGTCTCCTCCTCCTCCTGCCTTGTCCTGCGTAATGTTTTTTAATAAGAAGAAATAGATTTATTAAGTTCTGCCCGGTTATTCTAAATATCCATACAAAAATGTCCTTCATAAAGGATATTGGGCAGGAATCGGAAATCGCTTAAAAAATCTTGGACAATATTTGCATCTAAATCTATGTAGCAATAGACCAATGGAGGTGGTCACTTTATCGCTTGGGGTAAAAACAAAACTAGCGCAATAATGAGTAGTAAATTTCTTTCTATTCGCGCTAAAAAATCAAAAAGCCAAAATAATTTTTAAAATAACAATATTTCCCTGTCGATCAAGACACCATCTACTATTAGATATATAATTACATCCCATTTATTAGACGTAATAAAAATAATGTTTGAATAAAGTACTGAGCTATGGTTGTCCACGAAATTTGCTCACGGCGGATTCAATATGTCCGTAAATCATGAAATCAATCAATAAAATAAAAACCTTTTACTGAGGAAATATGTTTTATTTATTTCACACCCTGCATTTTTGATGACTAGTTGCAGATTTTAACCTTTTCGCACAAGACGGATAAATCCGTGGTTAACTGGGAGTGACGGATCTGATTGTTCCGTCGGATACAGACTAATTTGATTTTCTAGAATCTGCGTAATAAATCAAATAATATGATACATACGACTTTGCAATTTTGTATCACTTTTAACCTAATTAGTTGATTGTACTAACATCAGTCACGACGATGACGGCCAGCGTGGTCTGTGGCGTTCACAATGACAGCACAACGGTCAGGGATAACAAAATAAAGCTAAAAATACTTTGGCTTCGTACATATCGGTTCCAATCAAAGTTATTGCATTTATATGAGCAGTCTATCTTGGGTGGATGGGCCCTTTAGGATCTTTTGTGCAATTACCCTTAGCTGTTCGAATGTGACGGTTTCCTCACGATGATTTTCCTTCACCGTAAGAGCATCGGGTAATCCACTTGAGTTACAAAAACTCATTTGTACATGGTGTCCGCAAGGGTTGAACTTACCTTACGATTACGAGTTAACGACGTTAATTTGTCGATTGGACCACCTTAGGTGTTAAGGTTACTAGGAAATAAAAGTCCAAAAGCATTATAAAGCTGTATTTTCAGCACAAATAACGCTTGTACTTGCAATTGCAATATAACATGATTTTTTTAGAAAAATAAATACACTTATAATGGTATTAAACATATAAACTCATCAACAAAAGATTTTTTTTCAAATTTTCGACTTTTTTGTCACTAGCTACACGTCATGCTTAAAAGGCGGATGCTGACAAATTTATCCAATCAAATATAAAACATTTTACATTTTTCCAAAGTGGTAGTTATCCTATGTTAACCAAGGCTTTCGTCTCTTCCAAACTTCATCATAAAGCACATATTTTCAACACCATGATGGGTATATCCGTCATAACATTCATAACGATAGTGTAAATAAGACCTAGAGACGTACGCGTAATATTAAAATTATCGTGCAGTTCAGCTGTCATAATTGTGCCGCCACACACTGCGATATTTATCTTTTTCAACGAGCATGGGTCAAGAGTTTATATTTATTTTTAGTCATAATCTTGCCAAGTCATAATTATCGTAAATCATATCAATTCAAAATAATCCACACAGATAATTTTGAATTTGGAACTTAGAGTGGTTCGGACTAAGATACATATTGTAATGACATGACAATCTACGGGTGTCACTCGCACTGCTACTGCTGTAGCCAATTGCTACGAATTTTAACCTTATTGTACGGATACGGATTTATCCGTCATGTTTGTTGAACCTGCGGTACGGATATATCCGTCAATGGTGTTAAAAAGATTAACAATATCCAATTTAAAAAGGATAATTTCGTAATAGACAGTAACTATAACGAAGAAAGAAGAGTGAGGATTGTTTACCTAACATTATCAAGAGCCCTTGTTGAATGAACAACTTTTTTATTATCTTATGATACTTGCAATAAACTTGAATATATTACAGCAATTTTTATCAGGCAAATGGAATTTTAAAGATTAATATATAGTATAGGTAAGTACACTTTAGATTATATTAAAGCTGAATGGAATGGACAGATATTTATGTAATAATTCAAGTATAAAATTTTACCTAGAGCTGTTTTACGGATTTATATGCTATGGATTAAATGGAAAAATTGGGGAAGACTTTAAAAATCGTATGCATGCGTGTGCAAAAATGGATGTCAGTCGCAATCTGAACATCCGTCACTCTCGTACTTATATACGTGTCAGAAAGTGACGGATGTTATATCCACATATCGTCACGCGATAAACGCAGCCATGCTAGGCCCCTGGTGTTCAGTCAACTACACGTCATGTATCCACTTTAGTATGTCATAGTCAAAGAGCGGAATTCTTCATAGCAAAAATCAAACTGTCAGAGGGATTGACCTAACTGTTTTATCGACTTATCGATAAATATTTGTCACTTAACGAAACAAAGTTAAAGTAATGAAATCAGGCTTTTGGATATACATACAAACAAATTAACGGTGTCCCTAATTAGCTGACCGCCACTGTATTTTAGTATAATAGTAAAGAATAAAACAGAAAATACTTTTTTTTTTATTTTCTATATAAAAGAAATCTTAATCTTTATTTTCTATATCCTTTTTTTTATTTTTTTTCTTTTAGGATTAACCATTTTAGTAGCACGGCACGGAAATCACTCATGAAAACTCAAGTGACATAAATGACATATGTGACGCTGACATGATTTACTTTAATATGGAGATGCAAGTTGCTTATCAAAGAGGTCAAATGTTACAGAATAATCTTTTAAGTTGATTATGGATACCTAATGCGATATTATTCCGTAACATCGATAAGTCGATAAAACAGTTAGGTCAATCCCTCTGACAGTTTGATTTCTGCTATGAAGAATTCCGCTCTTTGGTCATAGTCGACTTAACTGTATGCACTAATAACAAAAAACGAGTACTAATGTGACCGTTATCTTTGGAACGACATTTGGTTTTGAATTTAACGACTTTCGTTCGTCTGTGTTGGTACTTATCTCTAGAAATCATATAGTTTTTGATTATTTATTAAGTGTGACCATTTAATAAAATATGCAGATTTAATGAGAAATCTTATAATAAATAAAATATAGTATAAATGAATCCTACAAGAAGTCTAATAAGTACAAAATCCTTAGAATTTCATATTGACATCTGAGGACTTTAATCATAATTTGAATGCTTAATTTGTGACAAACAAATAAAATATACCTATAAAACATAACCCGTAACAAAATTAAAACTACTAAAAACTTTAAAAAATTTGAACAATTCTCACTTTAAATGTAACTTATCACTTATAACGTATGGCAACGATGTTTAAAAATAATCCGACCCCACCGCCAGTGTTGTCACATCTAATTTCGGCAAATTGGTAGAACAGGATCCAAAAATTAGTAGAAATTGGTAGAATGTGAAATGAAAATTGGGTAGATTAGGTAGGTTACACTACACGCATGGAAAAATTCTTACAATCATAAAGGTAGAGTTGGGGCCGTGGGTAGATAGGTAGACAGGAGGCAAATTAGGTAGATCTACCAAAAAGTTGGTAGATATGACAACACTGCCCACCACGCATGTATCTTTCTTTTTCTTGTTTTGCAAATATCTTACTCTTAATAGCGAAGGACGGAAATATTTAATAATCCAATTTCAATGATATATTTTTTTACAAACTTATTATTTAAATAAAAAAGTATTTAAGAACTAGACATTTACCTTATCCAAAAAATTACACCTGACCGACCACCAAAAAATTATAACTTCTGTACAGTCGGCCAAAAATGTGGCCTACCACCTTACGGTTCATTTGCACTTCATGATACAACAAGTTCGATTTTCTCTTGCAATAATATTATGACAGTGACAGGTGTCAACGTTAGCGATAATTAGATCTCACAAAAACTTGTCAAAACTGGTAGACCACTTTCTTGGCCGACCGTACGTGTAAATGCCTGTCAATAAAAAAAAAACGGCGAAGTAGTGGTGTAGTGTCGATTCAGGGGTAAACCAGCCGTATCACTTTATATATAGGTTTGCATTTGCGTATACAAAAAATGGATTATTCCATTGAAATGCGGTAAAGTCAAGGTCACCAATATGAATACACCACAAAGTCAAAAATATTTTTGCATCTTTGTGCGGATATTTATTTTTAACCTTGACTGCACCAACGTGGAGTCTGTATAGTCGACTGTACGAATAGAAAACGATTGGAGCTGACATTACGTTAACATCTTAGGATGTTACCTCAACTATTGCATCGATCGACTTCGAACCTACTAACAATAGCTCATCGAAAAATTGTCGATCGATAATTAATCGAAAAATGTGCGCCATAAATTTGTAACAAATAATTATTGTAGTAGTTTAGTCAATACAACTAGATATATTCCCAATATGATGCGGCCACACAACGAAACTAACGCTTCACCAAACATTATAACAACTAAAACCCTGCCTTAAGGTACACGAGAAACTTTTAACGGCAATTCAAAGGGGGCAAATATAGCAGTCTTTTTTAATTTCGTGCGATAAAGTGAGACGATATATTACCGGATATCAATTGCTCAATTTTTTTCTCGTGTAAGCACACATACTAGGGTTAGGACGGAGTCACTATTTCGTAATTATAAATACCATCTTGATTTGACCGTATTGCCATACTACAAAATTCATTAATTCTTAAAAGTGATGAATCAATTTTTTGTAGATAGGTTTTATTGGTTAGGTTAAGTTTTATTTTATTTGTATGTTTTTTTTTCTGTATAAAGTTGTACACTTGCCTACTCGATGCACGATGATAAAGTTCGCCATTGTATTTTTTTTTTAATCTTCAATGTATTGTTTTTTATTTGTATAATAGAGTGTTTACATACATACATTATGTCCGCTATGAATGCGTCACAAACAAACAAATATTAGTACGTATGGAGAACTAAAAATGTTTTTTATTTATTTTTAAATATGATACTTAAGCTCAAAATCAAGGTGTATATAATAAATACTAATTAGGAAATAGCGACTCCATGGATTCTAGAACCACGGTACATCACCAAAATCCTAACTACCTATGTATTAATAATTTACTTAACTTAGTAAAAAGGTTTACAAAAATAGGTTAAACTCAGTCTAGACCTAAGTTTTCTTAGGTTCTTCTTTAGTCTTCTCTTTGATATCCTTCAGCTCTCTTATTAAGATTTCATCATCGAAAAAGACAGATGAATCTGAAAAATAACAAAATAACCTTATTTTATTTTTATCAATTTCGAAAAGTTATTTACAGACCAAGGAATATACGGGGCAAAATTAAATGACAGCTAGGGATTGCCTATATCGATAAACTGAATTATCCTTTTAAAATAACCAGAACTATGTTGCTATTATGTTTCATTTGCATAATTTCAATAAAAAATATTTTTATAAACAAAGCTTGTATATGGGAAAAGCATCGATAATTGAGTTTATCGATACAGGCAATCCCTAGTTGTCATTTGATTTTGCCCCGTATATTCTGAATAGGTCTGAATTTATTTATTTTAGAGGTAAAGGTATTCCAGCTACGAAGTGAAATTAACACCTCAAACATTTAAGGTAAAAATAAAAAGGGTAAATCTCACACAAATAGATCTAGACTCAAAGTTAGTTCTAGGCTTGTACAGTCCTCAGCAATAATATATTATCCAAGATTGAGGGCAAAAATATCTCACACTACTAATAAAGACGTGTCAGATATTTTTGCGGCTATTGCTGGTGACTTTACAATAGTAAATACATAGCTTCGTAGGCAAGGTAATAAATAAAGCAGATTTTAGGCGAGAAATAAAAACGCTACACTCAAGCAAGATACTCGGTGGCAGTCAGTGTGGAAAACTAGTTTGATTTTTGTCATCAAAAGGAATAAAACGGAGAATATTGTTAAACATACCAGATCTCTCCAGTTTCACATTTGCGCCTTTGTCTGCGTCTTCTGACTTTATATCTCCAAATTTGTTCTAAAACAAAATTAATATACAGTCATAAAAATAGCATTGATAAATGATAACTAAAAAATAGATAAAAATTCCCGCTACAATGGCGACCCCTTCTTTCAGAGCTAATATCTCATAAACGGCTGAACCGAATTTCATGAAACCTACCTAAAGTCGAGTCCAGAATTAGGCGAACTAACTTGACAGTTCATTGTACACTAATGTTGCCACAATTCAGCTAGTGCTGTAAATATTGATAGCTAATCGAACACAACGGATCTGGAATTATCATCGACGATATATTATTATAGCGTTGGTCTCTATCGCACTTTCATATTTGCCAGAAAAAAAGGGATGAATGATATATGTATGGTACATGAAATGTAGCGTACTAGCCCGACAGAAGCAACCTAAAAGGATCACAATGGCATGTTGTAATAACAGCATTATTTTTGTATTTTATTCTTAATTTGAGGAGTAAGTATCGTAAATATCCGCTTTAAACTATACATCCTTCAGATCATAGTATATCATAAAAATTGCTGTAGTTCGTCCCTATTTGGAACGTACCGTAAAATGGGGTGAATAGAGTATCGCGGGGTGAATAGAATCACAATCTAAAATAATTCATAAATTGTTACTAATAAGAACCAGTGTTACATTGACAAGACATTTGGATAATTACGTTAAAATCTCAGTCTTATAATTAGACAAATATGCTTTATTTTAGGCTGTGATCCTATTCACCCCGCGAAACTCTATTCACCCCATTTTACGGTATGTATGAGTGTGAAAGTTTCGACGACAATTACTTGATATCATATAAATAGAATCAGATTTATAGAAGGCACAAGGTTATATCGACATATTTGTGTCGACATAAACCTATTACCTACTATTTATTTTTTCCCATGTTTGGCAACATTTTCGGCTGTCAAGTTAGATCGCCTAATTCTGGACTTGACTTTAAGAACCACCACAGGAACACCTGCGTTCAAATAAAAAAAACTGCAACCAAATCGGTTCACCCGTTTAGGTGCTACCGTGCCACAGACAAACACACACACATACAACCACACACAGACAAGCTTATAACACCCCTCTTTTTGCGTCGGTGGTTTAAAAATGGTCATCATGTGATTTTATTTTAATATATTACCTTAACAAAATCAGGCAAGCCGTCCTGAAGGTGATACCAGCTCAGTACGAATATCAGCGACACGAAGAAAAGGTTTGTGCTGATACCTGCAACACGAAAACATCGATACATTAGTTATTATAAGAGCCCGGATTTTTCGCGGCAAAACAAAAGACTGTCGCAATCTAGCTAGTGTAAGAAATATTTTCTTATCGATACATCGATAATTGTATAATAGAAAAAAAAACGGGCCACTAAATAAAATAAAAAGTTAATAAAACCATTAACGTGTGGTTTTTATAAAATGATATAGAAACAGATGCGATTTCTTTTTCGAAATCCACGTCAGTACACACAGCAGCACTTGACATTTTATTTGGTTTGTGACAGTGATAGGAGTACTCATTTTCTGAAGGGTCTATTATTTTCAATGAGGTAGTATAGTCACTTAATTTTACCTCTTAGTTACCCGACGACTTATTTTATTACTTGATATGATAAAGTAGGAGATAAGATCTAGGTGGAATCACACATGTAAAACAACTGTCGCGAATGATTATAAAATAATGTAAATACATCGGCATGAGTTTTTTATACAATAATACTCGATATCGATACAAAAAGTGATTCTAGCACTAGCTAGATTGCGACAGTCTTTTGTTTTGCCGCGAAAAGTCCGGGGTCTGGTTATTATCAACATTTCAGCCCATTCCTAATATTAACACAGTTAGAATAGTTAATTTATGTTGTACGTTGATGATATTGCTACTTACAACATTAATCTTTTTTAGTAAATAATGCTTTAGGTGAAGGTGAAGTTCAAATTAAATTAACTACGGAATTGTTTTAAAAATAATAAAAATCTCGGAAATTATGCGTTATTGGACTAAATGTTATACCACATTATTTAATCATTACGACCTCAGCTATATGCTGGTAAAGGGGTTTGGGTAAAAGTGTTGTCATTTGTAAAATTCATACATTTTCAAGGTGAGCGGCCATTAGTAAAAGTGGTAAATTATGATAGAATAATTCAAAATAAACATGTTTTGTTATGTAATGTAATACTCTTAAGTGTATCGGAGACGAGATATTTAACATTATTTACCTGGGCGTATTTTTAGTACCAAAAACTGAACACTTAAATCTAAAATATCTTCGCTCCGATATTGTTAACTGCCATAAATTTTATATGTCAATGTGTATTTCAAGGTACTCTAAATAATCATGTAAAAATGATGCGTGGCTGCTTTTTTTTTTTTTACCCAATTACCCAATGCCCTTTATGCGGGTTCCTCGCGAGCACCGTGTATAATTATATTGAAAGTCGATAAATGAGAAGTCACTACGGCAGTCCAAAAGCGCCACGATAATATCCGGTCTCTGGTCCATAGACGTCACTTACCGACAGCAGCGGAGATGCGCGGCCAGTGATACATGCAGAAGCGGAGCCCCGTGAAGTGCGCTTCGATCTGCAGCTCGCACGAGTATATCTGCGCGTGCCGGGACTGCAGCTCCACGTAAGCATCCGTTACTGGCAGGTTCTAGTGACAAACATACGGTCACGAGCGTTAATAGGCTATTTGACAGGTTTTTGAAAACCATCTCAGATTATTTGTTGGTGTTTATTGAGTACTCCAAAAGTGGTAATTTTAAATTCTTTTATGTAATTCGTCTAAAAAAAGGAAATAAAAATTCACTTTAAAAATATGCCGCCAAAACGCTTTCTTAGGCAAGATGGCGTCGCACAGGAATCAGTGACGTCAGTGGTCAATACACAAACAAACTGACATTGGCTAATCATAGCAAAGCCAGAAAAACAAACAAACGTCAACTGTCATATATAATATACAGACATCCTATAATCTGTGATATTTACCGACCCTTGACGTCATCATGGATTCGGCGCCGTTTTCGATAAAATGGCTACAGATAAAAAAATATCAAGTTTTATCGTGGTTTCTTGGATAAAAGATCCATTTTTTTTTAAGTAAGAATACCTTAAATCGATTTTAAAACTCATAATTTATATGAATATACATAATTATTACGTTTTTTTTCACCTTGTCAATTAGCCTATTTGGGACCTATTTCAAGAAAAATATGCTAGAAGTCGTCCATGTCATTAGACATGTCAAGTCATTTGTAACTTTTAGGAAACTCAACCTTATTGTTGTAGAATGTCAGATTGACTTTGGACCTAAGGTGGGTACCAAATTTAATCTCGTGACTGTACAATGTTAATAAATAACGCCACAGACGGCTCTGGCCGTCAACTGAAAGTCGGCTACAGCCGTCACAAATTCAAGATTAATACAGACTTTGTTTCTTATCAATTAAGTGCATAGACATAGACGTTTTAAGGCGTTCAAACAGTTTATTTAATTTGTTTTTTTAATTATCATTTTATTTTACTTTTTTATTGAAAAAGTACTACCACATCACATCATACATACTAAACACTTATATACACTAATTAAGTACTAAACAAAATAAAATATAATTCTATTAAAGTCCGCTAAATAAGTAATGGCTTGCGATAAGTATGACCTAAAACACATTATGACTAAAAATAATGGTGGGAAAGTCCGACCAGCGAGTGGTGACACAAAGAAGGCGGCAAATTCAAGCTGTCAATATCACTAGCTGGTACCTAACACGAAATGCATAGCCAATGCATAGGTACTCATAACTAGACCCCGCTATCGGAGGTGCAAAATGGTAGCCGTCAAGTTCTTAGAGATGGGTAAAAATATTTATGATTTCGATATCGATGTTCTTAATTTTTCTATACAATTCGATTTATATGTACCTATACCTATTTTAGACTACAATTTAACATGTTTTTTTGGCATCCATGATAATTATTGTCATCAGAAATGTAAACCATTATCAGTACAACAAAAACACTACGGTTGATATTTTACTTTTCTAATGTTTCGGGTTGCAGGGCAGTGCATGAACGCTCTTGAGATAAACTTTTTCAATAGAGGTATAATACCGACTTATACTGATAATAAATTATTTAAGTCAATAAATAGTCAATGTCAAATAGTCCAGTTTTATAACACGTTTAATTAAAGTCCTAGACTCTCATTATGGTAAAGAAAAAATGTCGACATATAGAAGAAGAAGAAGAAGAAGAAGAAATACATTTATTCACTAACCATAAGACACACTAATATACAAATGATTCAAGAAAACAAAGGTAACAGGCAAGCGCGCAATTGTGTGTCCTCGCGGCAGTGAAACGGACACTGGCTCAGCAAAATGCCGAGGTGTCAGACACCTACAGCGCTGATTTTCAGCCAGTACCGGCGCTGACTCGCGGAGCCCTGTACAAACATACTATACTATACGTGTAAACTACTTACATAATACGTATAGCGGAAGAATAAACGTGAAAATAATAATAAAAATAAAACGCATACATAAATACCGATATACAGCCTAGATAAAACTAAAAAAATAATTAAAGGGTTAACTTAAAAGCAACTGGTTGAAATAATGATGTGTGTAGGTAAGTGCTGGATGAGGACTAAGATTTCTGGAGTGTCAACAAATAGCCCTTAAGCTTGCGCTTAAAGGTGTACCTGCTAGACACTCCTTGGATAGGAGGAGGGAGATCATTCCAGCACTTGGACGCCGCAAACCTGAAACTACCTCTGAAAGCCGCAGTCCGGTGTATAGGCACGATAGCGATTGCCTTATACCTGCGCGCACTTCTCGACCATTTAATCCTGTTAAAAAGGTAAGATGGAGTCTCGCTACGTACAACACCAAACAGCAGAGTGGCGAGGTGCAGGCGCCTGCGTGCAGGCATGTTCAACAGGTTTGCGGCGTTCAAGTAGGGAGTGATGTGGGAGCGGGGGGGGGACGCGGAAACAAAAACGTGCGCATGCGTTTTGCACACGTTGTATCAACCTCTTAGATCTACCAACAATGCAGCCATCATAGACTACATCACAATAGTTTAATCTAGACAATATGAGCGATTCACAAAGGTCGACACGCAAATCGACACTTAGGTAATCACGCATATTATATAGAACTTTAAGGCGATAGAAGCAGTTGCTCACTACTCTAAGTATGTGGCTCTCAAAGCGCAAATTGCCATCCATAAGAAGGCCGAGGTTATTTGCTTCTACCACCTGTTCTATTGGCTCACCCCTGATGGCAACATCCCTGGCAGTCAGAGCATTCAGAGTATTACGAATTTGATGTCTTGACCCAAAAACCACATATTTCGACTTGCTGGGATTGAGAACTAAACAGTTCTTATCCGACCAAGAGGAAATACGATCGAGGTCTTGGTTAACTGCGTTCACGGCGGCTAACGTGTCCGACGGCGCGCTGGAGAAGTAAAGTTGCAGGTCATCCGCGTAAAGATGGTATCTACTGTTCTTTATACTGTGAATAATGTCAGCGCTGTACAATATAAAGAGCAGAGGACCTAGGATCGAACCCTGCGGCACTCCCCTAGTCACAGGACAAGGAGAGGACCACAGAGTACTACCATCCATCCTACGCAACGCAACTGCCTGCGCACGACCGGACAAGTAACTGCTAAACCAATTAATCGCAGTGACATCAAACCCGTAATAGGACATCTTGGATAACAGCAAGGGTACGCTAATGCAGTCGAAAGCCCTGGAGAAATCTAAAAGAACCATAATGGTACTTTTACCAGCATCCCGAGCCTCCAGGATATTGTCGACTACATCGAGTAACGCAGTAACAGTCGACCGACCCTTGCGAAAACCCGACTGCAGCTCAGGTAGGATGCTGTTTTTCTCCAGGTATTCCGACAGCTGATCGCAAACCACCCTTTCTATTATCTTAGACGTACAAGAAAGGATACTTATGGGGCGGAGTTCGGACAGATTTGCAGGGTTCGGTTTTTTTGGCAACGGGATCACTTGAGCGATTTTCCAGTCCGTTGGGAAAGTCATAGTCTCTATACTTTTGTTAATAATGTCGGTCAGTATGTCAGAGGTCCTCGGAAGAGTCATGAGTAGCATGTCAATGTCAATAGAGTCTAGTCCTTTCGCGGTCGTTTTAATCGAAGTCATAATTTTTGTGACAGTTCTAGACGTTGTGGGTGAAAGAGTAAAAGTCTTGCTACCATGCCTACCGAATTCGTAAAAAGTAAGGTCAGATATTGTTACGTCCTGTTTTCCGGGGACGTTGAGGAAATGTCGGTTTATTAAGTCAGGGTCGTCGAAAAGCATCGGGAGATCAGTCTGCGTCTGTGAGTCTGGAAGAACCGTGCGCTTCAAGTTTTTCCAGAGAGTCTTTGGGTCAGTCACGTTGTTGATATGGTGTGCAAAGAAGGCCCGTTTCTCGTTATAGATGGCTGCGATTACGAGATGTTTCAGGTCCAGGTAATATTTTTTGTGAGCATCACTCTTGGATCGCTTATATTTGGAATGTGCTTCATTCCTGAGACGCATCATAAGTTTGACATTACTCGTAAGCCATGGTTTGGGGGCCTCCTTTACCACTATCGTCGTAACAGGCGCGTGTTTGTCAAAAAGTCCGAGTAAAAGTTCGTTAAAACGTCGTACCATGTCGTTTACGTCGTCGAGTACAAGAATTTGGTCCCAGTTTATGGCGTCAAGGTCGTCGTTGAAGTCACTCAAGGTAATGTCTTTTAGAGGTCGGTAAGTAATACGCTTTGGTGTCGGCTTTCGTTTTTTTATGTCAAACTCGGCTGTAATGAAAGCATGTCTACCCAGATCTGGAATGTGCTTCACGTCTATAGTTACAACGCGAGCGTCAGTGCAAACCAGGTCTATGGTCGTCTCGCTGTGTTCTGTGAAATGCGTCGGGTCGCTTACATGTTGAGTCAAGTTAACCGTCGTTAAAAATTGTGTCAAGCATTTAAATTTAGTGTCATGTTCATCCGAAAAATTGATATTAAAGTCACCAAGTAAAATCAAACGGTCGTAATTAGTGAAAGAAGTAATTGAGTCAGTAATAGCGTCAAAAAAAGTCTCAACGTTAAGCCACGGAGGGCGGTAAGCGGTACCAATAATTAAATGTTTACTGTTTACATTTATTTTTATCCACATTTGTTCTACGAGGGGAGCGGGGGGGTGTGGCAGGGTGCGGGCGGAGAGGCCCCGGCGCAGGTAGAATCCCACGCCACCTCCCCGTCCGGCGCGGACGTCGGCTGGCCGAGCGATATGACGCAGTCGGTAATTGGCCACCGCGGGGGCGCGTCCTTCCTCACCAGCGCGCAGCCAGGTCTCGTTTATGGCCACAATGTCCGCGTCAGTCTCTGTTATTGTCGCAATCAACTCATCGTGTCCCGTACCGAGAGATCCAGCATTAAATAAACCAACTTTGAAGTTTTTAAAACGAGGCATCACAAGTATAAGGAACGTTAAAATTACAAACGGCGAGCTGTATACAAGTAAGTATTATGCACTTACATAAACATAAAGTGATAATTGTAATAATATAGCGAGTAAATTGCAGATAGAAAAAGATGTATAAGTGTACTAATAAAAAGTAAAAGCCAAAATTGATACATACGAGTAGATATATATATACCTGAAAAGACAAAATACATAAAATAACTATTATACTTATTATTGTTTGGTTCCAGGCGAGATCACAAGTCGGCAAAAGGATTATTCGTTTCACTCCCGCGAAGACACAGCACAACAAAGACAATACAAACAGGAAGGCAATTACATTACGGTGAGCACGACTCAAAATTTGTCTAACGTGAAACACAACAATAAATGAAAACAACAATAACGAAAACTTTTTGTCTAGGACTTCACAACACAGGAGGGATAAAAGATAATAACTAGGGCTGAATCTGAGCTGCATCGGCGGGCCTAAAAATATCCAAATCGGATAAACGGCGCAAGCGGTGGCTCGGCTGGCCGTCAGCCCGGCGGGCAAAGATCCTGCCATCCCGGGTCCACACGTAACGCCAGGCGGCGGCGCGCGCAGCCTCGCGGGCCCGCTGGAACAGCTGCCGGTTGGCGCTCGTCAGCCGCTCGTTCACGAAGAACCTCTGCGGAGCGGCGGCCAGGCCCAGGTCCGCGGTGGTGGCGCCGCGGCGCACGCGCGCGCCCTTCAGCAGCTCGTCGTGGACGGCTCGGCGCGCCAGGCGCAGCACGAGGGGCCGCGGCCGGCCCGCCTCGCGCGTGCGGCCCACTCGGTGCACGGACACAACGTCGCGCACGTCCAACTCCACTCCCAGCTTAGCGCAGATCTTCGTCGCCAGGCTGGCGGGACTCTCACCGGGCTCCTCCGGCACGTTTGATACCTGCACATCATTTGACAGGAGCTCCTGGTCTCGCTCGTGCAGTTCCATTTGGAGGACAGCGATGGCTTCCTCCAGTACCTTGGTGGCGGTCGAAACGGTACCCTGCGCGACCGCTTTCTCCACGGCGTCGACGCGGCTCTCCAAAGACTCCACCTTGGCGCTAAAGTCAGCCATACGTGACCCGACGTCCCAGAAGTCCTGACGGAAATCTTTGAGCTCCTGTCTAACGGCCTGGAGCTCCTCCCTGAAGAGCTGAATTTCAGAGCCGAGTGTCAACTGCCCTACATTTTGCCCGGCGGGGGACGCAAACGTAGCGAGTTCTACGGTCGACGGCGTAACGGCCTGCGCGTCAGCGGGACTAGATGCGACGGGTCGAGCGGCAGTGGGCTGTGTAGCCAAGGGCTTGGCTGAGGTGGACTGGCCACTCAAACCCCTCCCCGGCGAGTCGGCTTGGTTGTTCCGAGCTCTCTTGCACGTCGGACAGCTCCAGTCGCAGGGCGCGGCTGCCCCGATCGGGACCCCCACGCAGGCACAGTGATAAAAGCTGCCGCATTTAGTGCATACCACAGTACCCGTACGTTTCGTGGGCTTTGAACAGGCTGAGCACTTATTTATCGCAGACATTGTTGATGTTGTTGTTTTTTTTTTTTGTTTGTGGGTACTCTGTAATTACGGTCGTCGTCACTTTTATGTTTACAGCTGTATTAATGTTATTCACTGCACTAAATTACTCGCGAGCAATAAATGTTAATATTTAGACCACTCCTAATGAATTAAATGCACTATCACAGCCAGGAAAGCAGTAGTTTTATTTAAATTAGCGAGCAACGAACGCTAGTGTGTACGCTGTACAACGTCCGTGACGTCAGTCCATAGCTATAATTATCGACATAATATAGTATTTCAAAATAATTTTTCCCATGCCTAATAACTTGACAGTTACCATTTTGCACCTCCGATAGCGGGGTCTACTCATAATGTGACGGCTTGTTTCATAGGTAAGAAGAACGCTTGTGTCACCACTCGCTGGTCGAACTCTAGTCGATATAGACCCAGTTACCTGGTCGTCCTCAAAGTCGCTGAACAGCTCGACGTGTAGTTGCTGCCGTTCCTCATTCACACCGGACAGTAACAGCGGCGCGAACACCACCGTCCGGATAAACTCATGCAGGCACGATCTAATAATAATATTAATTAGTCAATAAAATCGATCGACAGCCAATCAATCGATGAGGGTTGAAGAACAGGTCTTTCAGCTTGGTGAACGGTGGAGGGGTGCGTATCTACTCACATAACTTTTTAAGTCCTATTATCGGTAGTCCGAAAATGTTTCTCATACCATTTCACATCATAATGATCACACTTCATACACTTCTAAATCATTTTTAGTACTAACGATCGTTACTCGTAATCATTTGTATTCATAACGCAAATATTAATGAAGCCGTACACTTTTCTCAATTTCTTAAATATCTTACGTGTAATAAAGTTAGGTTAGGTTAGGTTAGATTTATAAAAAATCTCAAAAAGTGAAAGTTTCTTAAAAAAAATGCTTTATGAATTGCGATAATTATGACTTTAAAAGTATGAACAAAAAAGTATGAGGAAAAAAAATATGAAGAGTGATTATTATGAATAAAAATCGGTAGGAAAACAAAAAATAGGAATAAGAATTTTATGTGAGTCAATTCAATATGGACCCACGGTGGAGATTTTGAAGTAATGAAGAAGTCCTTATGATTTTTTTACAAAATTTAATGCATTTTATTATAAATACAGCGGGTGTCTAAGCCGAGAGCAGGTAAAAATGTGTGGTGGGGTCGCCGCTACGTCATCCGAGGTCCGCTTATGGCTCGCTGCGTATGCATGTGTGTGTGTGTCACACATATGCCGTGCGTTAACAAGGGTCGATGGGCCAAGGTTATATTCGTCCGACTAGGCAGTAAGTTTTTTTTTTGCTGGTTGTGTGATCTGCCGCTGGTGTCATCAAATGGTTCCTAAGGAAGTTCCGGTGGCCTATTGCCTAACGCAATCGCAATCGCAATCGACTTCAAAGCGGAACAATTGTTTTCATTATTGTATGCAGACAAGCCTTCGATTTTCAAAATGAAAAAGATTGCTGCTGAGCAGGTACCATTCAGTAGGAAAAAAAGTCAACATCTGTTAGAACAAAGCTCTTTTAGTCGATCAAACTGAGTTAAAAAATAATTGAAAGACCAAATGTGTTTTCCCATAACTTTAAGACTGCGCCGAGCGTACGCCGGATGTACAGTGGCGCCCTCATTACTTTTATTGTGTTTTCTAATAAACTAAAGTATTTTCTTGAAATTGGACGAAATGTTTTTGTACTACAAATGAAAACACAACTTATAGGGTATATATCACATGGTTTAATAACAATTTACCTTCGAGTTATCAACTTAACGGAGAAAAGTGACCACCTTTCCCCGTTAAGGTGACTACTCAAAGGGTAAAAATTATTAAAGTTTGTTACGTATCCCATAAATTGTGTTTTTACTTGCACTACAAAAACATATCGTCTGATTCCAAGGAAATTCTTTAGTTAATTAGTAGACACAATAATAGTAATGAGGTCGGAGGCTCGGCGATTGCGCGACGCAGTCTTAACAGTAAAGTTACTTCAATAAAAATTGATCGGGTGGCGGTCTGGTCGCATAACAACTATTGTCATTATATCGATTGTCATAACACTTTACGCATAAAGTTGATGCTCATAATTTTTTTTTGGCATAAATTATACTAGGCATAATTGTTCCCTGTCATAATTATACGGAGTCATAATTGGTTTAACCATAATGTAGAATGTCATACATTTATTTAGTCATAATATGATAAAACCGACTCAGATCGCGGATAGGTTAGGGTTATTTTTTTTTATAAAAGAGCGGAAAAGCTTGTTATTAAATGAATATTACGTCATTACGTATAAAGTATGGTTAAATAATTATATGCGCATCATATTTATGCGCGTTACACAATATGTTCTTAAACATTATGATTAAAAACTTTATGCGCATAAATGTATGACAATTTACAGTTATGCGCAATGATGAGTATGACGAATCCTTATATGCCCATCAAAAATATGACTTTAAACTTTATGCAACCCGACCCCTACCCAAATTGATCACATACTTAATTGGATCTCAATTAGGGCTTCCAAAATTACGGAAATATCAATTACGTTATTGATAACGGAATTATTTTTAAATATTACGTAATTACGGAATTACGTAATTTTTCCTATTTTAGTTAAAAGAGTTATATTTTCATTAGTATTAATGAAAACAACAACTTTTCAGGCATTATTAAAGTTTTATTATATTAAAATTATAAACAAAAATAGGAAATAAAATCAACATCATAAAATCAACAATTACTTACTTGAACAACTTCAATTATTATTTATTTATTGTTTTTCCCATGAAAATGGGAAATGAAAGTTAGAGCGTCCAAAGATTTATCAGCTAATGAGCTTCTCAGCTTATTGCAAAAATAGCCGGCGGAAGAAAAAGCTCGTTCAGCTTCAACACTCGTCGGCTGTATTGTTAATAAATAATTGTATGCAGCTTTAAGGTAGACTTCGCGTCCACCGCCAGTACCTACTATCATACGAGGCTTGCTATGAATATTTTTAGTTAATTAAAAACCATTAATTTTTTTTACAAATTATTTTAATATTTTTCAAAATATACTCCTCCAAGTTCAATACATCGCCTCATTCTATAAAACCAATCCTCAAAACATTAAAAAAATGCGTACTGCGGATGGTCAAAGAAAAGTCGCTCAAATTCTAGTACTGCCTCGTTCGAGTCCATAAAAGTCCGGCCACGCATCATTTTCTTTATAGTGGGGAACAAGAAATAGTCGCACGGGGCCAGGTCAGGACTGTAGGGTGGATGCGACACCAGCTGAACACCTTTATTGGTCAAAAAATCCATTGTTATTGCCGCGGTGTGTGCAGGTGCATTATCTTGGTGAAAAAGAATTCCATGAGTGCCGCTCTTTGGACGATCCTCACTAAGTCTGTCAAATGCCTGGGGTAAACAGACCTCTGTATACCACTGGCTAGTAACTGTCCTTCGATCTTCGAGTGGAACTACAGCTACTGGCCCCCCGCGGCGAAAGAAAACGGCGATCATTTTTTTTGTTCACACTACGGCCACGAACAATTTTTAATGGAAGCCCGTCTTCCTCAAACACCCATTGCATAGATTGTTGCTTTGTTAGAGGGTCATAGCAGTATATCCAGGACTCATAAAGGATCAGTAAGGATATTTTGTACTCTGTAGGCAATATTGATCCTTATTCCGTTTGTGAAAGAACGTATTATTCTTCGATATTTATTTTTTGTAAGGTTATCAACTCGAGCCTAACGGGGAATTACCGAGTCCTCTACCAAACACAACTATTTAAAGTAGGCTGAAGGCGGGGAAATCCCGTGCCCGCCGGTGTCAAAAATGGTAAAAGTGTATCGTGTGGACGTGTCTTAGCAAAAACATTTCTAATAATGTTAAAAAATAATATTTTTTAATGTACAATCGGATGTGATACTGAAAGTAAAAAATAACGTAATTACGGATTTTAACATTTGAATAACGTATTTATGAGAAGCCTAAAAATCATCCGTAATTACGTTATTACGTAATTCCGTAATTACGGAATGGAAGCCCTAATCTCAATGATTGCAGTGAACCAGTGCCGTTGCAGTGATCCGGCGACATAACCTCTGGTTGTAATAGGCGCAACTAATTACAGGTTAAGACCCACATGATTACATGCTTGCAACAGTTGCAACACCTTTATAGTGCGGTAAATATAGCTTGGAAAATATACATTACATACATCTATCATTGCAAGGATTGTGAAATAGATGGTTCGTCAAACTGGTGACGATTCGGTATTCCTACATTGTACATTCGAGTACATCAATGTGTATACTTTAGTACCTTGTCACTTTAATCGCTGTGACAATTCATATTATGGCAGTTTAAACATGACATTAAATATACAAGGTACTAAGTGTACACATATTTATGAACTCGACTGTAAAAGGCGATGAGGTACATCCGATAGGTGGGTCATACCATACACAGATTTCGATTACCGTCTTTTCCGTGGACATACCCTAAGTTAACGTTTTCAAGGCCAAATTTTCTGGCTGAACCCATATCTGCATAAACGGCGCCAGGTCTACGATAGTCACATAACATAACATAAACTTACGCCTTTATTCCCAGAGTGGGGTAGGCAGAGCTACAGAATTACCAACAGCTCTAAAAACTTGTTGATAATTCTGTAACCACATTTTGCACACTTACCTACTACGCTACGTTACGTGCTACGTTAGTCCTATTAGATTATTTAGATAAAAACATAATTTACATGCACACAAGCCTTTAAATATGGACCACATGAATGACAAATATGGTTTCTTCGAGTGTGTATGACCCAGGTACCCGCAGTAAGTACAGTCACGAACCGGGATTGTTAAGCCACTTGCAAAAAATTGGGATTGACCAAAAAAAATAACACACGGTTTTTATTTTCTCATTCGAAAGAATAGGAAATTTTAAGACACCAATTTCATTAATTTTGTTTCATTAATTTACCCCAATAGTTTTGTTTTAATAAATTTATTTATTTAGCAGACATTTTATGGATGACATGATTATTTTAAATTTGGGATAGCATTTTCTAATAAATTACAACAATTAAATGTTATCCAATTAAAAAAGTGATTGTAATAGTGTATTAAAACATACTATTTCAAGCTGTTTTCGTCCAACCCGTAAGATACACCTAGGAGGGCTTCAAGCCGAAAACGAAACTCAAACAAAGGTTAAATATACTTTTTTCGAAATATCCAAAATAGCAAAATATTTCAAAAACTTAATAATGCAGAACGGCTTTAAAACCCTATTCCTCGAAATGGTTTTCGAATTGGAGTAATTGTAAAAATATGAACAATCCCAATTGTTCGTAATTTAGCCGTGTATTCAATAACCGATGTCACCGACTGGCTGACAGCTATTCGGTTTGCATTACACGCCCAAATTAGAGACATGGGTAAGTGGCTCAACAATCCCGGTTCGCGACTGTACCTATAATACTGCCCTAATAAGCCAAAATGCAGCATCTCACACTCAATAGCCAAAGCAAATTCAATCCTTTACCGATAAGCAACAAGGTTGCATTTTCTACAGGAGTTTTGTCGGAGATACCGCCATTTGTCTTCGCAGGGCAGAATAGGTGATGGGATGTAGGTATAGTTCGTCCGGCGGCGTAAGAGCCAAAAGCCATAAAGATAAGCTAATTAGTCATCTATTGTTAAAAGAGCATAAGTGGTTTCTTACATATATGAAAGGGCTAACGTAAACGTTTGCATTAGGGTTCAATATCAAATGGCATGACTAAAATTGCAAATGCAACAACAAACATCTGGAGGGTAGGGCTGCAACAAACGGGAAAAGTCCATCTAGTATTCCGTTGGAACTGATTTAGTGATAACGTGTTTATACTATTTGTAATATCTTCAATTAAAACATTTTCAATACGATCATTATTTAATATGATCAAATAACAAGAATGTCAATGTCAAGAACGTCATACTTCACAATCTCAAACCATAGAGATATATGACAGGTCTCCACCCTAAAATTCTGAAGCCCTCTACTAATTTTCCCCCTGTATTGCTGTTGGCAATATCTGGTCGATATGTCGCTTGCAGGTTTCTCCGTCATCTGTCTCGACGAGGTAGTGGACGTGGCCCAATACCCGTATTACAGTGCCAAATTCCCATTTTCTGTTTTTGTTATAGCACCGTATCTGAACTCTTTGGCCTAGTGAGAGGGTTCTTGTCTGCGAGTGTTGGATTGCTCTCTCTGTGTGATCAGTAGCTGTACACTTAAATCGCACATGTAGCGACGTCCTCACCTCTCTCCCAAACATGAGCTCGTATGGGCTCTTGCCTGTACTGGCGTTGGGCGTCCTTCTCAAACGCTCCTTTATGCCAATGAGCTTATCCTGAACGGTACCCGGATCGGCGCTCACTGCCTGCAATGCTCTCTTGACAGTCTGGACGGACCGTTCCGCTTGCCCGTTTGTTGCCGGGTGATATGGGGCCGATGTTTTATGTACTATTCCGTTGTTTTTAAGAAATGTTTCGAATTCTGTCGATACAAACTGCCTACCGTTATCTGACACGACTATTTCCGGTAATCCAAAGGTTACGAATAGCTCTTTCAATCTCGCGATACACCAGGAGCTGGTTGTATTCTTAGTTGGAATGATGTCTATCCATTTTGAAAATGCATCCACAATTATAAACATCGATTGTCCCTGGATAGGCCCCGCAAAGTCAATATGGAGTCGTTGCCAAGGGGCCATAGGTGTCTCCCAGGCGTGAAGGGGCGCCCGTGCCGGTTCCTTCTGGCTCAGTCTACATTCACGGCACCCTCTTACTAGATCCTCAATGTCTTTATCGATGTTTTTCCAATAAACGAAACCTCGTGCTAGAAGTTTCATCTTTACCATTCCTAGGTGACCAGTATGTATGACTTCTAGTACTGCCTGCCTTAAAGCGTTTGGGATCATCACTCGAGTACCTTTCAAGATACATCCATCCTGTAACGTCAGCTCGTTATCGTTGTACCCGTGTCGCGTCACACTCGTGCCTGACCGCAAAGCTCGTAGTAAATCATTGTATTCTGTGTCACTTTCAGTTTCATCCGCAATCTTTTGTCGATTAATCGATATGTTGTTAATTTGCTGTATCTGGAACGCACAACTAACATCAATACTGTTCGTAGCTACTGTGTCAACTGGGAATCTGGATAGATAGTCTGCATTACTGTTTTCTGTTGATGTCCTGTACTCAATATTGTAGTCAAAGCCGGAAAGGAAGTGGGCGTAATGAAAAAGTCTCATCGTGCTCATTGCAGGTAGCGTTTTATGCGGATTAAAGATCGTCGTTAGGGGTTTGTGGTCCGTGATTAATGTAAACTTTCTACCGTAACAGTAATGAAAAAACTTTTTTAGTCCCCAAAAAATTGATGTCGCTTCTTTATCAATCTGGCTGTATTTCTTTTCGCTGGTGGTAAGCGAGCGTGACGCAAAGGCAATGGGTCTGTCCGAGCCATCTTTTAGCCTGTGTGAGAGCACTGCCCCAAGCAAGACCACTGCAAGAAGCGTCTGTGGCGAGCACCAAGGGTTTATTTTGGTCGAAATGGACCAAAACCCGTTCACTGAGAATTTGTTCCTTAATCTTATTAAAAGCTTCTTCACATTTTTGTGCCCAGACGAACTTTGTGTTTTTCTTAAGTAAATTGTTAAGTGGGCTTGATATAGAAGCCAGATTTGGTATGAACTTGTTGTAGTAATTGGCCATGCCCAAAAATGTACGTAGTTCATTGATATTGTTTGGACGGTTCGTGTCAAGGATAGCTTTTACCTTATCTTTGGTTTTGTGTAGACCGTTCTTATCAATTGTATGTCCTAGATACTTAATACTTTTTTGCATGAAATGACATTTGTCTTGATTGAGCTTTAAGTTGCTTTCTTTCAATTTCTGTAAAACGACCTTGACACGAGTCAGCAACTGTCCTTCACTTGATCCTTGAATGATAATGTCATCAAAGAAACACTTGACTCCAGTGATGCCCTGTAACAACCGGTCCATGAACTTCTGCCATAGGTTAGGTGCAATTTTAACGCCAAACATGAGACGGTTGACTCTGTACGTGCCCTTGTGTGTGCTTAGCGTCTGCATCATGGCACTCTGTTCGTCCATTAACATGTGTAGATACGCCTGACTTATATCTAAGGTACAGAATACTTCGCCTCCGTTCATTTCGACAAGGATATCTTCAATGATGGGAATAGGATACTGTTCGTGCTTGATCACTTTGTTCAGGGTGACTTTGTAATCGGCGCAAAGCCGAATACTTCCGTTCGGTTTCACAATCGGTACTACCGGTGTCCCCCACTCGGAATTGTCTACTTTCGTAATGACTCCTTGTTGACAGAGCCGTTCTATTTCCTCGTCTACTTTTTGTTTTAATGCGTAGGGTATACGCCTTGGCTTAACAAACACAGGTGTCGTGTTGTCTTTCAAAGATATGTGTCCTCTATAATCGGGAATGCAGCCTAAGGTGCCATCGAACACGGCAGCGTACTCTTGCAAGAGGTCTTCTAGCTGGGGGTTAGCGTTCTCTTTGATAGTGTTGATGTTAGCCAAATTTAGTTTTATCAAGCTTATCCATGCTCGACCAAATATAGGATCAACATCTTGTTTAATGATATAAAGTTTGCCGTCAAAATATTGATTCTTATATTTGCAGGTGACGTACGTAACACCTAAGGGTTTTATTATTTCTCCAGTGTATGTCCGCATCGTGACTAGGGCTTCCATTCCGTAATTACGGAATTACGTAATAACGTAATTACGGATGATTTTTAGGCTTCTCATAAATACGTTATTCAAATGTTAAAATCCGTAATTACGTTATTTTTTACTTTCAGTATCACATCCGATTGTACATTAAAAAATATTATTTTTTAACATTATTAGAAATGTTTTTGCTAAGACACGTCCACACGATACACTTTTACCATTTTTGACACCGGCGGGCACGGGATTTCCCCGCCTTCAGCCTACTTTAAATAGTTGTGTTTGGTAGAGGACTCGGTAATTCCCCGTTAGGCTCGAGTTGATAACCTTACAAAAAATAAATATCGAAGAATAATACGTTCTTTCACAAACGGAATAAGGATCAATATTGCCTACAGAGTACAAAATATCCTTACTGATCCTTTATGAGTCCTGGATATACTGCTATGACCCTCTAACAAAGCAACAATCTATGCAATGGGTGTTTGAGGAAGACGGGCTTCCATTAAAAATTGTTCGTGGCCGTAGTGTGAACAAAAAAAATGATCGCCGTTTTCTTTCGCCGCGGGGGGCCAGTAGCTGTAGTTCCACTCGAAGATCGAAGGACAGTTACTAGCCAGTGGTATACAGAGGTCTGTTTACCCCAGGCATTTGACAGACTTAGTGAGGATCGTCCAAAGAGCGGCACTCATGGAATTCTTTTTCACCAAGATAATGCACCTGCACACACCGCGGCAATAACAATGGATTTTTTGACCAATAAAGGTGTTCAGCTGGTGTCGCATCCACCCTACAGTCCTGACCTGGCCCCGTGCGACTATTTCTTGTTCCCCACTATAAAGAAAATGATGCGTGGCCGGACTTTTATGGACTCGAACGAGGCAGTACTAGAATTTGAGCGACTTTTCTTTGACCATCCGCAGTACGCATTTTTTTAATGTTTTGAGGATTGGTTTTATAGAATGAGGCGATGTATTGAACTTGGAGGAGTATATTTTGAAAAATATTAAAATAATTTGTAAAAAAAATTAATGGTTTTTAATTAACTAAAAATATTCATAGCAAGCCTCGTATGATAGTAGGTACTGGCGGTGGACGCGAAGTCTACCTTAAAGCTGCATACAATTATTTATTAACAATACAGCCGACGAGTGTTGAAGCTGAACGAGCTTTTTCTTCCGCCGGCTATTTTTGCAATAAGCTGAGAAGCTCATTAGCTGATAAATCTTTGGACGCTCTAACTTTCATTTCCCATTTTCATGGGAAAAACAATAAATAAATAATAATTGAAGTTGTTCAAGTAAGTAATTGTTGATTTTATGATGTTGATTTTATTTCCTATTTTTGTTTATAATTTTAATATAATAAAACTTTAATAATGCCTGAAAAGTTGTTGTTTTCATTAATACTAATGAAAATATAACTCTTTTAACTAAAATAGGAAAAATTACGTAATTCCGTAATTACGTAATATTTAAAAATAATTCCGTTATCAATAACGTAATTGATATTTCCGTAATTTTGGAAGCCCTAATCGTGACATCAGTTCTGAATATTTTTCGCCCTGTGTTAAGATTTCTGAAATCTTTAGCCGACATTGATGACAGGGCAGCTCCTGTGTCTATCTCCATTTCCGATTTCTTACCATCTATGAATATATTTATCATGTACTTATCGGTGTTGTTGGATCGGATAATATTTGTGTCCCAGGGAGTGTTATCATCAATAGTATCCACAGTATTTGGTTCTTGCTGCATTGGTGATTGTTCTGATTCAATTTGGTTATTAGTTTTTGCTGTTTGTAAGCAGACTCGTGCAATGTGTCCTTTCCGCTGGCATTTGTGACAGACTTCGTTGATGCATTTGCAGACGTGTGCGCGGTGGTCAGCGCTTCCACAGCGAAAACATTTGCCTCGTAATTCTTGTATTGTCATGGTTTGTTTATGGCCAACCCTAGAACTCTTAAATCTTGTGTTGACTTGAAAGTTGCTTTTAGAAGAGTGTGGTTGAGCTATGAACTCGCTGTCAGACTTTGCTATCTCAATCGCCGTTGCAGTACGAACTAGGTCTCTGAAATCTGTGACTGTTTGTTTTTCTAAGATTTTAGTCTTTATGTCGTAATCACGTAATCCTCTGATAAATTGTAACGTTAAAAAGTTATTGCAAATGGATTTCTTACAGCCGTCGCATGTAAATTCACAATCTTGTGCCAAACGTTTTAATTCTGTTGTGTATGTCATTATCGATTCGTCAACTGCCTGAACTCGTGATATGAACTTATGTTGGCACGCCCAGATACTTGGTTTCGGATCTATATACTCTTCCAAGGTTTTGACAAGTACGTCGAATTCTAGTTCACGGGGGTCGGAAGGAGAGCAGAGATCGTATGCCTTCTGATGTAGTTCCGGGGACAAAGAGGATAACAACATTAATGTTTTTGTTTGCATGTCATTGTAATTGTTCAGTTGTAAATATATATCTAGTCGTTTCACAAAATTTGAAAATGTTTCTTTTTCTTGAAATGGTTGTAAGCTGATTTTTGGTGGATTTGATTTTCCGGGCGTCACGTCGGGCACACCTTCGTAACTTCTTGCCGTAACCATAATTGACGGGGAGCTAGTAGTTGTTGGTGCGGGGCGTAACGCTTGAAGTTTTAGTTTGAGTTGTAGAATTTGTTCTTGCGTACTATACCTCTGTCCGACTTCGTTTTCAAAGTCCACTTCGTTTTGACCTTCGATGTCTGTTTGTACCTGATCGAATTTCTTTTCGTAGTTTTCCAAGGTTGCGAGCCTAATGTTAGCTTCATATTCCGTAATATTTTCTTGTGTCTTTGAAAGTTGTTGTTCAAGCTTCGTCAGCTGGCCGCGAATCGATGCACGTGATCTGTTGAGTCGTGTGAGTTCGCTCATCGTCGCCAATTTGTAATATCTTCAATTAAAACATTTTCAATACGATCATTATTTAATATGATCAAATAACAAGAATGTCAATGTCAAGAACGTCATACTTCACAATCTCAAACCATAGAGATATATGACACTATTTAAGTTGTTTTGGTAAAAATGTTTCGTCCGTGGGTGGGAAAAAGAAAACCAGTACAAGTGCTCGAACTCATTTAAACAGTCAAAGTAAGCAAATAACTCAAACAAAGAATACGACGTAATAATACGCAACCACAGCTAAACTCTAACGTGGTCGAATTAGTTCGCGAGGAGACGATGAAAATTGCTAATAATGTATGGCCCGCATGTTTTAGTCATGTTGAGGGTATCGAGAACACATTTATTATTCAAGATCAGCAACGCTTCGTTATTAACGTGACAGAGAGCTCAGATAGTGAATAATTACATTATTTTTAATAAAGTAAATAATATATATAATATATGAGTAAATAATTTATGTATCATTTATTTATGGCGTGATTTAATGTATGTATGTAATTTATGTTGTATTATTAATTTTTACTCCATTCCAATGTTAGGTACATTTTTAACAACCCTATGCAAAAGTGATGATGCCTTTTGTTAAAGAAACATAAAGTGCATTATAAGCTGTAATAGAAGTGGTTTGGGTCGAATCTCACTTTGTCGTATTACGACTTCAGACCTTTTGAAATAAAAATGCCATTGTAACAAGATTTTCTCAAAAATTACAGGAAAAGTTGACATTACTATCTATATATTGGGATGCGAAGTACATAGTTTACTGACAGATCTCAAATTAAAAAAAAAAACATTGCGTGCTCGCTACACAAGCACGTAATGTTGCATACAAATTTCATTACTATCTAGTATCTAACTTTTTAAAAAGTGTCACGTCTCACTCACATCCAAATTTTGTTCGGAACATAACTTTTTTATCTGTGTCTCGAATAGCTTGAGTAGTATTAAAAAAAAGCTTGCGTTTCTCCTTGTCATGAACATAAAGGCGGTAAAGAGTAATAGTTTTTTGTTATGTGAAGCTTGCTTGTTTACTTTACTCCAACACAATTTTTTTCTTGCGATTTTTGAGAAAAGCACTAAATATGCCTCGGCAGGTACGGCAATTGCGGGCCTCGTATTTTTAAACGGACTCGCAAGCTCGTCCGTTTAAACCAATCCCCGGCCCGCAATTGCCTGCTTCACTGCCTAGGCAATAATGTACTATTATGGCTTTTAGCTCCTAAACCGTCGGACAGACTATACAACAAGCTAACCTGTGCCTCAGCATCGCGGACCGGCACGAGGACGACACCAGCACGCCGCCCTTGGCGCGCATCTGGGCGCACACCATGAACATACCTGCGGACATACACGACACGTTAGCCTACACTCAGGAGCAAAAGTATCGGGTCAGAGTGCATTTTTCATACAAACGAGGCTATTTCGAAGCCTTGGTTAAACCTACCTAATGATTTTATAACAAAACCCGACTATTTGTAAATATAATGTTTTGCGAATATCGTGTTTTGCTAGTATGATGTTATGCGTATATGATGTTTTGCTAGTATGTATGCTTTTTTGCGAATGTCATATTCTGTAGAGTATCCGGTTATAAGGGATACCGCTACAGGTAAGGCGTCAAATAACGTTATAGTATAACGTGTAAGATAACGTTACACGAAAATAAGGGTTATTAGAGGTCTGATCTCCACATACCAAGTTCCTTGTTGATCTGCGACTCCGGCATGTCCAGCACCAGCCGGACGCGGTAGGGCTGCGCCGACATCAGCATCTGACTGTACCTGGTCAGCTGGACGTGCGCGGACGGGAACGAGCACAGACCCATCTGCTCGTCACACGATCTAAATACAAGCAAATGAAATGAAATAGGTACTTTATTGAAGTAATGGTACATATCGCTTACATTATTTTAGACATCAATTACTAAAGAGTAAAACTGAAGGTATACAATTAAGACTGCGCAAGTGTTTTTGTAGGTTCGGGAAAAGATGATAATCAGAGGGGGCCAAGTCCGGCGAATAGGGTGGATGCGGCAACAATTCAAACCCACAGTTATGTATTTGTGCTATAGATTTCGCTGCAGTATGGACAGGTGAATTATCTTGGTGTAACAACACTTTTTTAGATATGGCATGATTTTATTGCATATTTATAAACATAAAAGTTTGATAAAGTTTTTTAATCATTTTGTTTCTCAAATGTTCATGGGAAGCAGTGATTTGAGGTAAAAAAACAGAACCGGGAGAACCGGGAATCCCGGTACCGTCCCTGCCTAGAACCGGGAAATGGAATTCTCGGAACCGGGCCCGGTACTGCATGCCCTACAGTGGAGTTAAAATCCAAACAAATCATGTTTTAAAAGATCAAGTTGAATGGATAAAAATAAACGTAATTTTGAACGACCTCATTGGTTAGGGGGCGTGGCTAGTGATCAGCGTTGAGTCACGAGTGTGAACTTTATCACGGTGGGTCAGGATTCACCGTCCTTATCAAACATGTTTAATCACTCGTACTAAAGCTGGGAATACACGTAAGACGGAAGAGTAGCGTGTCCACTAGCGTGTCTAGCTAGTTAACGGTATGTAGGGGAGGTAGGGGGCAGTCGGGAGTGGACATCCGGGCACTACCTTATAACTTACTAGCTGTTGCCGGCGACTCCGTCCGCAATATTAGGGATTTGGAGTGATATGTTCCTGTATTGCTGGATCAGGATCGATATGCTCAAGAAGGTGGGCGCGTGGTCGGTAGGTACCTTATAAAGTAGTGCCCGAATCATCCGACTGCCCAATGGTCCTGTACCTTCCATACAAGTAACTGGCACACAGTGAATACATTTGCATGAATATTAAAAGTGAAAGTTATGATCCAGATATAATAAAAAATGCAATATGAGTAAGAGTTGAATTTTAATGTTAATGTCGTCTCCACAGCTCTCTTTTGTCTTACCGCGCTATGAAAGCTCCGAACCCTGCTCATGATTCATACCCTACTAAATCACATACTTATCATCAGGGCTCGAATTTTTCATCGCACGGTAAGATGAAAGATAACTATGGAGTCGATATTAAAATAAAATCTTAAGTCATATTCATACTCATTCATTTAAATAGTACTAAAAGATTAAATTATAAATAAAAATGTTCATGCCACGTCATGTTTATTACATTATGGGCCAAATAATAAATATAATATGAACATTAAGTAAGCTCCTAGTTAGTAATATCCATAGAGCATGTAGCTACACGAATTAGTGTTTCAAAATCTTAACAAGGTATGACGTGTCGTGTGTATTGTCCATTTCAAAATCACAATTGTAAAATGAATAAATAATGGCCACTTTTTCCATATTTTCAGGAGCAAAGCAGGTTCTATACTAGTTGAAAATCCACTTGTGACTTGAAAAAGATCGTTCTACATCATCAGACGTTAGAGACGCATATTCTAGTATTCACTCAAATTGTTGAGAACTTGCCATCTGTCTTATTTCAATGAAGTCCGGATTTCTATTGAGTACTTTTTCCAATTTATCTTTAATGGTCTCAGGGCCAAAAAATTTAAAAAAAAATCTAATCTCATCTATTATTTGAAAACCTTGCTTTATAGAAATATTGTATCAGTATGAATATGAATAAAGTTTTTATTTTAATAATGACTCCATAGTTGTCTTTCATCTTATTGTGCGATGAAAAACCCGAGCCCTGCTTATCATTAGGGAATGCAAATAACCGGTTATAACCGATTTTAACCGGTTATTTTCATACTAAATCGGTTAATAACCGGTTAAATTGCATTCCCTACTTATCATATACTTTTACACAAGCACTATTTATATATTTGTTTGTGGACAAAAATTGAGGAGTACACGATTGTCGGGTTTAGAAATTGTTCTGTAAAGTTGTCATCTTTGGTAAAAAAAAAAATAAGCTGAGCAAGTCCTAGTCTGTCAAGGTCTTTTTGTGTTAACAAACCAAACAAACTTGGCTTATCTTTGAAGATATCACCTCATGTTCTTAGACACAGAATCTTAACACATTTTTTATATTCATTCTTTAAAAAAAGCATAGTTCAGTATAAATTGTTCATTAATTTGTTTTTCTTTAAGTTTTAAATAAAGTCCATTGGTCTTTCATCCCTTTGTTGCTTATGTGTAAAATGTAACATTGTGGTAAGAAGTGGAACATCCCAAAATGGTACAAGGGATATAATGTGACTCAGTTATTTTCCCTTTTATTTTTCTAAACTCTGTGAACTAATTATCTGAAAACTGAGGGTAATGAAAAAGACAATTATCATAACAAAGAAAAATAGAAATACAGCCTCGGTTAGGACTTCTCTCTCTCTCATTCACTCTCATAAAGCCTCATACAATGTACTTTATGAACTTACTTGAACTGTAAATGCACTGGACGCATGTGTGTGACATTCGGCATATACGTGTAGTAAAAAACGACGTACATAAATATCGACACCCACAGAATAGCAGTCACGAAGACAGAAATAATCCCAACTCTGTACAACAGCTCTTTCACACTGTTTATGCCTTCTTCTGTTCTCTTCCTGTAGCCTAGATACTGCTGGAGAACGAACACTTCTATTGGTCTACGCACTAAGTCTCGAAATACTCGAAATGGATTTACGTAGTATAAAAGGGCCATAGTTGTTCCCGAATAACTTAATTTTAACGCATTTATTATCAGAGAATCGGTCAAGGAAACGGATCTAGGGCGGTATTAGAAGTGATAGTGAGCGACAGTTTTATTACATTAGTGATAATAGATGGTCGGTCGTCTTGATAAAAGTAGGAAAAAAAACAAAGTCGACTCGACCGGCTGATTGTCAAAAAGATAATGCTCTGCTGTCATGTGTCAGCGTGACAGATGCGTTCCGTATTATTTTTACCATTATCCAAAACCCACGTGATATGCTGAAACAAATATTTTAATCAAAAGGTGCTCTTTTATATAAGTATGCGAACTACATTTTCTGCTATAAAACTGATAAAATGTATTTAAAAATAAGTTCTTTCTTTAAATGGTCTATTAAAAATCGAATATCAAACTTAAAAAAATGGTTCTAAGAGAGAATCATGTATTTTCATTACTTTCTTAAGAAAAAAACGGATAAATGTCATTATTTTAATAATTACCAATTAATTCAAATAAAATTAAGGCTTGAAGGAAATATAAAGTTGAAGCCATCGTGAAACGGAACAAAAATATTCTGTTCAAATGAAATGACAATTGGTGTCAAAAAATAATAATAGACAGTCAGGAAATTCCAAATTTTTTAAATGATTTTGTAACAAAAACTAGTTAAATATAAGAAAAAATGTACTCACGTCTGCGCCAAAATGTTAGACCGTCTTTTATGTTACGGATCCGTAACATTACAAAAACGGCGCGTGTTATAGTAAAGCCAAGTTTGTCGGCCTCCGCATACAAACCAGATTTCGTTGAAAGACACATTTATGATGAATGGGAGAAAAAAGGTCTCTTCGTGGCGGAGAACTTTAGCGACAAGCCATCGTTCAGTATGGTGCTTCCACCTCCTAACGTCACAGGAAAATTACATTTAGGCATGTAAAGTCGTGTCTCTTTAAATTTTAATTTAAAAACAAGCGTGGCCTTTTTTATGGGCATAGCTAGAGCCGGAACTTATTTATCCTGTTACCTAAAACCATAAGCAAATATAACAGGTTAGGTCTGCATGATCAGGTGACAGGTTAAAATAGTTTGTCAAAAAACATTTTAGACCAAGCTTTTCCTGGTGACTGTACTTTTTTTTCACAGTCGTTTAATTCAAGTTATTTATTTATTATATAAAAACACAGTGTATACACAACATCAGTCTACAGTACTAACGTGATGGGTGTCTGTTGAGTATAGCAGAAATCCTGTTACCGCATTCTGCTTCAGCTCGTAGATACCATTGTCATCAGGTTTACAATATTAATAGGTACAGACAGCAGTAGAAGTATCTATGCAACCGAAGAGGTCAAAATGATCAGCACTCGACTCTTTTGTCAAGAGAATATGTTGTGTCTAGATAATTTTGAGCATGTTATTCTGCTTACCTACTTTTGATGATGACTGTACCTAAAATTTTAATTAATGCAAAAGTTCAAATGATACTCTATGCATATTGAACCTTAAGGTATCAACCCCTAAATATTAATTTGCCTAAATAGTCATTCCTAATTTCAACCAATTCCAAAAATGGGAACTGGTTCAAATTTTACTCACAAGATATGTTTAATGCAAAATTACATGAAAGTTTAAAAAAAAGTTAGACAGCAATTGCTACTTGATAATTATTTAAGCAATTCGGAAAAAAACATTTAGTGTTTATTAACTTGTTATTACAGGACATGCGTTGGCCAGCACGGTGCAGGATGTGATAGTAAGGACTAAGAGAGCCAGAGGACACAACGTGCTGTGGTTGCCAGGAACGGACCATGCAGGGATTGCCACACAAGTATTATTGCTTTTAGACACGTACAGTCTGTGAGCTCTTAGAAGCTTCGAGGAGTCTTGTTGCAAACACTGATTATGAGAATTTTATATATGTAAGATTAGCTGTCCAAGCCCGGGTGTAATTTATTTTCATACAAACCTTAAGAAAAATAATTTATGTAGACCTACTGAAGATACATATAAAATATCATAAAGATTTGTCAGTCAAGTTGTGTCGTAGGAGTTTTGTTACAAACACTGACACGAGAATGTTGTGTATTAGAGATTTGCATTACCATTTATTGATCCTTGTGATATTACCAGAGATCGGACAAGTTTGCCTCATTATCAGGGGTCGGAAATTCGGATAGATATTTACCTAAAGCTGGTAAAATTTCGGTAAAAGTTAAGCAAACATGGCACACATTGGCTTCTTGAAATATTATTTGAATTATATAAGTTCTGAGTTTTCCGGATTATACAAATCGTTTGTGTTAATTATTTTACATTAAGGATAAAACTTCACATCGATTTGCTCCTCAAACTTCGTTAGTTCAATACGTACAATAATATTATTAACATTTAGTAAATCTAGACATGAAAATAATTTCAAATAGTTAATGTAAACTTAGATATGAATTTACGCTGGTGTGATTTTTTTATTTATAAATCCCGACAACTTTATTATTAAATTAAAACTGAGTCCGCTTCCACACAACTGAACAACAACGCCGCCGCCAAAGTTTAGGTAAATATCGATCCGAATTTCCGATCCCTGGTAATGAGGCCAACTTGTCCGACCACAATGTGGCATGTCCACATTATTGCGAGTAATGACCAGGGATTTTAATTAAACAAATTCAATTAATTGATTTCTTGCTCGACATTTAAGACTACGCCGAGCGTACGCCGGATGTACAGTGGCGCCCTCATTACTTTTATTGTGTTTTCTAATAAACTAAAGTATTTTCTTGAAATTGGACGAAATGTCTTTGTACTACAAGTGAAAACACAACTCATAGGGTATATCATATAGTTTAATAACAATTCACCTTCGAGTTATTAACTTAACGAAAAAAAGTGGCCACCTTTTCCCGTTAAGCTGACTACTCAAAGGGTAATTGTTATTAAAGTTTGCTACGTATCCCATAAATTGTGTTTATACTTGCGCTACAAACACATTTTGTTTGGTTCCAAGGAAATTCTTTAGTTAATTAGAAAACCCAATAATAGTAATGAGGGCGCCACTGGACGCTCGGCGTTTGCTTGGCGCAGTTTTAATTTTGATCCATTGGAAGACAGTTATAAATAAACTAGCTGTCCGCGTCTGGCGTCGCCCGGGTGTTATTTTTCATACAAACCATACGAAATATAGTTTACGTTCTATTCTCACTGAATATACACACAAAATTTCCATCAAGCCAAGCCGTTCCGAAGGAGTTTTATTATAAAAACTGTGACATGAGAATTTTAAATATTTGATAAGACTGGCTGTCCGCGCCTTGAGCCGCCCTTGCGCCCTTGCGTGGTGTATTTGTTTTTTATACAAACCTTATGAAATATTGTTTTTAAATTCAACTTATGAGGTGATAAACTGTTTTCGCAATCCACTGATGTTAATGGAGCAAACTTAAGTAGCTTCATAATAATAGCCACTCTTCACGTCTTTGTATTATTTATTTATCACCAAAGCATACATACACACATACATAAACTCACGCCTTTATTCCCAGAGTGGGGTAGGCAGAGCTACAGAATTTCCAACAACTATAAAAACTTTTTGATAATTCTGTAACCACATCCAAAGCATCAGAAATTTTAGGTCAGAATCAATTAATTTATATAAATCTTTGAAGTCATATCCATATTATTGCGAGTAATGACACCCACTTGTCCGATCTCTGATTATTACATGTTTAATTGTTGTTGTTTTAATTATTTTTGTATTTTTATTACTTTCATATATTCTTTTATTAGTTTTTATGTTGACGATCTCAATGTAATTTCGTATTTCTTGATGTGCAGTACAATTTATAATGTAATATTGCATTCATCAATAAATAAACTTTACTAAACTAACTATAAGTAAGTATATTGTTGTCTAATACCCAGTAGGTCAATGTACATACATACACATAGGTACATAAACTCACGCCTTTATTCCCAGAGTGGAGTAGGCAGAGCTACAGAATTACCAACAACTCTAAAAACTTGTTCATAATTCTGTAACCAAATTTTGCACACTTAGGCTAAGATGTTCACCAGTGTATTAGTGACAGGTTGCAAGCCCATCGCCTAACAATACTATACGCCTTTATTCCCTTAGCCGTCTCTTACGACATCCACGGGAAGAAACGGAGTGGCACTATTCTAACCCGGCAACCACACGGGTGTAGGTGAGAAGTCCCCGTATATTTATTGTATTTATTTAATTCCAGGGCGTAGTAGAAAAGCACATACGATCTACCCTCGGAGTCAGTCGCCAGGAGCTCGGGCGCGAAAAATTCAACACGGCCGTCTGGGAGTGGACGGCCAAGCACGGCAACGCCATAACCAAGCAGCTGCGAACCCTCGGCTGCTCCCTCGACTGGACCAGGGAGATGTTCACAATGGACCATCGGCACATCCAAGCGGTCAACGTAGCGTTCATGAGACTCTTCAAGAAAGGCCTGATCTACCGGAAAAAGGCACTCGTGAACTGGTGCAACACTCTCAACTCCACAGTATCCGATATTGAAATTGATAGTGTGGAAATAAAAGGCCCTATGTCCATAGTGTTGCCAGGGTACGACGAGCCAATCAAGTTTGGGCTCATGTATGACATTGCGTTGAAGGTTTTTGGGAGTAACGAGGAGGTTGTTGTGTCCACGACCATGCCAGAGACGCTGATGGGTGATGTGGCTGTGGCGGTGAATCCCAACGATCCGAGGTGAGATTTGAGTGGATTTTTAAACTACTAGCTGTTGCTAGCGGCTCGATCCTTTCTCGAAATTCAGGCTATGTCTATACCAAATTTCATCGAGATCGGTTCAGCGGCTTAGTCGTGAAAGCGGAACAAACAGATAGACAAAGTTACTTTGAAAATGAAAATAACGTATTCATTCAAAAAAAATATAGGTAACTAAAGTTGTTCGGGCCGGGTAGATAATAAAAAAAGTATCTTTAGGGGTCTTGCTTTTCCAAATGTAGTAGAATAGATACATACCTTCACGCCTGTCTCCCAATGGGGTAGGCATAGACTACGGAACGCCAGGTGCACCGGTCTAAACATATAACTTTCGCTTTCTCCATATTCATCAACCACAACACAATACACCGGTATTTTAGGTTTGTCAGATAGGGCTCAGGACAAAATACTGCTGTCCTTTATACCATAGGTACATGTTTTAGTCCAGGCTTTCAGTTCACGATTAAAAAAAGCAAGCTGCCGTATGTAATTTTTGTACGTTACAGGTACATGCATCTAGCCAACAAGATGGTCATCCATCCGTTGACGGACAATACGCTTCCGATCATATTCGACGAGTTCGTCAACATGCATGTGGGCACTGGCGCTGTCAAAATCACTCCCGCCCACAGCAAGACGGACTATGACGTCGCGCAGGTGCACGATCTACCCATGCTACAGGTCATCGACGAGAACGGCGTGATGATCAATTCGCAAGCGTTCGACAACCTCAAACGATACGACTGCAGAAAGAAAATAATCGTGAGGCTAGATGAGATGGGGATTCTAAAAAAAATAACGCCGCACAACATGACTTTGCCACTTTGCAGCAGGTCCAACGACATTGTGGACTATCTACCCAAGGAACAGTGGTTTTTGAAGTGCGAGGAACTGAACCAAAAGGCGATGACGGTCGTTGACCACGGAATATTGAAGATAATGCCCGAGAAGTACGTGAAACATTGGATGAATTGGTGCGAGGATAATAGAGATTGGTGTATTTCGAGGCAGCTTTGGTGGGGGCAGAGGGTTCCCGCTTACAAATGCTCGTCGCCCGACGAGGACGAGTTGTGGGTCGCCGCGCCGAACTATATGCATGCCAAAAAGCAGGCGGCTGCGCACTGGAACATCGCCCCGGTTATGGTCACTACGACCAGAGATACTGATGTACTCGACACTTGGTTTTCTTCAGCGATTTATCCTTTTTCCGCACTCGGCTGGCCGGGGAACTATACCAATGACTACAAAATGTTTTACCCCCTCGATCTCATGACGACCGGGCATGACATCCTGGGGCTGTGGGTGCACAGAATGATAATCCTCGGTCTTGAGCTGACGGGGTCGCTCCCGTTCGAAAACATTTTGCTCCACGGAATCGTTTGCGACAACAGAGGAGCTAAAATGTCCAAAAGTAAAGGAAACGTTATAGATCCCTTGGACGTTATTTACGGCATATCGTTGGACGAACTCAAACTAAAGACCAGACGAATGCATGAAGATGGTATTCTGAGTAAAGCTGAGATGCTTAAAACTTTAGACTATCATAAAAGCAACTTCTCTAATACTAAAGGGATCCCGCAGTGCGGAGTGGACGCGCTTCGGTTCACGCTCCTCTCGCAAGATATCAAATCGAACTTTATAAATTTCGACGTGAATATGTGTCATTCGAATAAGCTGTTCTGCAATAAAATATGGCAAAGTGTTAATTTTGTACAGCTGATGTTCGATAAATTGGAGTCGTGTAAATATGAAAAATGTTTTGAAGATGTGCAACCCCTTACGGAAAAAGACTTGACTTTATTTGATAAATGGATCCTCAGTAAATTAGCGTGTATGGTAGCTGTTGTCAACAAGGGGGTAGATTCGTACGACTTTCACTTGGCCACGAAAGCGTTAAGGACGTTCTTGTACAATGAGTTCTGTGACGTGTACATCGAGTCCACCAAGCATTTGTGCGAAACTCCAAACCCGAGTACCGCCTACGCCCACGCGCACACTCTAAGCACAGTTCTCAACGCGGGGCTGAGGTGCCTGAACCCGTTCATGGTCTACCTGACACAAGAACTGATTCCAAAGATTCCACAGTTTGAGCATAACATAATATTTAACTATGAAGACGCGGAAAATAAATTTTACGATTTCCCGAATTATGGTGACTTTTTGAAATGGCAGAATCCTAAAGTGGAGGATCAAGTGGAGAGGCTGTTAAGTGCAGTGTACATGATTCGACAGTTGAAGGGGTTCTACGGGATGTCTAACAAACTTAGGCCCATCGTGCACATACAAACTTCCAATAAAGATTTAAGAAACGACATGGAGCTATATAAAACTTTGGTCTGTAGTTTAGCGAAGTGTAAAGAACTTGAGTTTGGTGATGTTACTGGCAGGAACTTTGTGAGCGGAGTTTTGGACAAAAACACGCAGGTGTATGTTGAAATAGTGGGGAAGGATATCGACGTGGTTATATCGGAAGCGAGAGAGCAGCTGATGAAGAAAGTCAAGAAGTTGGAGGAACATTTAAATAAGATGGAGCAGAAGATAAGTGGTCTGAGTTATTCGACGACGATGCCAGAGTGGACGCAAATGATAGACCGAGAGACTCTGTTGATGAGGAGAGAGGAGTTAAAACAGTTGCAAAGGCTAGTCATTGATCCAGCGAGTGGTGAGCAAGCGATTATTCAAGCGGCTGTCGTTGATTCCGCAAATCCGCCACATATTGAACCTACGAGCCTACCTACAGTTTCTGAGGAAACACCTCTTGAACAACCAAATCCTGAAAATCAACAACATATTGAAGGCAAGACTCTACCAAATTCTGAAAAACCACAATGAATTGTGGTTTGACATGTAGATTTAATTTGTAAAATTGTGACGTGAGACATTATCATAATAGTGATGGGTGAACCTACCGAAGCAGATGTTAAAGTTTTAGATAATAAAGACATATTTATTAAATTAATAAATGTTTAATGAAATTTAGAAGCAAGATATGTTACCGCGCGACAGGTTTTTCCTGTCTTGCAAGGTCAAAATCTTGTTTTGTGTGTGTATTTTCGAAGTATTATCTGAACAGCAGCTGGCCCAAATTGCATATTTTCGTTTGTCGCTTATTGTGTGTTTTGTTATAGACTTAGTAGAGGGGCAATTCGGAAAATTGAGCTAGCTGCCCAGGACATAGTAGGAAAATGAAACCAATGAAGAAATTATTTTTGTTATAAAATTGTTATTAACTTATTGCTAAAGCTTTTGACGTGACGTCTCGCTACATGAGTCTCATCACAATGGCGATTTGCGAGCGCTTCAAGCGATGCGATTGGTCAACGCGTCCGCCACGCGTGCGCACTTGCCGTGTGTATCCATGGATGAACCATAGTATAGTTCGTCCATGGTTACTCACGACAAAGGTATAGAAGCTTTAGGTCCACATCTCGTTAGAACTAGGTAGCAAATACGACCAGATCGCTTTGCAACTACATCTCGATTTGACTAGATCGCTTTGTGCCTAGATCGTAATACGACCAGATCGCTTTGCGACTACATCTCTAAAAGTCCGAGTTGCAAAATGACTACTTCGTTTGCGTTACTAGGTAGGTTAGGTTCGTTAGGTAACTTCAAATGCCCGAAGGGCAAATAACCCAGGAATAGGAGCCCCGCCATGCGGGGCTCCGTCAATAATGCTAAGACAGACATAAGGTGAAAAAAACAATGTGGTCATTTAGCGACTCGGACTTTTTGAGATGCTGTCGTAAAGTGATCTGGTCGTATAGCGATCTAGGCAAAAAGCGATGTAGGTAGTCAGATCGAGATGTAGTCACAAAGCGATCTGGTCATATCAGCTACCTAGCCATATCGAGATGTAGGCGGAAAGCTTCTATCCCACGACAAATACGCCACTGTAACGTACTTACCTTATATAAAGAACGTTCACTATTCGCCTAGCTCGTAGCGCATTCAGAAATCGCTAATGGAATGACGCCCTAAATCTGCTTCGATGTTAGACCCACGTTGAATACCGGACTAAGGCCCTGATGTTTGATCAGTAGTTAAACTAATTGTTAAAATTTGAAAAAGGAATCGAAAATTTGAAGGAATGTCAAGGAAATGTGTCAAATTTTCTGTTCCTTTTTCGAATATTAACAATTTGTTAGTTTAACTACCTACTGATCAAACAACAGGCCCTTAGCAAGCACATTTTTTTTTGGCTTGAGCCTCTTTCGGTATACTGTAGAGAACTAGAGAAGGACCGAGCGATAAAACAGCACGATGTTTTAGCCGCCCTTGACCAATAGCGGTACAATACGCGAGAAAATTACGGTCATGCCATGGTGTAAATTATTTTTATAACTATTTTTTGTAACACTGCCAATAATATTGCCCGTATCTTACATTTTATCGCGTACTATGTTGACTAATTTAGTAGGAAATTTTAAATTGTATGTACCTGTTTTTTAAGTCTATTGTTATTGAAGGATGAATGAATAAAAAAACTAGTTTACAACAATAAAATTTATTTAAAATAATTGACTTATAATTTACAACAGCGATGGCCCCATGGAAAATAAAACCAATACGAGTATACATTATAATATTTCCCATAAAAATAAAATCAATGCTTAACCTATTCAACGCTATTGAAGGATATATCGTTCATTGAATACAAAACGGACACATTCCAAAATGAGTCAGTGTTGCATTTTAAAATTAGAAGCTGTTCGTATTAGATTTTTAATGCAAGAGCAAATTATTTCGGAATGTGTCCGTTTTGTATCCAATGAGCGATATCCGCACTAAAGGTTAATCCACGACGGATTAATCCGTCGCGGTTGCCTGAATAAGACCAGCGCCTCTATTCTAAATTGTATTTGACTGTATCGTATTGTTTTAACTCGACGCCATTACTGTCAAGTAAATAAAAACTATCTAAACGTTGACAATACGATAACACCTTAAAAACGATTACACGATTAGGTTTTTACAGTGTTGAGTAGAGGCGCTGGGTGTGTTACCATACCATTAGGTTGGAATTTGCGATGCTTTTCATACGGTCATATATAAATAAATATATATATACATATATATATATATATATATATATGTAAATGTAACATGTATTTTATTTAATTTCGTCACGAAATGGCTACTTCCCAAAATGACGCATATGTCTGGAACACCACCTTCCCATAATGACCATTCAGTAGGGTATTATTAAGGGTTCTGGACCACTTCCGGTCTAGTGTAAGTAGAGCTCTGTAGTGGTGTGTGGTGTTGGGTGTGGATAGTTCAGGTTATAGTGGTTTTGGTGAAATAGGTATGTTTGCGAGTTCGTGTTACGTTGGTTGGTAGTTGTGTATAAGTTGCGTGGGCGAGAGCTCTGGTTGGATGCGTGTAGTGTGGGGTTTGGGTGTCAGGCGTGGTTGGTTGCTGGTCGCTGCGCTGCTGCTACTGGGTGCGCTTTGTTGGTTGTTATCGAACGAGTTAAACGGATGTGTAGTTATCAATTTTATTGTGGTTAGTTTCGTGGATTTATCCTTGAAACATGTTGGATGGTAGGTAAAATGATTGTTACTCGTGTACGGGAAATGGTTGTTTTAGATAAGAATAATGTTTGTTTGTATCGATCTAAACTAATAGGGGTGAGGGGGGGATGACTATAAAACTATGATTTATCATGCCTAGGCATCCTGTAAAGTAAATAAGCTAGTTCGTGACGGTTTTATGTCACTATTCAAACATGAAAAATGTTTATTTCACTACCGTTAACGGTCCTGTTAAATCTTGAGGCGGTGTATGATACCGATAGAAGAAGTGTTATTTTATCGCCATACATGAAAAATTATAATTTTCCTTCATGTGCTACCAGACCATGGAAGATTGTGTAAGCAAATGTTTTGGAAGATGGTGTATTAAGTGAAGTAAAAAATATAACTACGTTATGGAAAATACATATTGAGGTGGTGAAAAAAGGTACTACTTTACCTGTAAAAAATGTTTATTTGAAGCAAAGTGAGATAACAAATATATCTTTATGCATTGACAATGAAGATATGATTGTGTTACGAATGGAATTATCGATGGAATCAATAAAGTTAAGACGCCGCGTTAGACGGGAAGTAACTTTAAAGCAAACATGGTCAGCTGATAACTTTTTTCAAATGATACGTGACGATGATGGTGTAGAATTTTCTGTAAGAGTTGCAAAGCGACCGATAACACCGCCTGTAAAACATGAAGTTTCATTTATTACACCGACTACTGCTACTGAGGAGGGTATTACTACAACTACAGTAAAAACCACCATAAAGATGCCTGAAGAAAATGTAAGTTTGAGTGAAGATTGTCTTAGATATAAGACCTATTTAGAAATGATGCTTAATTGGAGTGCTTCAGAAATCGATAAAATAAAGAAATCGTCTGCAACATCTTGCGTTAGCACAAAATTGATATATTAATTAAATTGTAAAATAATTATTTTATCGTCATGGGTAAGGATGAGAATGTGGTTTTATGCTGCATGTATATGTGTACACATATATGTATTCACCTATTAATGTGTGATTAACTATAAATTACATTCGGTTTTATAATATGTATCATATCTAGGTACTCGAATCACACCCAGTTGATACACCTACCAGATAGCGTACCTACGCACCTATTCGAGTAAGTGAAAAATTTAAATAATTAAAAAAAAAGTCTTCAAATTTGAATAAGTTGAATGAAACCGCTGAAAGAGTAACAAACTGAATCAAAGTTAAAGAGTTACCTGTGGATCAACCTATGCTGATTACAGCATGTTATACTACACAATCACGCTTCTCGGCTGGTGTTTGTGAGACCGTGGTAAAATTTAAAAATCAAACTTTGATGACGCTACCATCTCGCTTCAATAACCTGGATGAGGACACAATAAAGGAGTTGAATGATGGAGACACGTACCTCATCAATAAAGGACCAATAGGACGATCGTACCTGTTAAAATTTACACGAAAAAATGATATGAATGTTGTGAATGGAGAGCATAAAATGTTATTAACGTTCATGTAAGTTTTTAATTGAATATATATATATATATATATACACCGTGTTTTTATTGATTTACGATAACTTCGGCATATTGTTAGGTACACGTATAGAAACTACGTGTTACATTAGATTTTCCAATATTGCAAAAAAAAAAATTTTTTTTGTTTAGAACAAAGTAATTAAATGTTTTGTCTTCAATCATTCTAAAAGGGTCTTTAGAGTTAACTCATAGTTAGTGTCAAATACGTCAAGTCAGCGTGACATACACACACACAAGTAAAGATAACACTTGACAGGTGCACGATCGCTTGACTTGGCGGGAAGTATCTTGCTTACTGTGTAAGAGGTCACCGGTTCGATTCCCAGGTGGGTCTCTTTTATTTATTAGAGATTTTTTTATAAGTTCATATTTTAATTACCCAGTATTTAACAATAACGTGCGTATCATAATTACATTTTAGGATAGTTACATTTTTATCGTCGGTTGAGTGCAAACAAGCACCCTAAAATAACAAAACAAAGTGAAAATGTCTTTATTTCTTAAATGGATTTAGCAGATTGCTCTAATTTTTAATATTCTCATTCATCATAACTAATTACTTAATGGTTTATAAAATGAAAAAATTCGTTGCGTTGTTTAAAATAATTTTATTTAAAATTTAGAATAAATGGCCGCACAAACATCAACAGTCATTTTATTTATTAGGCACCTTATGATTTATTACAATAAAAAACCTAGCATTACTTAAAACTGTAAAAAAACATATCAACGGTATCAAACAATGAGTATAAAAACAAATATCGTGCGTATTTACAACGGATTTCACAAAACTGTTTAGAAATCCTTCAAGCGGCATGGTCTGCAGATCATAAGTTATCACAAAGAACGAAATCACCTTCTGTTGAGTAACAACTTTTCAAGTATTTAATTCTAGGTGTACAAATAAACATACGGGCACTTTTAACACAGGATTAGCCAAGCAAAGAACGATACTGTGGGTGACCGAGGCAGAAAAAACAAGAGCTTTGAATAGTCAATTATGTACGTGTCTCGAACAATTTTTTTTCTAAAAGAGCACGAAATTTGGTCAGAACATCTTCGTCCGCGTGGAGCTCGTTTAAACTGTTCCCGAGGGATCAGTGTAGCCTTTATTCATCCTGAAAGTCCGTTCTAACTATTGGTGACACAATGTTTGAAATCGGCACAGTAGTTTTTGAGTTTATCCATTACAAACATACACACATACAAAAATACAAACCTCTCCTCTTTATAATAATATGTTTATCCTGAAAGTCCCTTCTAACTATTGGTGAAAGAATTTTTTAAAATTGGCACAGTAGTTTTTGAATTTATTCATTACAAACGTACACGCACATAATCATTGGATAGCTACATTATTAATACGTTAACCAAAGAACCTTTTATGATAGCTAAGTACCTAATGTGAATGTTTGAACCATCAAGAAGCCTAAGCTATTCAACCTAAACAACCAAATTAAATTTATTTAAACTAATGTGAATGATTTTCAAAATGACCACCTTCATGCTCTAAACAAAGGTGTAATCGTGTGCGTATCTGACGATTTAAATTAACTTCAGTAGCACGCATGTCATCAGCTACTTCCCGAATCCTTATGAGTAAATCTTCTCGTGTTGAAATTGGTTTTGAATATACACGCTCTTTAAGAGTTCCCCAGACGTAAAAGTCCAGGGGCGTTAGATCGGGAGACCGAGGACACCAAGCAAGGGTTGGACTACCGCGTCCAATCCACCGGCCGGCGAAATTTGTATTTAAATATTCGCGTACGCGAAGAGCAAAATGTGCAGGTGCCCCATCATGCTGTATCCAATGTGTACGTAGCGTTTGTAATGGTAATTCTTCAAAGTAATCCATAGAATGGAGAGATTGTAAAAATTCCAAGTAATTTTCACCGTTCAGTCTGCTTGGAATTTCTATGGGACCTATCAGTTGGTTATTTAAAATTCCTGCCCACATATTGACCGAGAACTCATGCTGAAAAGAAGACTCTCTGGCTAGTTTAGGGTTGTGCTCTGACCAATGATGGAAGTTTTTTGTATTCATAATACCTGCTCTTGTAAATTGTGCCTCGTCCATCCACAATATTTTCCCGATGAGTTGTGGATCTTCTGTCAAAAGTGCGTTCATTCGTTGGCAGAATGCAATTCGTGAAAAGTTATCGTGCGACAAAAGGCCTTGCACTTTGCGATAATGATATGGATGTAGACCGTACCGCTTCCAAACTCTCCAAACCTTATCGTGATTTACATTGTAAATTTGCCCCACACGTCTTGTTGACAAGGTCGGATCTTCAATTATTGCGTTCACGATCCCGTCTTCGTCCTTTACTGTCAAATTAATATCCCTTTCGTGAGGAGTCTGTTTTAAACCCTGTTCTCTAAATCGTCGGTGTAACTGTAACAATAATAATTACGGTTTGTTTAACATAAAATAATCTTAACATAGTATAAATTAAAGTCGCTTCCGGTATCTGTCTGTCTGTCCCTATGTATGCTTATATCTTGCAAACTACGCAACAGATTTTGATGCGGTTTTTTTTAGATACTTAGAGTGATTCAAGAGGAAGGTAAAAAAATAATAAAGGAAGGTAATATTCCCTCGGGAACCGCGTAAACGAGCTCCACGCGGACGAAGTCGCGGGCAACAGCTAGTTACTAATAAATGAAGGAATAAAGTACACATTAGAAATACTTACATTTATGAACGTATGAGGGTTAGGCGTCCGTCGGTCGGGATAACGCCGCCTATATTCTCGTGCCGCTTCAGAAGCATTGCCGTCACATAAGCCGTAAATGAAGTGCATTTCAGCTTCTTCCTCAGGACGATAATTAAAACGAGGCATTTTTTAATTACATTTCCATTTCCTTGACATTGTCAGTTTACATTGACACGTAGGTATTCAATATCATAGACATAATCATTAGTGTGTTTATGATTATTCGTAAATAGGTTTTACTAGCCCTCCTAAGACTTCGCGAATTAACGTAAAGCAAGATAGAAGATAGGGCGTCGTTATAGGCGGTTTAACCCTCTTTGATGAAAAGAGACAGCTTTCAAAATACAGCAGTTACTGAGGACTAGGAAAACCAACTTGAATTTCATTCAATTTAATGTCATGTGAATACTCGTATACGTAACATAAGATACCTATTTTCTTTAACCTTCGTGTTGTACCTATAAACCTAACAATTGAAAACTCTTTACTCATAATAGGTAATTAAAAGAAAATTGTTAGGTATCAATTAAGAGCCTTTTACATTAGTTTAACGTGATTAACTGATTAATTTTAATAATTGAATATCTTTATAACCGTACGAGTTATCATATGTCTGTCTTCGGGAAATTAACTTTGTTTAACCTAAAGAACGTCCCCTTAAAGTTATCGTAAATCAATAAAAACACGGTGTATATATATATTGTTATTATTATTATTATTACGGTGTCCTGTATAATAGAAACCAGCTTCCGCCAATTCTTCAGGTTTTTGCTTCATACTACGAGGCCAATCTTTAAATGTACGTAAGCCTGCTGCTTCCGTTTCATATTTAGGATGTATAGGACGTCGTAGGGGGCGAAGTGACATATTGTATTGTTTTCTCTTGATAAAGGGACAAAAAGGTGCAAACCGCTCAAGATCCTCGGCCGGATCATCACCCTCTTCCCACGACATTATTCGCACTTTACAAAACGCACATTGCACCTCATCACCACGACCGAGGTAAAAACCATTGTACGCCAGACACTCGGGGTTAAGAAATGTTACAGGCCATGTTACAAACGTCTTGAAGCGTTCTCGTTCACATCGCATTCACGAGTGGTGATGATGGCGGTAGTCTTGACATCAGTTTTAATGTGTGGTTTTAAACAAAAACACACGCAGAGTCTCTTGTGTACATACGTACCTCCCTTCCTGATCTCTCCGTAAACATTTCGCACACCCAAATCTCACCGTCTTTATATACGAGCGTTTTTTGATGTACCGGAACCGAAAGCAATGTAGGTAGGTATCTTACACCTTAAAATCTCCGCCAAAATCCCCTCCGCTCTATATCCCGAGTGTAAACATACGCACTCGTGTTCACTCAATTCATCACTCAACCGATTCTTTAATAACAGACTAGCCGCTTCCCACTTCTTTTTTTCCCCCTCTTCATCACCATCGTCAAGTCTCTTGTTATCAATATTTTGCAACATATTCAAACTCTCCGTTGAATTTGACGATGCATTAAAGTTGGAGGTCAACCCACGGTTCGACATCCACCGCTCAACACAATAACGTAATTGCATCATAATTTTTTTATTACCTTTACAATTTAATTAAACCACTCTACTCAACTTCTCGCACACTATGACTAGTCTTTGATAATGACCACAGTTTAACACCTTATCTTTTTCATTACATACCACACTTCCCTTATAGATAACAACCAACAAAGCGCACCCGACCAGCAACCAACCACGCCTGACACCCAAACCCCACACTACACGCATCCAACCAGAGCTCTCGCCCACGCAACTTATACACAACTACCAACCAACTTAACACGAACTCGCAAACATACCTATTTCACCAAAACCACTATAACCTGAACCATCCACACCCAACACCACACACCACTACAGAGCTCTACTTACACTAGACCGGAAGTGGTCCAGAACCCTTAATAATACCCTACTCCATTCCTATAAAGAATGGTTCCCAGACTGGCCACTTTCAAGAAGGGCCGTTTTCTAAAACGACTACTTCCATATTGACTACTTCTTAGAATGACCAGTCTCGTAACATCCAGAACATGCATTGACCAAAACCGGTCTTTATAAGAATGGTCATTATGGGAAGTGATCTTTCAGACACATGTCATGGTCAATTTGAAAGTTAGTTCTCGAATTTCCGATTCGATGGATGCTTGTTTCGTCCGATTCTCGTTTCGCCGGAAACTCATGTAAATGTGTTGATTTGATTGAACTTTTTAAAAGCTGTTGCTATGTAGATTATAAACTAAAGCGTTGACAGCTGGAAGGATTGACTTTTTACACCATTCGTTTTGACCGGACTGCATAATGGGTAATGCTTTTGATCTTTTAGCCGCACCAATAAATAAGAGATTCTAAAACGGTGCCCCCTATCTCGCGCTATCTCGTTCACACCAAAAGAACGGGATGCCTTATGTCATTTATAGTACAGTCAAGGTCACCAATATATATGCACCACAAAGTTTTAAACACAGACCTTATTACTATGGGAACAAGGTCTATGTATGTACATATTTTTGCAACTTTGTACGGATATTTATTTTTAACCGTGACTGTACAAACCGCCACTTTATTGGCTCGGCCTTATATTACACATGCATGTATGTTTCTTTAATCCCTCGTAGATGCTAAACGAACGGTCCGATTTTTACTAACAAAATGTTATTAGATTCCTCTTAGCCACGCGATTGGAAACATTTGCCTGAAATGGCGGATCAAAAATATATGTCTAAAAAAATGCCAACAACACATCAGAATAAATTAAAAATTGAATTAATAACATGATAATACCAAAGCACATAAAGTCGTTGTCAATAGAACTTGTGAACGATGTAAACAAATTAGAACTGTTTGACACATAACCTCAAATATTCACCAAGCGTGTTTTTATTAAAAAATAAAGTATAATGAGTAGTTAGTTCATCTCAAACTTAATATGAAAATAGTGATCTAGTGTATAAATAATTGAAAAGACCTCACTTGATCTTTAAAAGTACGTGATTATCGAGTAACATCTTTTGTAAGTTCTACTGACGGCGATGTTACAGTCGGGTTGATTGGTTTGCAATAAAAACATTTACAACAACAAACAAGTTCATTATTGGTCTTATTTTATATGGAAATTAACTGATATTATCCTTATAAGCCGAATGGCCAATACTAATAACTACAGTACAATAATCATTTGCTTATTATAACTAACATAAACTCTAAAATTATATAAAAAAACTTAACGGACATGCTTACACGTTCGTGTAAAAACTTTAAAAATTATTTTTTTAAATATATTTATACTTTATCTAATCATTACACGGAAGGTTGTCTTCATGACGGCTATATTCAATGTTTATTGATCATATAGAAGGCTTTTAAAAAGGCTTATGTTCAGGATATAAAAATATTGTTTTTTAAATATTAAACTTAAGACTGCGCCGAGCGTAGGCCGGATGTACAGTGGCGCCCTGATAACTTTAATTGTATTTTCTAATAAACTAAAGTATTTTCTTGAAATTGGACGAAATGTTTTTGTACTACAAATGAAAACACAACTTACAGGGTACATCATATAGTTTAATAACAATTCACCTTCGAATTATTAACTTAACGGAAAAAAGTGGCCACCTTTTCCCGTTACTCTGACTACTCAAAGGGTAATTGTTATTAAAGTTTGTTACGTATCCCATAAATTGTGTTTTTACTTGCACTACAAAAACATTTCGTCAGATTCCAAGGAAATTCTTTAGTTAATTAGTAGACACAATAATAGTAATGAGGGCGCCACTGGACGCTCGGCGTTTGCTCGGCGCAGTCTTAACCGTTGCACTGCACCGGCCCTAAGTTAAAAACGACACATTCTCTTCTCTAACTTGGCAGTCAAAATTATTGCTCTTCTCAATGGTTCCTCTTTTTTAGTAGCATTCGTGTTTCTACGAAACATGAGAGACAAATACACCTGTCAAATGCTAGTGCTAGTAGGATAGCTATGGAGAACCGATTGCTATCAATAACATGGTAGAACCGTATACCGTGTCCCGCGGCTATGCCACATGAAGGGAAAGTACCATAAATATGGTCCGAAGGAGACTTTGCTAATTAGAAACTTTATTTTATTTTTAAAATTAAATAATATTGCATTCAAAGATTTTCAAAAAAACATACTAATAAATTTTCTAGTAACTTGAATGTAAAATTTCACATTGCTCCTTTTTTTTGAGATACTTACAATGTTACTTGGAGGGAATTATTTCTTATCAGTTACCCTTTTGACTGGCATCATAAAAATACAGAATGTTTTTTTTCATATTTGTTCGATTCCCAACTGAGGCAAGCAGTTTCTCGAAAATCTTTGAATACAGTCTTAGTTACAATACTAAAGGTACTTCCCCTTCATGTTGCATAGCCGTGGGACGTCCTGTATAACTTAACCTATATGCCCTTTTTATTATATATTTTGATTCTAAATTTTTGGTCATGTAAATACTAACAAACTATTGTGTACAAATTATACAATGGAACATTTGGGATACTTATATCCCACTTTGACATATATTACCTATTAACATTCACATTAAAAATATATTTTTATTAAATAACCATTCATAAACTAGATAAAACAAATGAAAACAACTCGTTTTGGTTTCAATACTAGAATCTAGAAATACCAACTAACTATAAAAATATAAAGAGCAAAAGATAGTGGACACTTCGTTACAATTAAGTTGACAGTGTCTTCGATAATTGGGTAAGTAAAGTTTTTGGAAGAGAAATTATAATTATAATTTATTGTAAATTATAATTTTTTTCGATAGTCGTCATCCTGAAGATCATGGAACTGCGGCTCTTTTACTTTTATTTCCTCTAATATTTTAGAAATCTTTTTTTTAGTTATGAAGTTGACATTTGTAAACTTTAATGACCGACAAGCTTGTTGCCTTCGTATTTAATGAAATAGAAAAAAAAAAACTGTCACTTCTATATCTGTCAACGTCAAATCAAATCAAAGTAAACAAACAGTTCAATTCAAATAAGTAAATTCAAGTAAATCTTTGTAATTACTCCATTTCCACAGTCCGTGTGGGATTGCTTGAATTCATTGCGTGGATTGTACAATTCAAAAGTGCTCTCGTGGCTATCAAAAAGCAGGGCAAGAGTCGTCGAGAAAGGAAGAAATCGGTGTCCAAGAAGAAGTAACAAAGGGATCCAAAATAAATCGTAGACCAAATATCGTGCAAAGGTCTTAGAGCAAAGCAGCAAAACGAAAGTCCGGAGTTCGTTCTGAGATCGTTAAAAAATATTTCTAAACACACTGATCACATGAAACACAAGCAAACAGAAAAGAGCCGTTGTATTGAATCGTTTGTTTACTTTGATTTGATTTGACAATGACAGATATAGGTGTTTTTTTTTCTTTTTCATTTAGTACGAAGGCAACAAGCTAGTCGGTCATTAAAGTGTACAAATGTCAACTTCATAACTAAAAAAAATACTTCTAAAATATTAGAGGAAATAAAAATAAAAGAGCCGCAATTTCTTGATCTTTAGGATGACGACTATCGAAAATAAATATAATATACATATCTTCCAAAAACTTTACTTAGCCTATTGCGAGAAAATCAAAGCAAACAAACTTACTTAAAAAATAAATATTCGTGGAGAAAACAGTTGTCCCTTTCATTGCTTACCGATTCAGAGCGACGTCAATGTATTATGTTCTGTTTCTTTAAAATATTTATAAAACTTAACTTCATTATCATCCCTTTACTTTCCGAACCTCGTATCTGATCGAATAGATAGGAAAAGCACTTCGCTGCTTAAATACAAAAGCGCCACAAAACAAAAACAGATATAGTTTGATTTAAAACTTAAAGTATATATAGCATTCCGAATTTAAATGCAACACAAACACATTTTGATTTGTGCCCCTTTTGTATTTACCTAAGCAACGACTTGTGTTCCCTTAAAGACTATTTTCCTATCTAACTATTCTAACAGACACAAGGTTGAGAAAGTAAAGACGATATTTCATATTATCATTCATAACCAGACCATCTTTAAAAACATTAGTTAGGGTGAGATGGAGCCAGTGATGGACACGTCACTCTTAATTAAAATGTCATACGGTCGTAAATTGATTGTTGCAAAACAAATGAATAACCCTTATTTTCTGTAAAATAAGAATCAAGTGTCCATCATTGGTCCTTGTCCATTACTGGTTCAGTTACCCTAAGTAAGCTTCAAAGTTCACTCAATACATCGAAAACCGATGTGATAACTGGTAAAAATATGGTATATAATTGCGTGTAAATAAAGCTATATTCTCTTGATATTCTTCTTTGGCCGTTGCACAATTTTCTTCTTGCCAGAATGGAGACAAATGTATTTCTTACGGTTGGCTGGAAGCAAGGAATAAAGGGGTATCAACTAGGAAATATATATCAAAGACCATTGTTAGCATAATTAGGGTGAACCGTCAATAATTGGCCACTTTAGAAAGTATCATTTAGTTACTAGCTATCAAATTTCTTACTGACACTGTTAGTAAAGATACTTGGACACTCAGGATCTAGGTATTCTAGTTTAATCGCAAAAATGTCAGCAAATCTCTTGCTTTACACATTTTATTGCAAAGTGGCCAGTTACCGGAGGGTGGCCAGTAATAGGGCGATTTACCCTATCTGATTATATGTAGATGTCTACAGTGGTATTTTTCTAAGGTATCCGAAAGGTCATAGCAGTTCAAAACGAAAGGTAATATATAAAAAGATAATTCGTTCAAATAGCTACCTTCCTGTCTAAACTACATTAAAAACAGTAGCGACCTTTGCCACACAGCACGCCGGCTGTCTACTTAAGTGGCCCATTTCACTTGAACCGTATAGCTAAGAATGGAAGGTAGCTAGTTGAGCGGATTATCTTTTTACTTATATCCTTTCATTCTGTAATAAGATAAGCTCTTTATGATCATTCGGACATCTTAGAAAAATACGACTACACCTATGACAAATAAAATAATAACCTATAGATATTGAATGTAATAAACGTAACCGGTCTACCATATTTTCTATAAAATCCAATGACAAAATTCATAATTGTGCTATATAATCGCTATAGTGATTCATTTGCTATTAAACTCATTCGCTATAACGTTTAGTTACTTTAACATTATCATGAATTTATAGCAATTGAATTAGAACAAATTGTAATTATAGCAAATGTCACATGACCTGCATTTTTTTATAATTCCCAATAAATAAATTGAATTGAAATGAATGGTGACTTGACAAACTTCGTATTTGATTGACACTTAGGAAACGTATTCCACGAAAGGTTTAAAAATTAAAATAAAACAACACATTTCATGCATATTTATTTATTAAAAAGCTCTTCGAACCCACCAATATTTACCATAGCGTCAGCAATTCTGAAACAAATTACCAAACTTTAATTATTTATTATTTATTACTAAATACACAAAGCACCGCCGTAAAACTTCTTTTTTTTTTAAAAATAACTTACAATGTTTTATCTATCCCCACAGCAAAAATTAAAACTTTTAGAGTTTCAAAACTTTTACGCAACTACTTCGTTAGTTTTAGAAAATCTTTAAAGTTAGACTTATGATTTTTTTCTAGGCCGGAATAATGCAACGTTAATAATAACTTAGTCATAACAACATGTAAAATTTGTATCTTGTCCAGGGGACACGGTTTCTGTTGTTTAATGTGGTTGTCCTGTGTAAGTATATGTTTTTTTTGCTTTTGTTTTTCTGAATTTTGACAAGTTTTCCTGTACAACTACGCATGATATTTTTATTATATTAATTTATCTCTACATATTTATAAAAAAAAAGTCGCTTCAAGCCGCCTGGGTCTGTCCCTCTTTATATACGGTTAGATCTTTTAAACGACGCTACGGATTTTAATGCGGTGTTCATCAATTGATATAGTGATTCAAGAGGACGATTTTTATGTATAATAAATTCTGGTTTATGTACGGGTGTTACAGGAAACTCACATAAACCGAAGCGAAGCGAGGGCGGGTCGCTAATTGTTATTTCTTTCTAAATTTTTTTGGTAAAAATGTCAAATCCCACAAGCGTCATTACCGATGCGAGTTTATAAGAGCAAATTGGCTATTTAAGATTCTAGTTGAATTTTAAAACTTTTTAGAGCTGTTATAAGACGTTTTTTTTAAACGGGGCAATTACTTGCGCATACCTGCGGGGCCAGGACGGGTTATGTCCGTCTTGGAGGGAGTAAAATTCCCCTCGCGTTCCGGAGGTTTTAAGCTGAAATTTTGGATGAAAATGATACAAAAAACTATAGTATTTCTGTACCTGTTAAACACTTCAACTTTTTTTCTTTTATGTTCTTTGTCTATTTCTTGTCGTGCTCGCTTTATGTTTATCAGTTCTTTTTCATAAAAAGCTGAAAGAAATAAGATGGTTTATTAATATAAATACACAAAAAAAATACATATTAAATGCGCAAAGAAAGTATAGATCAACCAAAAATAGCGTTTAGCCGACCATATTGTAGCAGTTACAAAATTTCTTACTTTTTGTAAGCATCTTCAGCGCTAGCACCACTTTTAACAACGTGCAGCATATTTTGGTGGATCCATAGATCACTTCATTTCAAGTAAACAATAATTTAGAACAGAAGTACTTACCACGGAAATTAAAACACAACTTTATTTTTCATACCACAATATGGTCACTAAAACAGTTTTTAAGTTTTCAATGCGTAAGAATTAAGCTTTAACAAATTATGAAAGGCAATTTTTAATTATCAATAGGTAGCTAAGACAAAATCTTTGAACACAGATTCTATCCTATATTTTTTTCAGTACTTAACAAACCAAAACATGTAGCTCTGTCAAACAGCCAATCAAAACTGTTTTGTCAAGCTTTGACGTGTCAATGTTCTGCTTCTATTGGCTGACAAACTATATCAATGGTTTTTATGCTCAAACTTAGTTAAATACCTAAACAAATTGAAGCATAGTAAGTGTTTAAATAAAGAAAATGTCTGTGTCTTTGATAACTTATTATCAATGGGCGGCTGACGGATGCAAATTACGTCAAAATAATGTCGAACGTTATACGTAATATGGATATGACTGCAAGGGGTTTAATAAAAAGAACGAAATTGTAAAATAGTTATATAATTGTATTGTTGTAGTAAATAATCATATTTTTTTCTATACTGCATATTTTCAATCCATTCCTTTTATAAAGAAAACAACAACAACAATCACAATCCACTCAATCCACTCAATTTACAATCCACTTATATAAAGAAAATGACCTCTCTACATCTATAGATGAAAGAGGTGCGTATTCGTAATTATATATTATTATGTATTTACTAATAATGTATGATAAAGAATAAAAAGATAAAAACTGCATAATTTTGTATTCATAAATATTTCTCGAAATTTAATAAAAGTCTTATCCATGTTCTGTTTACGTCCCTATTTTGCATCCGTCAGCCGCCCACTGCTTATTATATAAGCCAATCAATATGTACTACAGATACAAAAAATAGTCCAGATCATAAAAAAGAAAATGTTTTGGTCATTGTCATTTATTTAAATACTTATCCATGTCACTCTGTAAATATAGATTTAAAATCAAAGCTTTTTTCACATCTTGGACAGTAAATAAATAAAATATAACTTTTTATTGATAGAATCAATATACTCACTTAGTTTAGTCATATCTGGCCCCTTTTCTTTTTTCTTTTCATCCTCATGCCACTTTACATGTTTAACGAGGCAAAACAGATACTTGAAGCTCTGGGAGCACTTGGCACAGGCATACATCATTTCTCCATTCTTATCATTCTTGTCTTCACATTGGGGAGCTGTGGGGTCTTCTTCAGGTTTGTCTCCGTGCTTGATGACCCCCCCTGGAAGAATTTCAAGGGTAGGCCAGCTCTCAGGCGGATTTAGTTGTTTAGTATCTGGTTTTTCTTCTATTATATCCTGAAAGTATAGATGAAGTTATTTATACTTGAATTCTGGTCAATTTATATGGTGTGAAGTTCCTAATGAATGATATAAAAAGGTGTTGTTGGGAATTTGTTACGTGGGCTGGCAGTAACTGTGTTAATCCTGTCCTATAGTCTGAATAAAATCACACAATGCTCAATGCAAACAAAACTTTCTTTTGTAAACAAACTAGCGACCCACACTTGCCTCAATTTGGAGCATGCGAGTTTTTTGTAAAAAACTGTTCATAATCCAGAATTTATTGTACATAAAAACCTTCCTCTTGAATCACTCTATCTATTACTGAAAGCTGCATTAACACTGATTGCCGCTGAATCCCTAGGCGGCCCCATTTTGTATGAAAGTTACAGCCGTTGGCAATGATAGTGTTAAATCCGTTGCATAGTTTAAAAGATCTAAGCGTACAAACAGCGGGAGCGAATTTGTTTTATACTATCTAAAGAAGATAATGATAAATACTGCAAAGTAAACAGTCTGCACTTACAATGGGAATTTCGTCAAATGGCGGCTCCAGTACTTCAGGCACGATCATTTCTCCGCTGTCGCTATCATCTCCGACCACTTCCTCTGACTGAATGGACACCATGCTACCAATATTTGAGTCCTCATCATCAAACTCGACGGAATCCGCGACTGAGGCTTGCTCAAATCCTTCCTCCTTCCTGTCTCTGGAAGGCTGGACATCCTCCATACGCACCGAAGGCACGTTCTCTAGCTCTTCGCCGCTTTCTATAGCACTATTAGCACTTGAAGCAGACATTTTAGAAGAAATTTGGGAAGAATGTTACTTGTTAGGTTCAATCAAAACATTTCGGTTTGACGACAATGTGCTTCGGACCTAAACCTTATCCTGAGATTTATTATGAGAGTTCTAGAATAAATAGATGTAAATAAATAACTAATGTAGCGGAGAAATCCATGAATTTTATAAAAATCTCACTACGTTGATTGACCTACCCGAATAAGTATACATCAACCATCAACTCCATTTTGATTTGACAGAATGACCACAAATGTTGCCATAAGCTTTTATATAATTATAATCGTAATATACCGGCGACTAAGAATAACAGGTAAAAATACCCGTTCCTAATTTAAACCATGTAGCAAAATAAACTTATATTATAGTATTTATAGTATAATAATTAAACCATTTAAAACCTTCGTCATAGTAGCTAAACTATCTAAATCGAGATAGCTTATTGGCACCCTTGAAGTAGGTACCATTGAAGAGTTCTCGTGCCCATCTGTTACACTGTGTGTTGCATCATTAGTTCCACTTCAACAAAATGACACTTTCTAAATGTAAATGCTCTACATGCAACAAAAAAAAATCGCTATCTGAATGGCTATAATATTTGAGGAGTTCCTCACGGATCCTCTCATCAGATACTAACATTTTAGAAACTGGTAAATTTAGGAAGGTGGTCAGTACGTACTGGAGCCGTTCAAAGGTACGTTAGCTCAGTCTCTCTCTCTCTTGATTTACTTGAATGACGAGTAACAGGGATGGAGCTAACGAAACTTTAACTGTTGTTATATAAAACCGTGTTCATTCTTACTTGTCCAATATCGTAAACAGCTTTTTATTCTATTCTAAAAAAAAACTATCTTTTTCTAACAAATTGCTCCGTCCCTATTTACATAACTAAATCTTCCCTACCAGTAGGGATAGACCAGCAGGAACAACTTCGTGGTTAAAGTATAATATATTCTCGTGGGGTAAGAAATGAAAATAAAAATCCACACATACACATACATAAACTTACGCCTTTATTCCCAGAGTGGGGTAGGCAGAGCTACAGAATTACCAACAACTCTAAAAACTTGTTGATAATTCTGTAACCACATTTTGCACACTTAGGCTAAGATGTTTACCAGTGTATTAGTGACAGGTTGCAAGCCCATCGCCTAACAGTATCCTTGAATACATATGTCTAAATAACAATGAAATAATCCTTAAAACACCCAAATTTATTACAACAATCTTTCAGCTACACTAACGACGATAAAAATAAAACCTAGCATGTAGTGGAAATTCAATTTATACCAAACATTTTTCGAAACATGCTCTGAAAGGAAAACGAAGACGCGAAGAGCCTCATTTTACTCCTAGGAGTAAAATAAATGTATGATAGTACATTATTGCCTAGGCACGGAAGTAAGCAATTGCGGGCCGAGTATTGGTTTAAACGGACGAGCTTGCAGAGTCAAAAGATTTAAAAAATACTATTTAATCATGTATTTGTATAATTTTCTCGCATTGTTTGAGAAAAGCATATATGTATATGCCTCGGCAGACAATTTCCTACTTTCCGGGCCTAGGAAATAATGTACTATTAAGCTACCGCGCAAAAAAAATTGCAAAGTCTACGAAAACATAACATGAATGAGAGCAATATACTTGAAGTTATAATTTCAAAAATACATTATTTATCAAATTATTCTACATTGGGTTTACAAGGAAAATACAACTGCATTAACGTTTCATAGACGTCCACATCAGCAGGCATGAATGTACAAAAGATGACCCGTTTCATTTCCGGATTATCTTCAAGAAATTTCCTCGTCTTCTGCAGAGCGACGTGGCCGGCCAGACGGTTAGGAAAACCATACACTCCAGTGGAAATGCATGGGAATGCAATAGTTTTGATCATGTATTCCTTGTGGAACGAAAGACATTTCTCATAACATGATTGGAGTTTTTCCGCAGACTTATCTTGCGGGCCAACGGTGTGGATCACATCTGAAAGGAAAACATAATGACTTACCACCGGTCTTACTCTATACCAGCACCTGTAAACCCGACGGGGGCGCTTCCCTTGGGGGGCATAGTCAGATCTTAAGGGGGCCCAATAAATTTGCACTGCAGAACTAAACTTGAATTAAACAATAATGACAAAGGTCAAAAATAATTAAGTAAAGTCACGAACGTAAATTTAGGACACATTTCTATAAAAATATGCTTGACATAAATGTCATTAGGGATGATAACTTAAAGAAAACTCAACCTTATTGCTGTAGAATATCAGATTGACAGAAATTTTTCTTTGACTGCACTAATGTATGGGTCAAAATCCTTCCAAGGTATCACATGCCAAACTATTTTACTCAAATTATCATAAGGCAAACCATAAGTCAAAACAACTTATCGCAATTTAACAGTTAGCAATTAATTACTTGGTAATTTTCCATTATACCAAATTTCATGTACGTAGTCAAATGTTTCAGTTTGCACGACACATTTTATGCAAAATAAAATAAGGTAAATGATTTGCATCGTCCCTAAACTAACAACCCTAAAAAAACTTGGTATTTGTTTTTACTGAAAGTAGATACGATGGAGTTATTTCCGTGACATAGCCGACGAAGCCCCGTTCCGCATTCTGTTCTGGGTAGATTGGCCCTTCGGGCCTAATTAACTCTATCCTAAGATAACCCTACTTACCTAATGTTAACCTAAACTAACCTAACTGCAACATAAAATCGAGTGTGTGACATTTTGAACAATTCTTTAAAAAAAAAACTGGCAAATGAATTTTTCGAAAAATATTTAACCCAAGACTAATAGATTATTATAATTATTAATAGGGTATTAATGGAAATAAGGTGGGTTAAAAGAGAACACCATTTTGCATCTCCTGAGTGGTTTGATTGTTACATTATATTAGTAGCCAACTGGACTAACCCAGTAAAGAGAAAAAAAGAACCTAATGGGTTGAGTGATAGAAGCTAACCTATGTGCCTTTGAATCCATTTTGTTTTCTTACAGCAACAAACACAGATTAAAATTAAACATAGTTATAACATAAATAACTCACATTTGGCAGGCAAATCATACCCTCCACTAATTTTGGCCTCTCCAGTGGGACAGCCCAAAAAGGAGTTACATTCAAGCTGGAAATTTAAAAATTGAACAAGCTTTAGTACACAAATTACACATACTACAACTGTTACTTATACAATAAATAATAAATATCTGGAGACTATTATTACTATACAACCTAGATCCAAACTAAGCTTGGCTTATACTACCGAATTACCGATAACTATAAACATTCTGGGCAGTGAAATTTACTAAATAATATGTAAAACAAGTTTTTAGAGTTGTTGGAAATTCTGTAGCTCTGCCTACCCCACTCTGGGAATAAAGGCGTGAGTTTATGTATGTATGTATGTAATAAGAAATAAGTAAGGCTAGGACTTTTGGTAGCTTGCCCTGTTTCAAAAGTCAATTTAAACAAAGTCCTCCTAGTAAAAATAAGGTTCTATATATTCAGTAGATACCTGTAGGCATGGTCCGGCAGCTCTGTGGATAGCACCATCCACCCCACCCCCTGCTTTGAGACGAGAATTGGCTGCATTCACTATTGCATCAACCTGAAACAACAAATTCTCAAACATATTATAAATTCGAAAGTAGCTCTGTTTGTTTGTTTGTTATGGTTTCACAGCTAAACCATTGAACATCAAATACGTAATACGGTTATTCCGAGAATAGGAATATCGAGTTGTAATGCATATTGGACTCGGTAATTCTATAGTTCTCAGCAGTGGTCTCCTCTTGGGAAGCGCTGGTAGATTTTAGACATGTAAAACTGGTCATGCGGCCCACGTTTACCTTTTATGGAATCCTAAAGAGAGGGTACATGCTGTTCAGATTAAATAAATAAATATCGGGGGGGGCAATTGCACACAAATTGACCTAGCTGCAAATTAGGCTCCAGACTCTTGTTATAGGTACTAGACAACAATATACATACTTATTTTGAGAAATAAATACTTATATAAACAGAAATATCCTAGACTCAGGAACAAATATACATGCTATGGTACAATTGGCAACAATTATATTTATCTAAAATCTGGTGCTTAGTACGGAAATCGAACTTTTTAGCTACAGTCAGCCTATTGTTAGCTATAACACCCTTATAACACTTGTCCATAAGAAAATGATCTTGATTCTTTGATTGAACTACAATAGGTGCACCTCATGAGTATATTTTGATTAACAGCAAGTGGTGAAACATAGGAGAATCCTTCACTTCTAGCTGCCAAGTACTTTATGAAGTCCAACAACTTAAAGATTACTGGTATTCAGTCAAAGTGACGCATTCAGTAGTGAACCTCCTTGACCTGACATGATCATGTATTGGAATATTTTAATTATAAAACCTACCTCCAGCTGTGTTATGTCCCCTTTATATATAGAAACTTTCTCAGAGAGACTTTCATTCAAATGAGACTTTATTTGTACATTCTTGAATAACTCTCTATCCTCTGAAGTAGGATTTTTAAGCGCAACCTCTTTGGTTGTGGTAAAATACATACTCCAAGGTAGGATACTGTCGACAGTAACATAGTCCACTGACTTGTAAAGTTTCCTTCTGTCTTCTCTCGCCGTGTTTAACATTTCCTTTTTTTTACGTTCCCAATTCCCAGGTGATGCCATTTTCGTCGAAGGGCGGTTTTGAAACGAGATGTTAGGCAGTAGCTTACGTGAAATGGGGATGAGCAAACATGCGCGAGTAGCGATAACAAACGGGGGTAATAATAATAACATTTCTCGCCGGGGACCTGACAGTTGCTTGAAAGTAGTGACAGCGAGGTGACAGCCTGCACAGCGCACAGATTTTATTTTATAAATACCCTTATAATCTGTGGCACAGATATAGTGATCGCCCCTGTACACATTGGGCCAATGCATTGGGCGAACATGTCGATATGTACGCAGGTTGGCCAGCTATCGTTGATCGACAACTACGGACAAGAGCCAAGTACGGTTTACCATTGAATTGCCGACAGACTTTTAATCGAATATTATTTCAAAGACAACGTTTCAAGTATTTTCATTTCATCGACAAGTCATTGCGTCGAGGACTCAATACTAGGTAATTTGAAACGTGGTCTTTTAATTGGTAGTTTACTTATTTCAATAGAATTCATGTCATGACTAATCATTTCGGGTTTTTTTAATTGGTTTTTTTTTACTTGTAATAATATTTATTCCGCATAACATTATTTCAATTGATAATATTTTGCTATCAAAACTAAACAGTAATGTGTCATGCTTTTCTGTCAACAGTTCATTTTCTTGGGGGTCGCAGTTCTAACCTAACCTAACCCGCTTCTGTCAAAAGTTCGTTTTCTTGGGGGTCGCAGTTCTAACCTAACCTAACCCACTTCTGTCAACAGTTCGTTTTCTTGGGGGTCGCAGTTCTAACCTAACCTAACCCACTTCTGTCAACAGTTCATTTTCTTGAAAGCCTCGTACTTCTATTTGTTGATATAACTAGTTATGCAATAATATTATTAATTTAATATTATCAATAATTCTTAGTTTTATTATACATATTTGTTTGTCACACTACATAATTAGAAAAATGTATAAATGTGCAATAGGGCATATAACAATTATTGTATTAAAGTAATACGTCGAAGAAATGAATTGCAATGTTTTGTAGTTGTACCAATTAAGATAATTTGAAACAAATCAGCGATTAAGTAGTATTCGTTGATTAGTATTTCCACGTAGTAACATAAATTTAAATAAATAGTAGTTGAAATAAAATAACGCCAAACAATATTACTAGTACTAATGTTTCGATGAATCGTTGTCGATGAAATAATATTCGAAGAAACGGTTGTCGGCAAAAAAAGGGTACACCGCCAAGTACACCTCCACACGTTGGCCCAATACCGTGGCCCACGTTTTGGACCAATGTGTACAGGGCCTTGGCCCAAACTGTACAGCCCGTTGCTTATAAAAAAGCCTTTAAAAATATATTGTCTTACATAATAAGATTCACAAGTACCACACCTTGATTTTTGTATTTGCCGCCGTTTTTTCATGCGCATCTTTCATTGGCCAGACTCTAGTTATTTATGTAAAAAACACAAACTGCTTCGAGAAAAGGATGTACGGCCGTGCCGCTTTTTTTTCCTAAACTTGGCGGGGGCACTGCCGTGCCCCCTAATTATGTCAAACACCTCACCCACAGACTGCTGAAAGATCGTGGCTCGCTACTCGCGGCGGTGACAGACGTACGAGTCACTACAGGTTACGAGCAGAATTCAAACATGTTGGATCGCTGTCGAATTTACTTGGCGGTTTTTGAGTACGCTTACTGTTGATGATCATTATTATTTATTTATTTAATACACTGGCGACATCGACATACCAACCTATAGACGCCGGGTTCTATACAAAATTCTCTTCGAAAAGTGTCCCAGGGCGACCTATACATACTTCATACTTGTATACAATCATTGTCAAAATAAAACATTCTAATTTAAATGGTATGTCATTAACGCAATGCTTAATTTTGCTTGAAACTATTTATCATCTTATGTTGCTTCGACTAGAGGCTCGTATTTTTACCTTATGCAGCTTCTACTAGCGGAGTGCCAATGTCACCGCGAACAAAGTACAAATGGAGTAGCTTTATAATTAATATTATTTAGGTGGGTAGCAGGTCGGTTCAATATAAACAACAACTCACGCTATTTTTCCATTATTTAAGACTAGCTTTCGCCCGCGACTCCGTCCGCGTAGAAGTGGTTTATCGCTGCTCCCTCGGGAACTGTCCAATTGCCCGAGAAAAAACTATCCTGTCTTATTCCAGGACCTAAACAATATGTGTGCCAAGTTTCATCTCGATCCGTTCAGCGGTTGAAGCGTGAAAGGCGGACAAACATACACACTTTCATATTTATAATATTAGTATAGATAATATACAATATTGTGGGCTTGTAAATCGTCATATTTATATTTTTGTAACAAGACATAGAACCGTTTTCAAAAACCCTAATAGCTACCGGAAAAATTTATAACTTCCTTAACCTTTAAATTTGGTATCTCTTGTTGATGTATTGGAACTTTTTTAATCAGATCATCTCGGCGTGGGGATTGAACCTATAAAATTTCACAATTGTAACTTTATAATCTGTGATACAAATATATTAAAATTAAATAAAAAATCTATATAGGTCCCGTGTCAATGTCGCCACGTTTACTAAGCTGTTCCTGTAGAAATGAGTTCTGTAATTTTCCTGCTCTAAAAGTAGCATGTGACTTTTCCTGGGATTTCTACAAACCAAATTTCAGACAAATCGGTCTAGCCGCCGTTTAGCCATTCTAAAGTAACAGACAGACAGGTACTTTAGCAATTCTAACACTTTAGGTACAATAACTACATCATCATCTTCGAATTCGATACAGTTTCCGTAGGCACGGTTTTCGGACAGTGGTAGAATCTGTTTTTTATAATTTATGATATTAAAGTGACATATCTACTTAGCCTCAGTTTCACGTCACAAAAATAATGATAAGTAGCATATTATATTAATGGCAAGGTTAATAACCTGCAATTTAGGGTCAGCCGTTATACGCAATCGACGTCTTTGCGAATTTCCCACGACATCGAATTTGTCGAAATGGATCGAGCATACGACGGAACTTTTTCCGGGTCTAAAAAACTCCTCCTGCCGTTCACTCGCGACGATGGAATTCCATACCGGACAGTTAGACATATCCTATAATCTGTGCCGGACAGTGAAATGGATCACCAGGAAATCTACAAATGAATATTAAATTTACGACTGCAAAAAATATAAAGTATTAAACTACTCCATAAACGCAACTGTTCTGCAACAACCAAATATTGACAATTGTTGGTCCGAAACTAAAATAAATTATTTTAAAAGAAATAATTAGTTATTTGCTAATTAATATTACGAGTCGACATTTACTTTCCGAAAGTATGATATTCCGTCTGAATTTTTTTTGTTGCGGTGATTATTTTTGCAGTTTTTAAAAACGCATTGAGGCATTGTGACACGTGTCACTGTTGGCGTAGTTGAAAGCGAACTAAATTCAAGTAAGCTCCCAATTTGAAGTGGGAGTATATTCGCTGGGCCGTGTTTTGTTCTCTGACCTGTTATCTAGTTGTATATTGTTGATCGAAGACTGGCGAGTAAGCTGGCCGAGTCGTAATTACTCGTCTTCTATCACCCCTTTTAAACATGGGTCAAAATATAGATGCCCTACTTTGAAATTCGAAGATGCGTTAGCTCCACCCCTTTCTCTCAATTGAGTTTCGAATGACGAGTGACAGAGATGGAGTTAACGTAAGTTCTAACTTCGAACTCGGAGGGGTTGTCATAAATAAAAAATATGTTTATTTTCTAGGCAGCACTCCAAGTGTCAAGCAACGAGTTTTCTCCACGTAATTCTAGCGTGCGGGTCCGTCGTAATTTTTAGTAAAATTACAAATTTAGAGTCGTGTTTTCAGCAATGATTGCAAACTAAAGCATTCTGTAGAATTTGTTAGGAATTTCTAAAGAGTGCAGTGTCTCAATTGGCCAGGTATGTTAAATAATATCATATTTCAGTCCTTGAAGTCGGATACTGGTCACTGATACCGGTCTCTAAGTGCCGTAATAGCGGACCACGTCCGTTTTATGCTATTGTCCTTGCAGGATGAAAACTCTAGGGCTGCTTCTCGTCTTCCTGCTGGCGTTGGCGGGAAGTTTTGCGGTGGACAAAAACAATTTTAAAAGCTGCGATGATTCGGGGTTTTGCAAGCGGCTAAGGCCGTTTAAGCCCGAGAAGTCCCAGTATACGCTGAACTTAGACACTGTAATAGTCCACGGCAATGTCATGACCGCGGAAGTCAACACAGTCGACACCGACACCGAAAAGAGGATTGTCGTGGTAATTTTATCCATTCATTATTATTCTTTAGATATCCATAACATTAACTGTATATATACCGGAGCTTTGCTTTATGTGAATGAGTAACTTGCGTTTATACATGTTCAGATTTAATTCTTAAGGAGTAGAAAAATAATCATTGAATATGTTGTGAATTTTTCTCTGTATCTTATTTTTCTATTAGTAGTAAATCATCATTCTAGTATTTGAAGATTGGGCTAGCTGGTAGCCCAATCTTCTTTCTGTATCTTGATGCATGTAGGTACAGTCAGTATCATATATAAGGTAACATTCAAACTGCTCAAATAGTTGTTTGATAATTGTTGTTAGATAAGTAGTTAAACTAAGTAATTGTTAAAAGTCATAACTAGTGATTAAATCTCAAGGAAATGCGTCAATCTTTCGATTTGAATTTTAACATACAGTTGAGTTAACTACTGATCAAACAATGGGCCATATATTAGTGATATATTTCTTACAAAGGGTATATTCTTTTCGAGAGGTAAGTCTTTTAATGGCTTTTATCAGGGAATGGGTGATCTGGTCCCTGGTTTTGAAGATTCAACCGAAACATGAGAAAAAGGTGTCATATCTGGAAAATAAAACAATCAAGGATTTTGTATCTTATTGTATTTTCACATTTTAAAGTCTCAAGGAAATATTACCAATTTTAATATATTTTAAAAACGACTAACGGCTAATGACTTTATCATTATGTGGCCTCTTAACTAAACTAATTAACTGTGGTTTCTGCCCAACAGTGGAACTATGCCCTCAGAGTGACAGCTCTGGTTGACGGAACCTTCCGTGTGGAGTTGGACGAGGCTGACCCGCTGTACCCGCGCTATCGGACCCAACTGGCGTTAGAGGGGGAACCCAAAGGAGACAAGTGAGACAGTAAAATTTTCCCGTTATGTTTAGATTTGATGAATTGAGAATACTAAATAAGGATGAATGAGTACCTACATAATACAATACTCTGTAGAGTATAGATGTACCTATATCTTCACAGTTTACATTAGTTAATAATTTAAGATAGGAAGAGAATAATATGTGCGTCCGTGCGTGTGTGCGTGTCTGCGTGTCTGTTTGTGACACCTTAGCTTTTAACCATTTGGGGTGACAGTGTGGCTATTATCGGTAATTTTACTGCATGTACTTTGAGGAAAGGTAATTCCAAACCCATGTTCTACAAATGACACGCAATGCAATCACGCTAGAACCAAGTCTGAGTATTTCTCAAAATAAGTGAAAATTATGTATGTGTCATCATTGACGCCTAACTTATAGATCGCGTGAAAGTTCGAGTCAAACACAATAACTAGTAGATGGATAAAAACTCCCCTTCCCCGTGTGTTTGCCGGGTTAGAATAGTGCCACTCCATGTCCTCCCGTGGATATCGTAAGAGACGACTAAGGAAATAAAGGCTGTGTAGTACTGTTAGGCGATGGGCTTGCAACCTGTCACTGATACACTGGTAAACATCTTAGGCTATTTGTGCAAAATGTGGTTACGGTATTATCTAAATGTTTTTAAACTTATAGGTAATTCTGTAGCTCTGCCTACCCCACTCTGGGATCAGGCGTGATGTATGTAAAGACTGTATCGATAAGTATAAGGACAAATAAAACATGAAATATCTTTTTTATTTGTATATTTCTAAAAAAACAAACTAAACCAGCAATTTTAAGCTTTCTAACACAAATTAACAATGAACACAGAAAAACAATATACCTAGCCTTTAATTATTTTTCTAATACGTCCTCGAACGCTTCCCATTAAGTTTTGGACAACTTTATTTGACACCATACGAGTAGCCTTTGTCCAATCCTTTTTGAAATTCTCTATTGAATCTGATGCTGTGAATTTTGTCCTCAGTTTATGCTTCATTATAGCCCAATATTGTTCAATAGGACGGACTTCAGGGCAATTTGGTGGATTCATATCCTTTTGCACGAATTTAACACTATTAGCTTCCATCCAGTCTCTGGTTTTCTTAGCGTAGTGGCAGGAGGCCAGGTCGGGCCAAAACAGTGTATTCCCTTTGTGCTTTCGAATCATGGGTAAAATACGTTTATGTAGACACTCTTTGATGTAAGTATCGGTGTTCATTGTCGAGTTAGTAATAAATGGAGTTGACTTCAATCCGCATTCGCAAATAGCTTGCCATACCATGGCCTTGGAGCCAAACTTTTCCACAAAAATCGACGTAACGGTTTCTTCAAGTTCCTCTCCTTTCAATTTGGTATAAAATTGGGGTCCCGGCAGTGTCTTGTAGTCTAATTTTACGTATGTTTCGTCATCTTGAATGATACAATGATTTTTCTTCGATAAAACGTTATCATACAATTTACGGAGCCTTGGTTTTACTGAAGCAGCTTGTTTTTGGGTACGTTTGGGCTTTTTTTGTTTTCTATATATGTTTTTAGGTTATAGTGTCTCTTTGCTCTTTGTATCATTCCAATAGAAGTTTTACATTTCTTAGCCGTGTCTCTGATGGACATACTGGGATTGCTCTCAAAACATTGCCGTATTTTTAAATACATTTTTGAGTCATACGTCCCAACGCATCTGCCTTTTTTAGGCTTGTCATTGAATGATAACTCACGACCGTATTTTTTGATGGCATTGTGTACAGCTGAACGGCTTACGTTTTCAAGTTTTGCTAGCTTTCTTATGGTAATGCCCCTTTCGCGAACATATTTGTCCACAATTATTTTTCTTTGTTGAGCAGAAAGTCCTCTCATTTTCAAGGTTGATGACAAATTGAACTTCAATTGTTTAAAAATATAAATACTGACATATTGATGGATAGTCGAAGAAAAAAAAGGCCATATTTAAAACGAAAAAGTTGTTATAGCAGTTGACTTAAGTTGTCCTTATACTTATCAATACAGTCTTTATGTAAACTCCCCTTCTTTCACAAACGGCCCACCTCATTTCCATGAAATCTATAGTACTACCCCGATTAGATTAGAAAAAAAACCGCGTGAGAGTTACGATGGCACTGCCACTGCTGGCACTGATGGATAAATAGAGACGTTAAATTTATAAAACTCCTCTTTTTGTGTTCGTGGTCAAGTGCGAGTCGAACTCGCGCACTGAGAGTTCTGTATTTAAGATAATATGGTACGAAAATGCAAAAAAATATTCATTTCGCTATGAACTTTATTTAATAACAGATAATTTTAAGTATTTTGATATCTTTTCCAAAACTGTATAATTTGAAAGAAAAAGAATCAACTTTATTTTATTTTACGCGTAAAATAAAAATAAATTGGAAACGGCCATGTTTTGTACATATTTGGCTATAAATAAATCAAAATAGTTTTGAAATCATTTTGAAATGTTTAGATTGAGCCCTTTCATATGATCAAATTGTTTGCAATAATCAAATCACTTTCATTTTTCAACCCCCCATTCTAGACCCCTTTTCAAATATTTAGGACACCAAAATATTTTTTACCATTTTGTTACAGAACAGTAAAAAACATAGTGTCATCATGTAGATGGCTTTTGAGTTATTTTATTGAAGCAAATATTGGATCGCTTTAATATTGTAATATTAAATATAGTGCTATTAATTACCTATCGTGATATTTATATTTAGTTTTCCTGCATAATATGTTAGCAATTGAAAATAATTTAACCTGGTTACGTAATGCTTTACCGAAATGAACTTTACTAGTTTTGTTTAAATTCTAATTTAGTACAAACCACGTGTTTGATACGGAATGAAAACAATTTTTGATATCAGCTTGTTAATTGAGTAGTCCGATAATAGCGTTGAAATTGGTTTAATGCTTCACTTGTTATAAAGGCGCTGATTTTTTACGATAATCTCAAAGGATTATACGCTATAGTAATTTATATACGACTAGCGTTCGTCCGCGTTGAATATCGCTTTTTCCTCCAAATACATCCATTCTCCAGGATACAATTATCCAATATATCTAGCAGTAAAGTTGTTGGTTCATATTAAAGTAAATATTAAAGTCTTGTTGTAGTAATGCCTGAGTCTTTTCAAAAACATTATTGCCTAGGCCCGTAAAATTTGAAGATTGCCCAACGAGTTTTTTTGGCGGGCCGAGCCTTGGCGAGTCTTGCTAAAATACGAGTCTGGCAATCTTATTTCCGTAGACGCATGCTTTAATGATTTTCTCAAACGTGCGAGGAAACGATAAAAATACGTAAACTACAAGTATTTAGATAATTTCACGCACAATGACCTCTCTCTCTTTAATGACAAATGCATGGCCTCATAAATTTTTCGGTTCTCGGGCCCTCTGACCGATGATTACAAAGTTAAATCATCATCATCAGCTGAAAGACGTCCACTGCTGGACATAGGTCTCCCCCAAGGTTTTCCACAAGGACTGGTTCTGCGCCGCTTGAATACAACTGGTTTCTGCAACCTTAACCACGCCGGTCCCCATTTTTTGAAGGCCTATGCACTGCAGTCTGCCACTCGAGAAGTCTTCGACTCCATCGGCCATCTGTTAATGCGAGCGATGCGAAAGGTAAAGGTTGACGCACACATATTCGCTCAGCATCGGAACGGCAACACCTGGCCTAGGTACAAGATAGCAGTCGTTCACTGAAATAAGTTTCTGTCAAAAATTTCCTTTTTGGGACAAGCTTTTGTTGCTGACTGTACTTTTTTTTGCACAGTCGTCATTTACTCAAGTCGATCTGTCAATCTGACATTCTACAACAATAACGTTGAGTTTCCTAAAAGTTACAAATGACTTGACATCTCTAATGACATTGACGACTTCAAGCATATTTTTCTTGAAATGGGTCCCAAATTAACGCTCATGACCGTACTAACACCGAGTGGTCAACCTTATATCTACAGTACTCCCATTCCTTGCAGATTGACGCTAGTCTCCAACGTCCAGGGCGTGGTGACGCTCTCCAACGCGCAAGGCCACAAGGTCCGCATCACGGCGGAGCCCCTCAAGCTCGAGTTCCTGGACCTGGCGGGAGACGTCGCGGTGGTGCTCAACGAGAACGCGCAGCTGCTCGTGGAACCGCTCAAGGCCAAGAAGGATGTAAGTTTTTTTAAAGTCATAAGCAGACCTAGTTACGAGTGTATTGCTGCTATCATAAAACCAATATGGACCTATGGGATCCAACTATGGTCTTCAGCTAGCAAGTCGAACGTTCTCTGCCTCCAACGTGCCCAAAATAGCATTCTCAGGGTCTTATCTGCTGCACCGTGGTATGTTCGTAACACTGAAATCCATGAATACTTGGAAATGCCAATAGTCACTGAAGAAGCGAAATTATATGCAACAAGCTACAAGGCCCGTCTATCTAACCACCCAAACCCCTTGACCACTTCTCTACTTGGGCCAGACCATGTCAAAAGACTCAAAAGAGCCGTTGTGGTAGCCTGATAAGGGAAGTTAGGGCACTGGCCCCGTCTTGCCATAAATCTCCTTCTCTCTCAAAACATCTGATTAAAGTCTTGCGACTGACTGCAGATTAAAAATAGTAAAAAAAAAAAAATAATTATAAGCAGACCTAGGAATTTACGGGGCAAAACTAAATGACAGCCTAGGGATTGCCTATATCGATAAACTTAATTATCGATGCTTTTCCCATATACTAGTGATCGCTCCAAGTTTTGATTGTAAAAATAGTTTATTTTTTAAAGTATGCAATTTAAACAAAACAGCAACATAATTCTGGTCAATCTTTATTTTAAAACGATTTATAACCTTCACTCCTCATCGTCATATTGATTTTACTCCTAACCAATTCTAGTCGTTTATTTTAACAATAGTAAATGGGACAGTCATTCTGAAATTCACAATACGGAAAAAATATATGATGATGCTGAGTGAAGGTTATAAAATCCTTTTAAAATAAACAATAACCAGAATTACTTTTGCTATTTTGTTTCATTGCATACTTTCAACCAAATTTTATTTTTACAAACAAAACTTGGAGCGATCACTAATATATGGGAAAAGCATCGATAGTGGAGTTTATTGATATAGGCAATCCCTAGCTGTCACTTAATTTTGCCCCGAATATTCCTAGGTCTGCTCATAAGGCCTAGTGTGCAGTAGAATGTACAGTCAGCTGCAGAGTTAAGTATACCCCCCTGCATAGGAAACTTGTATGCAGGAGGGTATACTTATCTCTGCAGCTGACTGTACATAGTCAAGGCAATTTAATTTGAACTGTTTCATTTCCTATCTTCATAAATTGAATATGGCAGAGCATGAATGGGCCGGTTCGACCGGGGTAGTGCGACCCTCCCACAGAATACTAACGTGAATTAGCAGCGTGATCTTGCAGTTTGGCCAAAGTATATTTGGTCAAATGTATAATTTCCCAAAAAACATTTTGTATTGTTTTGGTTTTATATCCGGTATATCGAAACTGCTTGCTAGGTTTAGGTTAGGTTTAACTTGTGAATACATAAAAGATAAATCAACTGCGACAAGAAACAACTTTTTGGGAAATGAAAATTTGCATAATGATGATGATCTGACTTTTTTTTTTATGATTCATAAATAGGTACAAGCGATTTGTTTGCTATTGACACATTGACACTCGAGATCAGTGAATGATCTTTTATCTCTACGTGACCGAACCCGCGCGTGTATTATCGACTTATGATTGCTTATCCGGGTACGTAGCATAGCGAGATGAAAGAATACGCGTATGCCGATTTGAAGTGGTATTTTAAGAATAGATTACAAAAAAAAATGCATAAAAGATCACAATTTATGTGTGAGGTGAGGAGCCAAACATATCCTGCCGTGCCAGCGTACAAATTACATGTAAATTCGACCCGTAATGGAGTCGTCCGATTTACATGTGTTGAGTGTTCATTAGTTGTAGAATGTTTATTTGTCTGGTTATTTTAACGCGCTTTATTTGTCACGGGCACTGAATTTGTAAAGTAAGGGTAGTGATTCTCTCAACAACGACGGTCGGACGGACGAACGAGTGAATGTCCAAGCGGCGAGTTTAAGTAGTCCCGTCAGTGCGAACGAAACACATTTTAGCGCATGCATTTTCAATTTGGCAGCATGGCTTCTGTCGATAAGATCGAACGTATAAGGCTGCCTAATTGTGAATGCACGCTCTAAAATGTGTATTGTTCGCTCTGACGGGACTACTTAAACTCGCCGCTGCGATTTCGCTCGTTCGTCCGACCGTCCGTTGTTTTTGAGAGAATAATACCCCTGGTACGTGGCGGGGGGCCCCTGGCATTTTGGCCGCTCTGCCACCCTATAGTTACGCCACTGGTTGTATGTGTTCTTCTATCACTAAATTGATTTTCATCTACTGATACCACATTTGTATTGAAACACGGGTTCAAGTTTACCGGTCGCGTCCTAATTACTAAAACGTTTACGTTATCATATCGTAGTTTATTGACTTGTAATATAAGGTTAGAGGTTAAAAGGTGAATTCGTGCACGATAGTAAAATTAATAAATCATCAATAGTTGACGTTAATAATGTAATTAGGTATTCAATATTGATCATTTACTGCATTTGTTTATATAATGATGCTATCGTAACTAAAGACGTCTAAAACTTAGGATACATACATATACATGCATGAGAGGAATGTTAGGAGGGAAAGAAAGAACTGAAATATTGTTTGACTCTAAGACGACAGTTTAAAATTACATACATACCTTCACGCCTTCATCCCAGAGTGGGGTAGGCGGAGCTACAGGATTACTAACAACTCTAAAAATGTAGTCATAGTCATATCATTTATTGCATTTATGTGTTACATTTGTTGTTACAATTATTAGTATAGTCCAACATAAACCCTGTAAGGGCACAGCAATTTACAGGTTTATTAATTTACACAAACTTAAGCTATGTAAGTACTTATAACAGTTATAACTAATACTTAAAATCTAAAAATTCATGCAATGTGTAAAAGCTATTAGCTATTAGAAAATCCTTTAATTTTTTATAAAATAATTTGTGTTCTTCCATTACTCTAATGGTCGGTGTATTGATAATTATGTAACAACATTTTGCACAATTAGGCTAAGATGTTTGCCAGGTTGCAAACCCATCGCCTAACAGTACCATCGCCCACACTGTTAACTGTCCTGTAAAGTTAAGAGTGTTGCTGTTTGTAGTACAAGCGTTATCGACGGAATCAGCGGAGACCCTCAAAAGGCGCAAATACAGTCAACTTGATAGAAGTTACATATTTGATCCTTTTGGGATCGAAACTTTAGGACCGTGGGGACCAGGAGCACACCGTATTTTTAAAGATATGTCAAAGCGCCTGATCGACGCAACCCGTGACAAAAATGCTGGCCTGTACTTGGCACAAAGATTAAGCATTGCCATTCAACGTGGCAATGCTGCCAGCATTTTAGGAACAATGCCCACTGGTAGCGGTTTGTTAGATTAGTGTAGTTTTAAGTAAGTTTGTAAGTTCTTTCGCTTGTTTCTGTTTGTCTTTATTTAAAAAAATATATATTAGGGTGGTCCAAAAAAAGGTTTTTTTTATTTTCCTTCTCCACAAGGGTATTTTTATTCGATTAGACTTTAAATACCTCTGTGCAAAATTTGAGTGAAATCGGACAATATTTAGGGGTCGCTATGATATGCAACTTAAATACGCCAAGTATCCACGACAGTAATTTTTGATAAAAATTACTAGCATAATTTAATTTCACTTTATGTTTATTTCACATAAACCATTCGTTTTAAAGAAGTGCGTACAAAAAATGTATTTTTTTTATCAAAAAATCGCCAAATCATAGCGACCCCTAAATATTGTCCGATTTCACTCAAATTTTGCACAGAGGTATTAAAAGTCTAATCGAATAAAAAAGACCTTTGTGGAGAAAATTCTTTGCGAGGCCCTTTGTCCTACGGAAAAGTATCTCACTAATCAAAATCAAAAGTTTTAAATGAAAAAAAAACTGTTTTTTTTTTTAATTTGCTTGACGCGAGGCCCCGGGTGAATGCCCTGTTCGCCACTCCCTAAGGCCACCGCTGCCCGTTGCGGTGACACCCACTCAATAAGGTGCCTGCCGTTGCGTCAACAAGGGACCCACTCAACACAGTGCCGAGGCAAGCCACGGCGCTGATTTCAAGTGGGGTCCTTTACAATGGTTGTTAGAGTGGAGAGAGTAGAGTGCGAAAACTTATAAGCAGGGGTCGGAATAGGTCGTGCTTATTAACCTAAACTAGATCCCTAATGTCATATTGTTCCCGTATTTCCATCTCACTCACGCATGAATGAACATGCGTCAAATTTAGGTTAATAAGCAGTACCAATAATGAATATTTGTCCTTATTGAGACTTGAATCCGGGAATTTATGTACAGTCTCAAGATTTAATTTGGTACCCACCTTAGGTCCAAAGTCAATCTGACATTATACGACAATAACGTTGAGTTTCCTAAAAGTTACAAATGACTTGACATCTCTATTGACATTGACGACTTCAAGCATATTTTTCTTGAAATGAGTCCCAAATTAACGCTCGTGACCGTACATCCGATAAGTTCTTATCTTAGGAGGGCAGAGTTACGGTTTCAAATGTTTAGGTATTTTTTTTTTTGGTCCACCGCCCGGCCTGTTGCTCAGTTAGTTGACGTGAAAGCACAAACAAACAAACAAAAGCGATGAAGAATTCATCATACAATCAATATTTCTGCGAACGTTAACAGACAAACGTTGCCGACTGTTGTTTGTCATTAGACAATTTGAGTTACATTCTTGGAAAGAGAACAGGGCCGGTATTCTAGGCGATAAAAACCATATCGTCTTTGACCTGTTATCGTATTGTCAACGTTTTGATAGCTCTTATTTACTTGACAGTAATGGCGGCTGACGTCAAAACAATACCGAAACAGAGGGGCTATTGCCTCGACTTCAAAGTGGAACAATAGGCTAAGTAAAGTTTTTGGAAGAGATGTAGAGAATCGTACAATGCACGCAATGAATTCAGGCAATCCCACACGGACTTTGGAAATGGAGTATTACAAAGATTTACTTGATTTGAATTGGACAGTTTTTTTTCTTTTTCATTAAGTACGAAGGCAACAAACTTGTCGGTCATTATAATTACAAATGTCAACTTCATAACTAAAAAAATATTTCTAAAATATTAGAGGAAATAAGAATAAAAGAGCAGCAGTTCGCAGGATGATGACTATCGAAAAAATATAGAATTTACATATCTTCCAAAAACTTTACTTGGCCTATTGTTTTCATTTTGTATGCAGCATAACAACTGCGATTGCGAGTGCGCTAGGCAATAGCCCCTCCGGTCAAATACGATATGGTTTTTACCACCAGAAATAGAGGTTCTGTAATAAAGTGTAACTGGTATTTATTAGTAAATAAAATACATATTTACAGATATACACACACACACACTCGCACACATACTTTCATAAGAAGAGGTTCACAATTACACACCTTCATTTCAAACTCACACTTTAGTTATTTTATAGTAAATAAGTAATTAAGAATATTTAGCTATGTTCATTTCTGGTTACTGTTTTTCTTTAGTTTATATTTTTAGCATTCTATGGGAATTTTAAACAAACTCAATAATAAATTGTACATCACAACTGTATTCAAAGTTACAAATGAGCAATAATCTAATTTTTAACTAATATAGAGAAACCGACAACGCCGCTCGCGAGACCAGACTGCCGCCACTTTTTGACAGCTGCCAGACGTCACTTTTATAAAGGCGATACCACACGTTATGTTAAGGCATCACCACACGAGTATTCCTATACGGCCTTTCCTGATTGTGCAATCGTCCTCGATGCATATGGTTATTAGCAATCCATGGAATCGCTTATTGACACGCAGCATCTTCATCAGTCTTGTATTAAATGGCAGCTACAGCATACTCGTACATAAGTCTGCATCTGCCGGAGAGTCAGGGACTTCAGATATTACTCCTCATCTGAAACATAGAGATATTAAACTTCGGCCCAACACATACAAATAAGCCATGTAGACTCCAAACACATAATTGCATTCAAATGCCACAACTTCACTTCTCAATTCTGTCATTCATCATCTTTTCGGTTGAGACGTCCCATAAACTTTCATACTTCTAAGCATGAGCAGAGGCCTCACTGAATCGCATGCTCGTGCGAATGGGCAGAGGCATCCCTTCTCGCCTACCCCAGGAAGTTAAGGATTCAGTTCCACTTCTCACACGCTTACTAGGCAAGCCTCACTGAATCGCTTGTCATTCACATAAGCACATATCACAACGTGATCTATATTTCTTGAGATGTTCATCACTTAATCGAACATCTTTGCAACGGAAAATAATGTTGCCATGCCACCATCACATTGCATTGTGTTCAGCTCAAAATTGTCATTCTGTTTGTAATAAACTATGTGTCAGTCCGTTTGTCCTTTAAATAGTCAGGGAGCATTCCATTTTTTTTTTTGTTATGGCGTTATGAGAGGATGTCTAAACAGAATAACAACCTGGGCAATAAGAACAACTGAAAACTTACTTTCAAAGAAAGCAGCACACGACTCTGGGCACCACTCTCCTCGCCACAGCACAAGGTACTCGGCAGCCGATTGCGTCGTTTTCCCATAGGATCCGCTCAATAGCTTCAATTCATAGCGTCCTCTAGGTAGCGCTTTGAGAATCTTATAAGGACCTCTCATGCCTGGATCCAACTTTCCTGTGGACTGTGAATACTTGATTGCAAATACAAGGTCACCGACTGCAAAATCTCGAGCAGGACGTCGTTTTTCATTAGTATTAGCGTCCTGCTGCACACGATTCCGTTCTAGTAGTTCACTGGCTCTTGTTCTGCACATGTCGCGCCAACTTACTCGATCAAGTGGCTTGTTCTCTATGGCTAAATCACGAATTAAACTTCGAATAACTGGCGTGGTTCCACTGACCCCTATGAGCAGGTTCATGGCTGAAGCTTGTGTGGTTTTTTGTTTGGTGATATTAAGGACTAGCTGTAGCTTCCACAATGTATCACACCACGATGTGTTCTTGTAGTTTGCTTCGATGCGAATCATGTTAAGCGTTGTTCTGATGTATCGTTCTACTTGTCCGTTGGAATGGTGCATTTCTGCGGTGATGTAATGAATATCACCCCCCAAATCATTGAGCCACTTAACAAAGTGTGCTGACACGAACATTCGGCCACGATCAGTCACAAGCAATTTGGGTACACCGAACAAGGAAATCGTATTGGAGAGAGCCTTCATAAGCTCATCAGCGGCTTGTCGTTTCATAGGATAAAGCAAACAGTATTTGCTGAAAGCGTCTACAACTACGAGAACAAATTTGTACCCATGAGATAAAGGTAGTGGGCCCAGTGCATCTAGGTGGATAGTCTCAAAAGGCACTTCAGGTTTTAGCCAAGATGAAATATTTTGGTGAGGAGCCCGTGGTACTCGTTTCATTGAAATGCAAACTAGACAGTGAGCCACATATTTTGCAACAAACTGACGTAAACCCGGAAACCAAAAATGGTTGAGAATCAAGTCTAGTGTCTTGTCAGAGCCTACGTGTTCGTGTTCATCGTGAAAAATTCGTAAGAGGCTCAAACGATGGCCTTTCGGAACGTAACATAACAGTCTTTCCTCCCCACATGCTAGTTTATATCGGTAGAAGAGCGTGTCGTTTTGGTAAGAGTAACGAGTGGGATCCAACTTGCCCTCTTGTAACTGCTGAATGAGATTTTCAGTTTCCTCATCCGCTTTCTGTGCTATTTGTGCCCAATTCCGCGGCCGGGTGAGATGATTAATACTCGTTACAGGGTTACGGCTCAAATAATCCGCGTGGCTCATAAGCGTGCCTTTTTGGTATTCTATGTCAAAAGTAAAGTCTTGGAGGTAGACCCACCAACGAGCAACGCGAGGGAGCAGGTCCTTCTTTTTTTCTGTGGCTTTCAAGGCATTGCAGTCCGTCACTAGTTTAAACTTTATACCAACTAAATAATGACGGAAATGCTGCAACGCCCTGACAACCGCTAACGTCTCAAGTTCGTAAGAGTGGTACCTGCTCTCTGCGCCTTGTGTACTCTTGCTAAAGTAAGCAACCACTGTCTTTTTGCCGTCATGATGGGTTTGAAGCAACACTGCGCCATACCCAACACTGCTGGCGTCGGTGTGAACTTCTGTCTTTAGGTCAGGGTCAAATATGGTCAGTAAAGGTTCTGTAGTCAGTTGATTAATAATGTCCTGGCGAACTGTTTCTTGCTCTGGACCCCAGTGAAAAGAAGTTTCATTTTTAAGCAATCGCGATATACACGCCGTCTTGGTTGCGTAACCCTCAATGTAACGCCTAAAATATCCAGCTAACCCCAAGAATTGCCTCACCTGTTTCACGTTAGTTGGTGGTGGCGCTTTAACCAATGCTTCAACCTTACGGGGGCTCGGCTTAACCTGACCCATACTAATAACCCTGCCTAAGTATTCTACCTCAGTAGTGAGGAAGGCACACTTTCGAAAATTTATAGAAAATCCTGCATCAGTTAGCGTTTTCAGAACCTGCCTCAAAAGTTCAATACCCTCTTCAACTGTTGAGCTCAGAAGGAGCACATCGTCCATATAGACAAGAACAGACTCTGCCTCAATGAAACTTCTCAAAGTTTCATTGATGATACGCTGATATACTATTGGGGAATTGGTCAAACCGAAAGGCATTTTGACGAACTCATAATGCCCCTCCGGCGTGACAAACCCCGTCCTGTGAATCGACTCCTCGTCAATAGGGATCTGGTAAAACCCAGTTGCCATGTCAAGACTAGTAAAAAATTTAAACTTACCTAAACGATCTATATGATCGTCAATTAAGGGCAACGGATAACGATCCCTCACGGTGAGTCGGTTCAAGGCGCGGTAGTCAATGCACATTCTGTCCGTACCGTCTTTTTTCTTGACTAAGATTATGGGACTCGAGTACTCAGACGTAGACTCTCTAATAATTCCTTTGTCTTTTAAGTCCTTAATAATTTTCCTTACTTTTAACTTTTCGTGATGGGAGAGCTTGTAAGGCCTATAAGCAACTGTCGTATTGTCAGTTAGGTTAATCGTCATTTTCCCTGTCTTAACCGTGGTAGTTGCCGTGCCCAGTATTAAAAACTCGGAATATTCATCAAGCACGGACTGCAATTGCTCGCGCTGAGCACCTTGAAGAGGCGTATTGATTTGGGTGTTAACGTTGGTAGTAACCGTACTGACACTTTTAGACGCAGGTGAGTGTGTAAGATATTGCCGGTCTTTCGTGCGTATGAACGTTATCCCATCACGATTAAGGATATCTGTCCCAATAATGATCGGAAAACTAATATATTTTGCCGGCACCACTACAAAATCTGCTTCAATAGAAATTTCACTGAATTCCACTGTTAACGTTACATAATGTTCAGCAACTATGTCTTGACCACCGATTCCTCTTAATGTACAATTGACAGTTTTCAGTGAATGAGAAATGTACTTAAGAACATCCGAAGATATTAACGAAACGTTCAATGCTCCGCTGTCAATCAACACATCAATCGGAACGCCCTGTAAAACCGCTGTGGTTATATCGCTGTTATTGACGTTGTCGTTCATACGGTCTGTACACAGATTTATTCTACGCTTGTTACGCAACTCCGACCTATCTTTGGTAAAACATGTCTCCTCGGTGTGACCCGGTTTTTTACAGAACGTGCAACATGCGGCAGTACTCTTAGGTGCAGATTCAGAATTATTTTGAACTTTAGATTTTTTTGGGCAATGAAAACTTTTATGTCCTGCCTGGCCGCAAGTGTAGCACTTTCTGTCGGATTGAACTAGTAAGGGGCGTTTTTTAACAAAAGGCACCCGTACTTCTGGTTTGTTACGACTGGGTTTAGCATATATCGATAAAAATGACACTAAATTATCGCACGTTAAATTTGCATTCGCCGCGGCCGCCCTAATTTGAGGTTCATTAATACCCCGAATCACAATCAACACCATGAGTTCCTCACTAAGCCCTTTTACTATTTTTAAGCGTAACAAAGTTCGTCTCGCGTACTCTGCATACGTCAAATATTTATCAGAGTTCGCACCCATAGTATCAAACAAAATATTTGCGTAATCAAGTCTACGTGGGCATAAAGTTTTAAATTCCTTGACAAAGGTACGCCATGACCGGTCATTCGACACCCACTCGTGCAGCCAAGTTCGCGCATCCCCTCTGAGACAACCCGCGACACGAGATAAGCACTCATAGTCATCCCAGCCGTTTGAGAACTTAGCGCGCTCTACCTCCTTACACCAATCATCGATGTCGTGGATAGACGGGTCAAAGTTAGACACAAAGTAGTTTTGGGATCGTGACGGTTTTAAAGATTTTATCGCTTCGATCAGGTCGTGCGCGGAAGTGGAAGTAGAAGCGGTGTTCTCACTCGTCTGGGACACTGCAGGCATCGAATCAGTATTATTGGTATTACTCACGGGTTGTTCCATCGGCAATGCACTCACCACATGCTGACGTTCCATTATTTGAACCTCACTACTAATATCAATAGCTGGCGTGCTATGTGACACGGGTACGCGTTCGCGAGGTGCATTCAGGTGTTCACTGGGTGCCGCGGGGTGCGCGGACGGATACGGTAACACAACAGAACGAACACTATTCGTACTCGCGATATTATTACAAACTGACCGTCTCGCAGCTACGGGGTCAATGAACTCTAAGCGTCTACCTAAATCAGAGCTACTGTTACCACTTTCTAACGCATCAATACGAGATAAAATTGTATTTAGCACCGAGTTCAGATCGTTTTGAGGCGGTGCCGGAGTCCGAGTCCGAGTGCGCGACCGCGACCGCGACCGCTCTCGATACCTACGACCTCGGTCGCGCGCATGTCGGCGGGTCTTGCTTCGCGAGCGTCGTTTCTCATTAGGCATATTTAAAATAGCAAGTTCTCACTAATTAACTGATATTTAATACGTTTAATGAAAAGAAACAACCACTGAAACTTTGTAGATATGGCTAACGTTAGGTACAAAGGCCTTATGGGCTAGAATCGTATCCCACTTCTGATTTTAGCATTCTATGGGAATTTTAAACAAACTCAATAATAAATTGTACATCACAACTGTATTCAAAGTTACAAATGAGCAATAATCTAATTTTTAACTAATATAGAGAAACCGACAACGCCGCTCGCGAGACCAGACTGCCGCCACTTTTTGACAGCTGCCAGACGTCACTTTTATAAAGGCGATACCACACGTTATGTTAAGGCATCACCACACGAGTATTCCTATAATATAATAATTCTTAGTACTACATTTTTGGGGTTGAGCGCTGACTGCTGAAATACAGGTCCCCACCTAGTTTGGCAGCTGTGGCTAAATCATTTAAGTTTTCTGGCTAATGTAATTAATATACTTATAAGATACGTGTATTTTTATGGAAAATAAAGAATTATTATTATTATTATTATTTATAATTATAGAACGAAGAGGTCTCTCTGGCCGAGAACTTCAAGTCGCACCACGACAGCAAGCCGCGTGGCAACGAGGGCATCTCTCTCGACGTGTCGTTCCCCGATGCCGACCATGTCTATGGTAAGATCATTGGGAACTGTTTTTAAGTAAGACTGCGCCGAGCGTACGCCGGATGTACGGTGGCGCCCTCATTACTTTTATTGTGTTTTCTAATAAACTAAAGTATTCTCTTGAAATTGGACGAAATGTTTTTGTACCACAAATGAAAACACAACTTATAAGGTATATCATATGGTTTAATAACAATTCACCTTCGAGTTATCAACTTAACGGAAAAAAGTGGCCACCTTTTCCCATTAAGCTGACTACTCAATGGGTAATTGTTATTAAAGTTTGTTACGTATCCCATAAATTGTGTTTTTATTTACACTACAATAACATTTCGTCTGATTCCAAAGACATTATTTAGTTAATTAGAAAACGCAATAATAGTAATGAGGGCGCCACTGGACGCTCGGCGTTTGCTCGGCGCAGTGTCTTAAGGAAGATGTTTTATAAGTTTATAGGTAATATATATTGCTCTATCGGATCCGACTGCGTGGTAAATCTACAGGACTCGTAACGCTAAGTGTGCGTTGTGTAAATCTCATTTGCGCGATTATTTGTTACGGAGTTTTGGATGTTTTCTATGTATTTCTCTTTATAAGGTGCTAACAAATTAGTCAAGGATATTTTTACAGCTGATAGTACTCGGTTCTCGGAGTACATTTAAGTATGAAACATCATAGGTTTCCTTTTGTTTTTTTTTGGAGAAAACTAGGAAACAAATTTGCTACATTAAAACACCCTGTTAATAAGATAATTAAATGAAACCTCTTTAGACATTCTAGAACCTCTTTAAACTATCATTCAAGTGGCCTCTTAAAGTTGATAAATAAAAAAATTGACATTTACGAAAAACTAGTTTTGACAAACAGTGTTAAAAATCTTGACAGGTACATAATAGGGATGATTAATTTAAAGATTAATTAAAATTTATATTTTTTGTTCGGTAAATTAAAACAATAAAATGATACACAAAGGTTCCTTAATTACAGTTAAAAGTTAATTGTTTTAACGTAATGTATTGTCTCTTAAAATATCCGTGACTAATTTGTTAGAACCTTATGTAAGTATTTATATCGCTGTCTAGTACCCATCGTACAAGCCCTAGAGCTGAGTTTGGGTCTAGGTCAATTTGTGCGACATTATCCCTTGATATTTATTTATTTATCTTTACATTGTATAAGGGTCTCCCCAGACCTATCGACGCGGAATCGGCTTGAGCCGGTAAGAAAAAGTTTTATCTCCGTGCAGTAAGAGTGAAAAAGGTATCGCTCGGGTCGGCTCGGCTCGGCGTTGCGAACGGAACGACGTCGTTTTCGATCTTATTGCGTGGACATAAAACTTATTCTTAACGGCTCAAGCCGATTCCGCGTCGATAGGTCTGGGGAGACCGTTATACAATGTAAAGATAAATAAATAAATATCAAGGGAACAGTATATACGCTGATCTTTCAAACTACGCAAACGATTTTAATACGGTTTTCATCTATATGTAGAGTGATACAAGAGGAAGGTTTTTTTTTATAATAAATTCTGGATTATGTACGGGTGTTACGGAAAGCTCACATAAACCGAAGCGTAGCGAAGGCGGGTCATTTATAATTGACCTTACCCGTTCCCGTACAAACTGTTTGTATTCGATCAGGTATCCCGGAGCACACGGACAAGTTCGCGCTCCGCTCGACGGCGTCCGGCGACCCGTACCGGCTGTACAACCTGGACGTGTTTGAGTACGAGTTGGACAGTCGCGCGGCCATCTACGGCGCCGTGCCCGTCCTGTACGCCCACGGGTGAGTTGTGCTCCTCGCTCGACTGTCCAGACCGGACTGTAAGAATCAACAGCAACCAGTGTTGCCAGAATTTTTTGCACCTTCCCCCCCTAGATGTATTTAAAAAACCCCTAGGTTCTAGAGTACGATTAATAAAAAGCCTCTGACGATTTTTGTATATCATATTTTTCTAAAATATATCGATTATTACATACAAGCTACATAACATTTACAGTTACTAAAATACTAAATTGATATAAAGTTTTTATTAGAACTTATTGGTACATTGAACTTAACTACAAAATCATAAGTATCCTTAAAATTTGACCAAAATGTCAGTGTAGTAGTAGTGCTATTGACCGATTTTAAAAGTAATTCACCATTGGTAACATTTCTAAGAATCCTTCAGAAAATCCCCTAGACAAATTTAGTGGCATCAAAACCTCGAAAAAACCTCAACGACCTGGAAAAACCCCTAGGTTTTAGGGAAAACCTCTAAATCTGGCAACACTGCAGCAAACAGATGAAGTAAGGTCTCAAAATAGTATACAGCTTATGCTTTATATGTTCAGTTGAAAATGACACTTTATATCTGGGGCGTAATGCTAGCACATGTTTTGAATTTTTTGATATTGATCACTTACTTTACAACAGAATGCTACAGAATGGCGTTCGGCTTTGTTTTTTTTTGCGCTGAACACCTTGAAATGAAAGGCCTTAGTAAAAAGAATCTGCCAAGGCTGGATGGTCATGTTGATGGCGATGATGATGATGATGATGATGATGATGATGATGATGATGATGATGATGATGATGATGATGATGATGATGATGATGATGATGATGATGATGATGATGATGATGATGATGATGATGATGATGATTACTTATTTGATTCATTTGTCCTCAGCACTAAGCGCACGAGCGGCGTGTTCTGGCACAACTCGGCGGAGACGTGGGTGGACGTGCTGAACCACGCCGAGGGCACCGTGGTGACGTCACTCGTCAACCTCGTCACCGGCTCGCAGAAGAAACGGGTCGACGCCAGGTCGGTCTCTGTCTCTATCACTCTACAGCGGCGGCATAATGTGACACGGACAACTCGGCGGAGATCAATTCTAGTGGGGAGATCCTTAAGACTGCGCCGAGTGTCCAGTGGCGCCCTCATTACTGTTATTGTGTTTTGTAATAACCAGGGCCTGGTTTTTTCGCGGCAAAACAAAAGACTGTCGCAATCTAGCTAGTGTCAGAAATATTTTTTTATTACGACGTTAAAGACATTACGAAATCTCTGTTTTGGTGACGCGGGAAATAGGAGTATGTTCGTCTATTACGCCAGCATGTCTACGATTGATTGATGTGATTGATTTCAGGTTCATGAGCGAATCCGGCATCATTGACGTTTTCGTGTTCCTCGGCAACCGACCCAAGGACGTGTTCAGACAGTACACGCGGCTCACCGGTGTCGCACCGCTGCCGCCGGTCAGTATCTAACCTTTACCTTTTAACGGGCGCTCTCAGTCAGTTAATAACCATTAAGTTGTTCCTTAATTACGAAGTTTAAAAAACCGGTCAAGTGCGAGTCGGACTCGCACACCGTGGGTTTCAAGTATTTGTTGAGTTGTACTGAAGATAGTATTTGTCTCCAGAAATTCTCCCTGGCGTACCACCAGTGCCGCTGGAACTACGTGGACGAGGCTGACGTGCGATCCGTGGACGACAACTTCGACACCCACGACATCCCCGTGGACGTTCTGTGGCTGGACATCGAGTACACCGACACCAAGAAGTCAGTACATACCTTGTTATACGTAGGGTTAACCAATTTCATTCTTAGGCCGCTATGGACCATGGCCTGCCAAATCCCCAGGTTTACGATATAATACCAAACACAAAATGCACCCTATAGTTTATGCGACAAGGTTGCAATTACAATGCTGACGTCATACCAAAGAAAGCAGTGAACGCAATGTAGTTGAAGCATTATATACTCTATAAGTGACCAAATTAAATTTAAAATGCACCAAACATCTGCCACATTAGGCTTGAACGTCATCGGCACCAAAAGTGTGACCCCTGCTTACGATGTTAAAGTGACGGTCAATATATTTGGGGTTGTAAGTAATGATTTGTTTTAATAAGTACTCACTCATTACTCATTACTTCACTACTATACTCGACTCATCTTTAAACAACTGCCTGAATCATATCCTGGGTACTATCATTATCATAAGTAATAAATAATATTAAATAATTACTGTCTGTCGAGTTTCTTGCGGCCATTCTGACTTCTGAATCATGTTTAATCTTCTTTTATCTAGCCAGACATTGTTCAAAACAGGGAATAAAATCTTCCAATCTTAAGGACGTATTAATAAAATGATCTCACTTGTAATGCTCGTCTGAAGATGCGTCAAAAATGACAGTTTTCTATAGGTTGACGTTTACTTTGACGTGTCATGTGACGGTCATCTCAGCCAAGATGAGTTTATTAATACGACCATTAATATTATAATTTTGAGAATGCATGTCTATGTGTCAGTTGATTTTTCCATCCCATAAAAAAAACAATTTGATACAGGTACTTCACCTGGGACTCGGAGAAGTTCCGCCACCCCACGGAAATGGTGGCCAACCTGACGGCCAAGGGCCGGAAGCTGGTCGTCATCATCGACCCCCACATCAAGAGGGAGGCGGGGTACTTCCTGCACGAGGACGCCATGGAGAACGGGTACTATGTCAAGGACAAAGACGGGAAGGATTATGAAGGTAATATAAAAAACGTTTTGAATTTATTTTAGTTTGTTAACAGAGGCCCGACTTTGAAAAGCGAAGATCGATGCTACGTTAGCTCCATTACTTTCTCGAGATTTAGTCTTGAGTGAGGAGTGACAGAGATGGAGCTAACGTAACTTCGAACTTCGATTTTCATTCATGTTCTGGGTTAATATAAGTAAAACCTAGTCTTACTTGGCCTTGTCTGCACGTAGGATATGTAAGAAATTCTGAAAAGTTTACGGTTTCAGTGATAAAAAAATATGACTTCAGATAACTATGTTAACAGCAGCGATATTATGACAAAAAAATATGGGAAAATATCCGGTTCGAACACAGACCACTTACCCTATAGACTCCGCTTCGGAACAGTTTGTCTAGTATCTCATTAAGCCAAAATGGCGGGGCGCGGGGGGCGGAAAGTGCACCGTGATTGGCTAGTTCAAAGTCAACGAATAATCAAGTGTGCGCGTCGTGGTGCGCGCCAATAGAACCATGGCAACCAATTAGTGTTCTGTGAGCATGAGCATGGCTTACGGGGTCGCCTTTGTATGCGGAGTCTATAGGGTAAGTGGTCTGTGGGTTCGAAGGACCATATGTTGGGACGCTATTAAAATAACTTTGGCAATATAATAACACGCCAAAAGCAACGATGTTTTGCCAAGTAGAACAGACCCTCATGTAGCGTGATGGTCCCAGGTTGGTGCTGGCCGGGCTCGTCCAGCTACCTCGACTTCTTCGACCCGGCGGCGAGCAAGTACTACTCGGGCCGGTACGCGTACGACCTGTTCCAGGGGACCAGCAAGGACGTGCACATCTGGAACGACATGAACGAACCCAGCGTGAGTCATCCTCATTCTCCTGCCCATCTCCCAACTTATTTAGAGCCGGCGCCTAATGTTTTTTCTTTCCATACTTCTCTATTAGTCGTCATCTCTGTAGTCACTCCCTTTCTAGCCATATCTTCTTTCACACAGTCCATCCATCGATCCCTTCTTTTCATACTCAAAACTTTGTTAACAATATTTGCCTCATGCCCTCTGCATGTCACACGACTTTTCATTCACCGGTGTCACATTTAGACTTCCTATTATATACTCATTCCTTATTCTATCAATTCGCGTAACACCACACGAGTATTAGTTTTAATTAACGCTAGCGACCTGCTGGCCTATTGCCTAACGCGATCGCAATCGACTCCAAATAAAATTATCTAGCTGATGGCGAAAGCCACAATTAGCTGGTGTTTAAGGCCCGTATTAATAAACTCATGTTGGCTGGGAGGCCCGTCACAAGATACGTCAAAGTAAACGTCAGGCCATAGAAAGCTGTCATTTTTGACGCATCTCGAGACGAGCATTAGAGTCGAGATTAGTTTATTAATACGGCCCTAAGTATTAAACTGATACAAAACAAAATGCGGTATCACAGTTGAACATAGCTTAAATCTTTGAACGCCTTTGACTTGATTCAAACGTCGTCCCCACACGTCAATGACAGCTGAAAACCACAGCTAATGTCAAACTTACGTCACAAATACTCGGGTCTATTTTGCACTGTTTCTGTGACCACTATATGGGTCGATGGCGTCGTAGGCACGACAGTACACGACCACTTTACTGGTTCTTGGCGTTCAAAGGGTTAACAGCAATTAAAATACGCAGCAATGCTTATTTTTCCTACTAATATTATGCGGTGACGCCAGGTGTTCAACGGGCCCGAGGTGACGATGCCGAAGGACTGCCGCCACTACAAGCCGCCCCAGGACGGGCACGACGGACTCGCCGCCTTCTGGGAGCACAGGTGAAGACATTTATTTAGAAACTAGCTGTTGTCCGCGACTCCGTCCATATTCACCATCAGGAATAATGTAGGATTCTACCTTTGAAAGATTTTTACAAATCGGTCCTGTAGTTTCGGAGCCTATTCAATTCAAACAAACAAACAAATATTTCCTCTATAATATTAGTGTAGAAAAGAAACAAAGAAAATAAATGTAAATTTATTCATCAAATTTTAATGACTTTTGGTATGGAAGTTATTTCCACTGCGTAGTCGTAGCAAAGTAGGTGCGGATAAACCGATCTAAAAATGTCGTTGGTTTATTTTGATATGTGACATTGAAAATCAAGGTGACATGTGTAAAATAATTAGGAAATAGCGTCTCTATGGATTCTAGTAAAAAAACAAAAGTTACAACAACATAATGCCAAGAAAAAAATACTGTCTGACGCAACATAAAGTTGTTTTTAAATTCAGATTATTTTTATCACGCCCGTCATGACTGTCAAATAAATAAGAGGCTATCGTAACGTTGACAATACGATAACATGTCAAAGGTAATATGGTTTTACCCAGCAGAATATAGGCTCTGAATTGATGTTTTTTTTTCAGGCATGTACACAACGAGTATGGTCTGTGGCATATCAAAGCCACTCACCAGGGAATGCTAGACAGAGAGGGAGGGAAGTACCGACCTTTCATCCTCACTCGCTCTGCCTTCGCTGGCACGCAGAGGTAAGATTTTTTCGAGATGTATGTAATGTTAATTCCCTACTATTTAAGCGGTCTACCGTAGTTAGTTTAAGTTACTCGAAATGAGTTGTCGCTAATAAAATGTTAAAAAAAATGGATGGATCACACTTCACTTGTAGCACACTTCCTGAGTGTGCCATAAAATAATGGGTTTGGAATTGCCAATAAAACTGATATTTAGTGCACCATATCCTTTGAAATCATAGTTTTAAAGAGTGACCCAGGAGACGCTACGTGGCAACGAGCTACAAAAAAAAATGGTTTCACCCCAAATAACAATAAAAATCGGGAGTTACAAAAGATTTATTTTGAAAATTGATCAATATAACCCCATTTCGTTCATTAAATACAAAACGGACACATTCCAAAATGAGTCAGTGTTGCATTTTAAAATTAGAATCTATTCGTATAAGATTTTTAATGCAAGAGCAAATTATTTTGGAATGTGTCCGTTTTGCATTCAATGAGCGATTTTATCGGTATATTATTTTATTTTAAAAATCCATGTTGTTGTGTAGATACGCGGCAGTGTGGACGGGCGACAACGCGGCCGAGTGGGGCTTCCTGGGCGCGTCGGTGCGCATGTGCGTCGCGCTCGGCGCCGCCGGCGTCGCCTTCTGCGGCTCCGACGTGGGCGGCTTCTTCCAGTACCCCGAGGCCGAGCTCATGACGCGCTGGTACCAGGTCCGAGCATTTACTCTATCCTATGAGGGAGTACAGCTAATCGGAGATTACATTTGGTGGACTTGAGCCACTTGGTAGCTTTGTTATAAACGTGACGAAGATCCTCGGGAGGGCCATCGGCGTATCGTATAATTGGGCATTCGAGAAGGATGTGATTGATGTGAGAGAGTCGATCCAGCCGCGACATACATATTTATTTATTTATTTGCACACATGTTACAAAAAATGATACATGGGACCCTGTCAGGGTGTAGCAAACATTGAAGAATAATTTTAAAACTAGGTCTTACATTATAATATTGTATTTCACGAGTTGGTACATGCAACTTTTATATAAATCAACGCATGCATCCTTGATAAAAAGGGAGAGACAAAATACGAACAATAAAAATCACAACACAAACATAATAACAGAATAGTCATATAAATTTTACTTGGATGTCAAAAGAGGGTTCAAATAATATATGTCATGTTAAGTAATCAAGGGTCTCATCGGCCATAAATTCATTCCAATGGTAATAAAATAACATTTGTCAATAAGTATAATTTTCAATTTTTTTGAAAAAGCATTTAATTTATTTTCTATTTTTATTATGTTGCGCATTTTGTTATATATTTTAATACATCTATAGTATGGGCTTTTTTTATATAGATCAATTTTAGGCGTTGGAAGGGCTATTTTATTATTTCGCCTTGTACTTTTAACGAATTTAAAAAGGTTCAAGTTTTTTTTTACGAATATAGCTACCTCCAAAATATACATAGACGGGAGGGTAAGTAGTTTTAATTTAGTGAAATGTGGGCGGCAGCTCTCCGTTCGACGTATGTTTTGAATGATGCGCAGGCATTTCTTTTGCAAAACGAAAAGGGCATTCGCGTCCGTGCTGTGTCCCCACAGCAGGAGTCCGTACCGCAGCCAGGCGCACGCGTGGCCGTGGTGGCGGCCAACGCACACTCCCTGTGCGTGTTCCGCTTTAAAACACCTAATGCGTAGATGAACCGTGATAGCTTGATTTTGGTATTCTCCACATGTTTTTTCCAGTTCATATTTGTATCAAGAGTAATCCCTAACAAGTTAAACTCAGATATATTGAGGATATACGGTCTGTCCGTGACAGAAGTTCATTGTATATTTGCTAATGAAGACGTTAGCTTACTTACTTTAGATACTTGGCGGTATGGACGGTTCGTGCTCGGCTTACTTTACATACTTGGCGGTGTGGACGGTTCGTGCTCGACTTACTTTAGATACTTGGCGGTATGGACGGTTCGTGCTTGACTCACTTTAGATACTTGGCGGTATGGACGGTTCGTGCTTGACTCACTTTAGATACTTGGCGGTATGGACGGTTCGTGCTCGGCTTACTTTACATACTTGGCGGTATGGACGGTTCGTGCTCGACTTACTTTAGATACTTGGCAGTATGGGCGGTTCGTACTCGACTTACTTTAGATACTTGGCCGTATGGACGGTTCGTGCTCGGCTTACTTTAGATACTTGGCGGTATGGACGGTTCGTGCTCGACTTACTTTAGCCCCAAGTAACACGTAACCTATATATTAACCAAAGTGGATATGGATTTATGTCCAAAAGTCCGAATAACACTTTTAATTGGGTTCGGCAAAGATAAAATAGTTTTTAATAGCATTTGGTTCGTTTCGAAATGCTTAAAGCTATACTATACTCTTAAATAAAGATTAAACTCCTACCAAAGCATCAGGTATTTATAATATACAGCAACTTAAATAGCTTTTACACTTACACAAAGGTTAAACTCTTATAATAGTAATTTGAAAAGCCCAATACATTAAATAAGCATTAACGAAATATTTTATCCTGCACAGAGCTGTAGTGGCAATTTTTTAAGATCAAAAACTTTTTAATGATCTGTGTTTGTGTTCATTTAATGCTAGTCCTATAGTAACATTCACTAAACAGTTGATAAAATCTTAACTCCGTTTTCTTCATAATCTGTTTCTTCAATAAAGCTTTTAGTCGTATATTGATATAAAGAAATGTATTTTTATTATTGCAAGGAATAATTACATCGTAATTCAATTTTGCGAGTGGTTATTTTAGTAACATACCTATAATCGTGTTTGTGTGCGTGCGCGTTATATTTTGTCGCCATGGATAAAAACGATTGGAAAAAAACTAATAATGCTAATAAAGTTTTACCAAATGATTTGCGATACCCTAATAAACACGATAGAAACTAATCACTATGGTGTATAAAGGCAGCAAACATTATAATGTTCTTATGAAGTGTTGCAATATACCTGAATACTATTATTGAGTGTCTTATACTTTGGTAAACAGGCCCAAAGTATTTTGGTTAGCTATATTAAGATTAACAGCATTATTATAATTTCGTTGAATGCGTAAAGCATTTATATTATCTGACGCCATTTGCTTTCTGTTTCCCCTTGTTACGGAAACAATTAAAATGATTAAAAGTGACTAAAATCTGATTAAAAGAGCACTTTCTATAATTTTACTTTATGCGCGGTGCCTATAAATTCATTAAAATTAAGCTAAGAGCTTATAATTTTACAAAACATATTAAGAGTCGATTATAATTTTCTATATTTTTTGTGATAAAAAGCATTGTCACGAGGGCGCGTGGAAATATTACCACATAACGTAACATGTTTTCTCAGTATCCTGACATCCGCAGCTGAATTTCACCCATTAAAGAAAATAAAGTTTACTTGCCATTCAATATTATTTTTCACAATTATTTACAATACTCGCGAATCTTCACTGCTCCTGCACCAAAAGCTCGCAATAAATACTAAATGTAACATAACATTTTTAAAATCTATTGAGAAATTCTTTTCTACAAAGGAAATAAAACAATTAGCATTTGAATATGTTCCGATTTAGAGATTGTATATTAATAAGGTGTATATTGGCTGTACTGTGGTCGTAATAAATGCTTTAAGTCTAGTGATTTGTTCTTTACCGACTTCAATAATAACTTTGTGCAATCATTGTAATGCTACTAAGCAGCCTTTATAAAGCTCAATGCTGTATAATTTGGGGCCCAAATTGCTCTTAAAAAAGCTGTAGAAAAGTAAATACAGCTGATATAGGATTTGCATATAATTCTTTGCGCGTCAGTTCGTGCTGTTGTATGTTTTTTATAATGGTGTTTTGTGTTACTTGGATACTTGCCGTTGTGGGCGGTTCGTGCTCGACTTACTTTAGATACTTAGCGGTATGAGCGGTTCGTGCTCGACTTACTTTAGATACTTGGCGGTATGAACCGTTCCTGATCGACTTGTTTTAGATACTTAGCGGTATTGACCAACAGTGCTTGATTAACTTTAGAAACTTGGTGGTATTGACGGGCCGTGCTTGAGTAACTTATAAACTATATTATTGTTCACAGGCGGGAGCGTTCCAGCCGTTCTTCCGAGCTCACTCACACATCGAGACCAAGCGGCGCGAGCCCTGGCTCTACGAGCCCGCTACCACCGCCCTGTTGCGGGACGCGGTGCGCCGGCGCTACGCTCTTATCGACTACTGGTACGAGTTCCTTCTATTTTTATTTACTGAGCGGTCATTTAGATAGCTAGACAAGCGCCATCTATTGCCAATTTTATGTATTAGTTGAGTTGGGGTTAGTTTATGTGACATCTGTTGGCCAGATATAGAACTAATACTGTTACCGGTAATTAGTTTCTTAGGATGGTGCTTCTTTTCTGTACGGGGTTGGGTATTTGTACTTGTATTATATTATCTGTGGTTTAACGCACCTCACCCCCGCATAACTGACTACTAGTGAGCCTTATTGAATGGTGACAAGATTCACGAATAATCAGTACACTGTGTTACTGACAGTACGTTACCCTGGGTTCGACTCGCACTTTACCGTTTTATTCCACTTGTTGCTAGCACTGTTTGACCAATGTGTGTTGCGCAGGTACACGTTGTTCTACGAGCACTCCCTCGACGGCCTGCCCGTGATGCGGCCGCTGCTGCAGGAGTTCCCCGAAGAACAGGACGCGTTTGACATCGACGATCATTACATGCTTGGTAAATATTTACATGTCACTTCGTATATAACTATTAGATTGATAAAAACTTATGATATAATGGGGACATCAGAGCTGATATATTTTTTAAAGCCTAACCGATTTTCATAAAAGATATTTAACGGTATTGATGGACTGTGGTTGTCGTACTTTAGATATTTAGCGGTATTGACGGACTGTGCTTGAAATACTTTAGATACTTAGCGGTATTGGCGGACTGTGCTTGACGTACGTTACATATTTAGCGGTATTGACGAACTGTGCTTGAAATACTTTAGATACTTAGCGGTATTGACGGACTGTGCTTGAAATACTTTAGATACTTGGCTGTATTGACGTACTGTGCTTGACATATATTAGATACTTGGCGCTATTGATGAACTTTGCTTGACGTACTTTAGATACTTGGCTGTATTGACGGACTGTGCTTGACGTACTTTAGATACTTAGCGGTATTGACGGACTGTGCTTGACGTACTTTAGATACTTAGCTGTATTGACGGACTGTGCTTGACGTAAATTAGATACTTAACGGTATTGACGGACTGTGATTGACGTACTTTAGATATACCTAGCTAAAGTATACGTACGTCCCTCAGGCGACGAGTTCCTAGTGCGGCCGGTGGTGGAGCCGGGCGCGTCGAGCGTGAAGGTGTACCTGCCCGGGAAGGCCGACGGCGTCCTCTGGTACGACGTGGACTCCTACCACAAGTACCGCGCCAACGGGTACTTCACGCAGGACGTCAACATCGCCAAGGTAACCTATACGGTCACGAGCGTTAATTTGGGACCAAACCTCGAAGTCGCGGTGGCAATAACGTCAATTAACTAGGGACTTCCTTCCGATATAAAATTTATCGATAACTGAATGCTTATTTGGAAGTGACACTTCATATTAGCTGTAAAGTTTACCTACAGAATAATTGAAAATTAACTAAAATGTGATGATTACTACCCGTCAATGTTACCTATATAGGAGTTTTTAGGACATTTTTAGGAATTTTAAAATTCAAATAAAAATGCTTCTTGACATTATATTTCTTAGCTACGAGGCTTATCTCATCTATCCGGAGAGTTTTTTAGCTAAGAACGTAATGAATTTTCACGACACTGTTTTCTAGGTGGCATTTTACGCGTAAAATTAATTCCATCGATTCTCTGACAAGATTTTCATATTATGTCAACGCCACGTCTATACCTACATCCATAAAGTATGAAAACCGTTATCTTCCTTAATCAACCTTTACGGACTTCAATCTTCATACTGTATAAATGATACAGTTTAATAGGTATTGCAAGTTGCATATTAATAACATACGTCATCTCATAGTCATAACATAACTATTGTCAGAAGAAAGTCCAATTTATCGATGAAATAATATCGCGGGGAAGTCCCTAGCAAAATTTTATTCGTGCCACCGCGACTTCGAGGTTTGTTTGGGACCCATTTCAAGTAAAATATGCTTGAAGTCGTCAATGTCATTAGAGATGTCAAGCCATTTGTAACTTTTAAGAATGTCAACCTTATTGTTGTAGAATTTCAGATTGACTTTGGACCTAAGGTGGGTACCAAATTAAATCACGTGACTGTACAACTCTAATGGTGATCGCTCACTACAGCGCTTTGGCACCAGAGAGGGTATTGCCTAACGCACTCGCAATCAACTTCAAAGTGGAACAATTGTTTTCATTTGTATGAAGACTTGCTTTCTGACTGTCAAAATGAAAAGGATTGTGATTTCGAGTGCCTTAAGCCTGCGTATCAGCACCGCTTTAGCTCCAAGTGATACATTTAAAAGTGGGCTTTGATCTGTGTTAATGCCATAAAATTTTCAATGGATGTCGCCAGGCCCTATAATGGTTGTAAACGAACTGTTGTTACCATGGCAACGCTCATTACGCTAGTGTAAATATATGTTTGTTATTGTGTTTTGTAGATCCCGGTGTACCAGCGCGGCGGGACGATCGTGCCGCGCAAGGAGCGCGTGCGCCGCTCGTCGGCGCTCATGGCCGACGACCCCTACACGCTCGTCGTGGCGCTCGACGCGAATGTGAGTATCTGGCCGTCGCCTACTATGGTGGCAGGCGGATGCAAATTGGTGACGATGTCATAGGGCGGATAAGACTTCGATTAAATTCGATTGTAACAGAAGATCAAAATTGTAACAGAAGTTATACAGTGTGTTACCGGCATGCGGGCATTTATTAAAACTGACAATAATATGTTGCTTTAGCAATTGTTTGCAAGTATTATCAATTGAAAAATTATTAAAATAACTTAACAATTCATTTTCTTAGATACTGCCCATTTTTAATGTAGTGCATGTGCTGCGTGTTCACCGTTATCAGTATCGCTGTTGCTTGGTACAAGGCATGTCGTGGTACGGGGGCAGATCATAATAATCAAAGTATCCGTCGACTGTCATTTACACTTGTCAAATTGCTGTGCTTTACATTGCTGGCAATTAACATTTTGTTAGAAAGTTAACAAAGCCTGAAAAGTTGTTTATTAAATAAATGAATGTCATAGTTACGTTACAGATATACGTTATTTTAAACTACTTTAAAAAAAAGCCAGGGTGCTGGTAACACACTGTATAGTATGGTTTTTTAATAGTCAAGAAATCATTGCCATATGAGGAAAGGTTAAAGAAACTGGACTTGACATCACTTCAAAAAAGACGAGAGCGCGGAGACATGATCGAAACTTTTAAAATTTTAAACGGGTTTTACGATTGTCCTGATTTTAGTGCCCTGTTTATTCGTAACACCGACACACGCACCAGAGAACATAACTTTAAACTTGCAACAAAAAAACACAACACAAATATCGCCAAAAACTTTTTAGGGAATAAAATAATAAAAATGTGGAACAAATTACCCTCTAATGTTGTGAACTCTAAAAGTGTTAACCAGTTCAAAAATAAGTTTGACAAACATTCTAAATTAGTGTGACAATTCGTGCAGTGATCAAGGATTTAGACATATCAGTGCCAACTAGTGATGTGCCGTTCCCGGGAATATTCCCGGGAATATTCCCAGGAATATTCCCACACAAAGGGAACATTGGGGAATTTTGAAAGTGTATAGGTTCCCATATTGTGTGATTGATTGTGTTGTGTTGTTGTGAAAACGTTATTCATTGAACTATTTACCGAGACATTAAACAGTGTAACTCACTTGCGAAAGTTAATTCCCAATGTTCTCGGGAACATTCCCAATATTCCCGGGGTATATTCCCAATGTTCCCAGGAATATTCCTATAATTGCTAGGAAAGTTGAATAAAACATTTTTTTTTTTTTTTATTAGCAATAACTATACAAATCATCACAGTTTCATTAAAAATCACAGTTAATCATGTACTTTGGTTTTTGTAGTGGTGCAGTTTTTATTACCACCATGCGATATTTCACTTAAGGCACTGTTGGACTTATTTTTTTCTCGGCCTTTAAAAAAACACTGAACGTCACATGGTGTTTTGGAACATTTGCCTAAATGATAGGCGAATTTTGTAGCATTTTTAAATAAATACACAGTATTGCAGTATTTGCAACAAAACGTGACTTTATTGTTAACTGTATGAGTAATGAGTAGTGAAATGTTCAAACACTTTACTTTTCGGTCTCATGACTCAAGCACATCTAACGCACGTGTTGATAGCACCAGATACGTTAGAAGACTGAAAAAGTGCAACAAGTTTTATCTTTTTAGAGGAAGGGAGACAGCCATTGAAAGATAGGGACAGAAACATAATACTCAGAAACGGTACCTATCGCAAAAAGAGAAACGATTTTGTGATGCAAACAAAAGCTTAAATGTTATGATACAAAACATGAATAACGTGTATCTAGTAGGTATGTTCCTGATGGGAACAAGGAATTAAAGGAAACCAAAGCTTTCTAGATAGCCTGTTTAATGCAGTTATAATTTTGATATTACAAATTAGGATGGTGTCGAGTTGGTGGCGTATGCAAGTGTGTGCGGAAGGCGGCGGTGTATCACGTGAAACAAGAGAGAAGCGCTGTGATTGGTTAATCTAAATATCACGACATATTCAAGCTTTCTGATTGGGTGCGACTCGATACAACGCAATTATGTGTCTTGCGTAGCAGTAATAAGGCTCAAAATACTAAAACTATATCTAGGTACTAAATGATGAACGTAGCGGCGTGAACATCCTCCCGGCCCTTGAAAGCTCTCGCAAGCTTTCAAGATCATCAGCGCTCGGCGGGCAGCAGGCACAAACGGTTGAGTGCTCGGCGGATAGTCCCGTGAGCAGTCTTGACGTCGGCGACTCGTGGTACTCCATCGGGTCCCGGAAACAGCTGGTTGACTCGTCCTAGGCGCCAATACAAGGGCGGCGTCTCGTCCTTGATGAGCACGAGGTCGTCTAGTTGCAAATCTTTGCCTCTGACTCGCCATTTCGTGCGTTGCTGCAATTCGGCTACATATTCTCTCGACTATCGCTTCCAGAAGTGTTGACGGACTTGCTCTAGACGCTGGAAACGGTTTAGGCGCGAAGTCTCGCAGTCGGTGAGGCTCGGTGACTGGAGTGACGTCAGGGGCCTGCCAATTATAAAGTGTCCCGGGGTAAGCGGCTGGAAGTCGTTGGGTGATGGACTGAGGGGAGAGAGGGGTCGGCTGTTAAGGATAGCTTCGATTTGGGCGAATAGAGAAGCCAGTTCCTCGAACGTTAAATGGGTTTGCCCTAACACCCGACGAATGTGAAATTTGGCTGAACGGATTCCGGCCTCGGCCAGACCGTTAAAGTGAGGAGCGTATGCAGGCGAAAATTTGAATTCTATTTGTCGCTGAGCTGCAAAATCACTAATAGAGATTTTATTTATTTTTAGTAGGTTATTTATTTCTTTGGCGGCAGCTACGAAGTTACGACCATTGTCGCAGTAAATTACTTTAGGTATTCCCCTACGGGCAATGAACCTTGTGAGCGTTAAAAGAAAAGAATCTTTGCTTAGATCACTGACAGCCTCCAAATGGATGCATCTATATCTAGTACATATAAATATACATAAATAACATTTTGTTATCCTGCACCCTCGGCCCTTTCTGTCAGTAATTAAGAACGGGCCCCCGAAATCCGTGGCTACAGTACTGAAGGGGAAGTCAGGCTCAACACGGTCTGGCGGCAAGTTGCTCATGATGTTGACCATGCCTTCGCCCTTAAATCGGCGACACTTGACACAACCGTCGTAAGTGTCACGGGCTAGTTTGCGGCCACCTATGGGCCAGTACCGGTCACGTATTCCGGCTAATAATAGTTGAGGCGGGGCGTGCAATAGTCGCTTGTGTTCCTGTTGAAATATCAACTTAGTTAAGCGGTGCTTAGCCTTTAAAATAATGGGATGTTTTTTATTATAAGGATAATTTGAATCGGTTAACCTACCACCGACGCGAACCACTCCGTCATCGTCGATGAAGGGGTCTAACGAAACCAAGTTAGATTTGTGGGGTAAGGGTTTTTTATTAATTAAACATTGGACCTCATGGGGAAACGAATCTTTTTGGGAAAATTTAACAAGTGAGCTTAAAGCACGATTAAGCTCTTCGACTGAAAATGTACCTGTTTGTCTCTTTTTGGGTTTTCGAAGGTTGTAAATATATCTATGAACGGTGGCATAGACACGTTGAGCTCTAATTAAATTAGAAAATCTCGCCACGTCTGGACATGCTGCCGTAGGTGCAGGCTCCGCCACCAAAGCGGGCAACGCTTTTATTTCGGGAAGATCAATGGCCTTGGACGATGAAGTTGGCCATGCAGCTTCAGGTTGAGTTAGCCAGGCGGGTCCGCGCCACCATAGATCAGCATTTTTGACTGTTTGTGGATCTACACCACGAGAACATAGATCAGCAGGATTGTCAGTAGTAGGTACATGTCGCCAGTACATAGGGTCTGAAAGTTCGGATATAGCAGCTACGCGATTAGCGACGAAAGTTTTAGTTTTATGGGCTGTTTGAAGCCAGCCGAGGACAACTTTAGAATCCGACCAATAGACGTGGCGGTTGATCTGACAACGTAAAGCTTCAGTGACAGATGAGCTTAGCTGAGCGCCTAGAAGTGCCGAGCAAAGCTCAAGCCTAGGTATCGTTGTGGCCTTTAGAGGTGCGACGCGGGCTTTTGCGCACAACAAACTTGAGTGTATGTTTCCTTCGGCGTTTGTAGACCTAAGGTAAACGCAAGCGCCATAAGCCAGCTGCGAGCTGTCACAGAAGGTGTGCATTTCGATATGTTTAGGGTTATCAATTAAAACTCGTCTCGAAATATTAATTGAAGATAGTGTGTCTAGTCCTTTAGAAAACTTTAGCCATGACTTTTCTATGGCTTCGGGTACCTTGTCGTCCCAATCCAGTTTTGAAAACCACAACGTTTGGAGAAGGATTTTGGGTTTAATTGTGCATAACGAAAGCAATCCCAAGGGATCAAAAATATTAAACGTAGATGACAAAATAGTTCGTTTGGTTAAATTAACGTTGGGGGTAGTTTCGATTTCGAACTGTAGGTTGTCAGAAATAGGTGACCATCCAATACCTAAAGTACTAGAGGCGTTGCTTATTATGAGGTGACCATCTTTAGGGATATAATTGTCAGAAAATAATGTTTGTAAATTAGATCGGTATTTTCTGAGATGAAAACAACCCTTCGCCAGTTCATCTGACACCTGACGCTGAATGTATTTCAACTCTTCACCCGAGTCGGCCCCAGTCAGTAAATCGTCACAATAGAAGTCCTTTTGAATTATATTTTTTATGATGGGGTCTTTACATTCATCACCAAGCTGCCAGATGCACCGGGTGGTAAGAAAGCTAGCACTGGAAAACCCGTACGTGACAGTTTTTAACCTTAATGTACGTAGGGGATCATTTTCATTGTCCCGCCATAAAATGAGTTGAAAGTCTCTATCCAAGGGATCAATCAAGACTTGACGGTACATTTTCTCGAGATCACCCGAAAGTATGTATTTATATTGGCGGAAGCGTACAAGAATATTGAATAGGGAATCCTGTATTACAGGCCCAATCATTTGAAGGTCGTTAATTGAGAAATCGGAAGTAGTACGCGCTGAGGCGTCAAAGACGACACGCAATTGTGTCGATTCACTTTTGTTCCTGATTACAGGATGGTGGGGAAGGTAGACATGCGGGCCAGTAGGCTTAGGTATGGGCTCGAGATGTCCGAGTTCGGCGTACTCATGAATAAACTCGGAGTACATTTGTTTTAAATCTGGCTGCTTTCTAAAGCGAGCTTCTAGGCTTAGGAAACGCTTCTTGGCTAACGAATAAGAGTCTCCTAGACATTCCTTTTCGTCACGAAGCGGCAAACGTACGCAAAAACGACCATTCGGCAGTCGTTGCGTATTAGATAGGAAATGCTGTTCGCACGATTTTTCCTCTTTAGTGTAGGGATGAGACTGGGGAATATTTTCTAGTTCCCAGAATCTAGATATTTCCTCATTGATATTAGGCAAATTAGGCTCTTTTAACAAGAAGTTACAATGAGTTATTTTAGGTGATTGTTGTTTTGATTGATTGGTAGGTATAATAGGCAGTGGACCCGCGATAAGCCATCCCAGTTTAGAGCTACGTAGAATAGGATCATGCTGTCCTAGCGAGTGCTGAGTGGAACCTATTAGGTCCCAAAATAGGTCAGCACCAATGAGCATATCGATAGAGGAAGCCATGTAGAATCCGGGGTCTGCGAGTTGAAAGTTGGATAGATCATAGCGACTGGCGTCGAGAGAAACTTTAGGTAAATTGTCGGCAATTTTAGGTATAACTAGGCATATCATGTTGACATTAAACGAATTAATAGGCGACTGGAGAAATAGGGCACAACGCTTAGTGTGCGTATTTATAGGTGTGTCTGATAGTCCGACTATGCTGACATATGAAGGCTGAGGAGTCAGATTTAATGCTTGTTGCACCTTTTCGGTAATAAATGAAGACTGGCTCCCGCTGTCAAGCAATGCTCGCACTGTCAGGCTTTTGTTAGTAGTTGGGTTTTTCAATAGGACTTGGGCGGTGCACAACAACACATCGGTATTGGTCATAGCAGCTAAATTAGTACTAGTACCACTAGTACTAGGCACTTCAGTTTGATGCGAGATATGCAACAGAGTGTTATGCTTTTGTTTACAAGAGCGACAAGAACCTGGCAACCTACAAGTTTGAACCTTGTGACCGACCCGTAAACAATTTTCACATAAGTTTAGCGACGAAACCAGCGCAACCCTGTCCTCTGGTTTCTTCTCTTTGAATACAGCGCATTCATAAAGAAGATGTTGACCTTGGCACACGATACAATTGCTGAGTGGCCTAGAAGAGGGGGGGATGCTAGGTTTAGTCGTAAGTGCAAATGATTTACTTTGAGGTTTAGACGGGGGCGGCGGTGGCAGATGTCTAGGCTTGTCGTGTCTTTGCCTGTTCATTGTCTCTAAAACATCGGCTCGGGCCTTGAGAAAATCAAAAAAATTGTCTAAGGTAGGTATTTCGGGTAACGTATTTCTATGTTCTTCCCATTTAAAACAAGTGTTGCTATCCAATTTTGCTGACACCATATAGATAATTAGAACATCCCACCTGTCGGCAGGCAGTCCCAGTGTGCAGAGAGCTCGCAAGTTTTTTGTGATGTGATCTACAATAAATCGAAGGGACTTGTCGGTCTCTCGCACTGACTCAACGCTAAATAAAGCCTTCAAGTGATTGTTTATTAATTGTCTTTTGTTGTCGTAGCGTTTGCAAAGAAGTTGCCAAGCCTCGGAATAATTGGAGTCTGAAACTTCTAAGTTACCGAGAACGCGAGCCGCTTCCCCTTCCAGATATGAAAGAAGGTAGTGAAACTTGTGTATATTTCTTATTTTATTGTTGTCGTGAATTAAAGAAATATACGTTTCCTTAAATTCGAGCCATTTAAAATATGTTCCGTCGAAGTTAGGTATTTTAATTATTGGCAGTTTGAATCCGAGAACATCCCTATTATCGTGATTGCATTGCGCAGAACAAGTTGTAGCATTTAAAAGGCTTTCTCTGGAAGGCGAATTGGCTTCTAAAAGGTCTTGAGCAAGTAAAATATTTGTGTCAAATTCTTGTTCAAACGAATCACGAGTATCCAATTCCTCGGCTTGATCGGGATCACTTAAAATCTCTATTTGACCCTGCACCTCATCGTAATCACTGAATAAAGATTGGACTCTCGATAATTTCATTGTAAGCTGCTTAATTTCTAATGAAGAAACCGTTTCTGATGTAGTCAACTCGTCTAAATAGTTTTTAAATTTCGTTAAACGACCTTTAATTGAACTACGTCTAGTTTTAAGCACCTTGAGTCTTTCCTCCGGTTTTAAATCACGAGACATCGTTAGAAATGAAGTTATCGAGATAAATTGCACGAAAACAAGTAAACAAGTTATGTAATTGCATACGATACGCTCCTCGCCTAGCCGATCCTCCGACGCGGTGCCTGCCGTCCAGCCGGGCGATAGTGGACTCTCGGGCGGCCGCGGAGGTTACTGCGCGCGCGCAGCGAGCCTAGTCCAGGTGCTCGCCTTAAGTAGGTCACTGGAATTGCAAAAATGCACGGCTAAACAGCTGATGGGATGAGCTAGGTAACGAGGGCGACTAGGAAGATAAACCGTTAAATGTTGGGCGAAAATTGGGTTGCTAAAGGTTGAAATGCGTGATACGATGGGTAGATATAAGTATTTATAAGAAAATAGGTAGAATTGTAAATAGGCACTCGTAATTATAGTTTACGAATAAATAAATGCGTAGAAAATAGGCCAATGCAAATAGTTGATGTTGAACTGCTTAAAGGGCAAAGGGAAATTAATTACGTATGACTTGCAAACAAATAAGTAAGTAAATGCTGATTTTTGCCTTATAGTTTAAGCATGAAATGGGTTTGGTTGGCAAAAGCAAATGGCGAGAAAGAGGTATTACGCAATAGAAATAATTGGAAAATTCGAGGAACTAGCATCTCCACTGGCACAACTCAAAGAGGATAGAACTAGGAGAAAGTAGGAACGGGCTCACTTGATAAATTGGGCAAGCAGGCAATGGTAGGCACTTAATGGCGCGCGGCGTGGCGCAACCGCGTGGCGCAGACAGCTGCGAAGTAGGCGTGGGTCCGTCGTAGGCGCGTCTCAGCGACGCTCTGGAGCGATGGGGTCCGGCTGCACGATGCACCAAGTAGGCGCAGCTGATCCCTTGGCTCTTAACCAGGAATCTAGGCGCTGCACGGCGTGCACGTGGCGGTGACCTCTGCTAGTCGCTTGGGAACAAAGACTCTGCAACTGAGACTTCGAATGTCCGATTAATAGCTGCAGGTCCTGTCACGGTCGCCACTTTGTTCCTGATGGGAACAAGGAATTAAAGGAAACCAAAGCTTTCTAGATAGCCTGTTTAATGCAGTTATAATTTTGATATTACAAATTAGGATGGTGTCGAGTTGGTGGCGTATGCAAGTGTGTGCGGAAGGCGGCGGTGTATCACGTGAAACAAGAGAGAAGCGCTGTGATTGGTTAATCTAAATATCACGACATATTCAAGCTTTCTGATTGGGTGCGACTCGATACAACGCAATTATGTGTCTTGCGTAGCAGTAATAAGGCTCAAAATACTAAAACTATATCTAGGTACTAAATGATGAACGTAGCGGCGTGAACAAGGTATAACACGAGGTTTTTAGCAAAAGTAATTTAATTCTGCTGAGTACTTCATTATTAACTAAGTTTAATAAAAAAAAAAATTGCCTAATCTGTATTGCAATATTCCCCTGTTTTGGGAATATTCCTGGGAATAAAGGAATATTCCCGGGAATATTCCCCATAGGAAAATACCCATTCCCGGGAATATTCCCACGGCACATCACTAGTGCCAACTGCCTGTCTAAAATAAAATAATAATAATAATAAATTATTATAACATTGTCCTCTATAGAACAAGGCGCACGGCTCGCTGTACATCGACGACGGTGAAACGTACGAGTACAAGAAAAACAACTACATCTACGCACACATCGACTATGAGCCCAGCGGGATCACTTACTCGTGAGTATTACTGTTTATAGTATCCTCAAACCAAACTGACTTGAAAGCCCTTACTGCTTACGGGCCCGCTATCTACAGGGTCGCGTAGTGCAGGTATTATCGAAGGTCTTAAATTTTGCCGTGTAATTTGTTGAAACGTGGCCATAGCAACCTTACTATAAAACGACCATTGACGACTGTGTTCAGGTATAACTGCGCTGATTGGGCGTTTTATCACCAATAATGGCTGTTCTTTAACCGTAGCTATAGCAACTATGAAAATAATACTAATATATTCCTGATGTCAGATAGATAAAAAAAAGAAACAAATCGGGTGACTCGGGCGGCCAGTTCGCACTTGAGAGGCTTTTTTTAATTAGTTTTTTTAATAGTACAATATTACCTTGACCTGAAAAGTAGGGCAATGTCTGATGAAGTGGTTGGTGGGAGTTGGCGGGCCGAGCCTAGGCGAGGCCTGCTGAAATCCGATTCAAGCAATCTTTGCTTCCGTTGAGGCATAACTAATGTAGTTTTTTTTTCAAAAATGCGAGGAAATGATAAAAAAAAACATAATTATAAGAATTTGTAAACAGGTTATCTCAATGTCAGTATCGATGAACTCACAAAATTTATTAACGGTTTATGCAGAACCAAATTCGAACCAAATTTCAACCTTTCAATTTTAATAACTCTGTATGCAAATTGACGTCGTCGGCACCAAAAATGCAACTCCTGATGACCAATAATGTCCCGTAGGTTCGTGTCGGAGAGCGCCAGCTTCCCCACGCGCTCGTGGGTGGAGCGCGTGGTGGTGGCGGGCACCAGCCGCCCGCCCAAGGCGGCGCGCCTGCTGCAGGGCGGCACGAGCGCGGCGCTGCAGATGACGCTGCACAAGGGCAACGACGTGCTCGTCGTGCGCAAGCCCGCCGCCAACATGGCGCGCCCGTGGAAGATCGAGTTCACCTACTAACGGACACCGTCACTCACATTTACTCGTTGCCAGGGGACCTGGTTCAACTGAAGATGAAGATGAGTCGATCTAGTATTTTTCATCAGTAAAATTTTGCCATTGACTTATGACAGTGACCTAATTAACAAATTTTGAATTTCGAGTTAGGTCTCTATAGTAACAAATTTATGACTCGAAGTCGAAAGAAATAAATTTTGATTTAGGTCACTATAATTCTAAAGGTGCGATAAGGTCATGTCAATCAATAATCAAATTTACGTCATGACAATTAAAATAATTGTCTTAGCCTCGTAAGGCCCACCTTACTACAGACAGTTTTTTGTCAGTGCGACTTTGAACATACCATCAAAGCAATAAAGTTCAATTACGTTTGTACGAAAATGCCATTTTCAATTTATGAAGAAAGGAAAATAAACTTTATTTTTATCGCTATACAGTTCAAACTAAATTGCCTTGTTAATGTACATTAAGTATTTTTGGAATTGCTCTCTGAATTCAGAAGTTATATTTCTTAACAGATGTATTAACCTTTTCGACGCTATGTCAGATATAAAGTCGAACCACCGACGCCAATGACAAACACCAGAGCTAATATCAACCTTACCTCATAGACACTCGAGTCTATTTTACGTTGTCGACCATGACGGATATATCCGTCGTTGGCGTTGAACCAGCGGTGCGGATATATCCGTCAATTACGTGGCAAAGGTTTTTTGGAAGTTATTTTGACAAATGTTTTCCTAAATTTAGACCATTAGCCTTACGAGGTAACAATTTACACTTAGCCGGACCCGATATATTCAACGACAATACACATACGGACAAATAAACTGAACTGCATCAACTTACGAACAACTTTCAAACAGCAGCAGTTTAAGTGTCCGTTAGTATATATGTGATAGCCTGTCAACACGGAGTGAGAATGTCCAGAGCAACTTGTTTGGAGGTTGTCCTGTTCTAGACGCTAGGGAAAGGTTGCACATTCTTGGTAGTAATTATCTGTTCATCACAAAATCACGTTTTAATTGTAATATTAAAAAAGTGAAAAATCTACGCTACCCATGGCTACGATCAAGTAACTTTGGTCGACGTATAATTAAGTTTTATTGTTCAGTCACGAGATATAATTTGGTACCCACCTTAGGTCCAAAGTCGATCTGACATTCTACAACAATAAGGTTGAGTTTCCTAAAAGTAACATACGACTTGACATCTCTAATGATATTGAATCAAGCATAATTTTCTTGATATGGGTCCCAAATTAACGCTCGTGACCGTATGTTGTCATTTACAACCTTTGCCTAGCCTGTAATCAATGTATGTGATTTTACCACTTTGATGTGAAACGAAGTATGTTTATTAGATCAATGTTATTATTAAAGTGAAATATGTATTATTATTCAATATATTAAATAATAATTTTAGTAAAGAACAAGTTGGATTGGAAATGTTTTCAATGTTACTTGCGCCCTTTTAACAGTGGAATAGGCTATGTTTATAATTTTTTCAGTTTTAATATTGTATTCAGTGAGTCACTGTTAGATTGTAAAGGTTACCCATCTCGATTTTAGCCACCAAGGGGTTATTCGATGTCACTTTTTTTTTTTTTTTTTTTTTTTATGGCATAGAGAAGACAAACGAGCACACAGGCCACCTGATGGTAAGTGGAAACTGTGACCCATAGACATTCGCAATCACAAGACTGCAATGCAATCCTAAGACTGCAAATGCGTTGCCAACCCTGAGGCTAAGAAGGAAGTCAAGGAAGTCACAAATTGTGTGATGGAATCAGTACCTAAGGGAGTGGGAGTGTTTTTATCATGTTTTGTGATAATAAATAGGTTCTTAAATATTTAACCGTTTTATTTCTCCTTTTATATATATCTATTATATACATTTTAAGGTGGTTGTGGAAAATACAGTAACATAAAGTCTAACGTTAAGCCAGTTATTGCATCCAGGGCCTTTTCTTATTTGGTATTGCCCATCTTGCTCTGATATCGTAATTGAACTGTTGACGTCATGATAGCCCTTACTGCCAAGTGAATAAGAGCTATATACGATATTATAGCAAGATGAGTTAGTACAATGTGAAATATAGGCCCTGTTTGCTATTCAGCCCATACTTAAAAATAAAGTGCCTATTGCTACAATGAAGCAAACAAATGATTTAACATGAAGGGATTTATCAGTCTTTTGTAAAAATATTGTTAGTACCTAATTTCTATGTATGAAACTGAGCACGTGATAGCTCTTACCCTCAAGTAAATAACAGCTACCATAACGTAACACAAGATTACGATATTGGATATTTATAGGCTAAAACAAAGTGGCTTATGAGCTCTTACGCTTGTAGGTAAGGGTAAGTACCTGCCAAAGCTTTGCGATGTAGCGGGTCGGTGTGCAGTCCCCACTGCTTTTTGTCCGACTGCTATTTCTGAGTGGACGGTTTATTATATAAAGATACTTAACGAACCTAACCTATATAGTCCAGACCATCTTACAGTAGAACACAATTTATATGGCGTTTCGTGAATCTTCGTGCGCGCAGACACGAACAACGATTCCGATGATTTCCGAAAGCACGATTAAAACCTACGATCAGACTTGTACGTAATAGTTATAAGGTGCAAATTAAATTGCATCTACTTATTCCATCTCACTCACGCACGTTTGACGGCAGACTGATTGACACGCGGTCATCATCGCGGTCGCATGGCGTCACTAATAACCAATAATAGCACAGAATACAACCACGCAACGCATGGATCATTCTAATTGGTTCCCGCGCTTTGAAAAAATGACATTTGCGCAGGTACATCGGTAAGCCATATCAGTTTTGTTTTACTGACCTACTTTTTACGGTAACGGTTTTAGCCGAAAGAGAAAAGCAGTGGGACGAAAAATTATTACGAGTCAGTCGCTAAAAAACCCACCAATAGGATACTTAATTTTCCTGGCCTCGCTCAGCGCAGCTCTCCTATTGGTGGATTTTTCTCGCACACCGCTCCGCTACCTGGTACGGCTCTAGATACTCACCGTTAGCACTAGGGAATGCAATTTAACCGGTTATTAACCGTTTTTGTATATAAATAACCGGTTGTCTGCATTCCCAACTTAGCAGGCTATTCCCAATTGTCTGCACCCTATATCCCCCCCCCCCCCACTAGTGTGTGTTGAGAATGCGGATAAGTGAGAATTTTCCCATGAACAAAACAAGAATAACGTCAACAAAATAAGATCTTGAAACAAGATGAGTAAGAGCAACGTGGAAAAAAGGCCATGTTCAAGTGTGTCGAGCTAAATGACCAAAATATTATGGACCGACGTGCCTTCAGGAAAAAATTTAGTTATAACCAGATGACAACCTTTGTTCCCCAAAAACAGGCAAACAGTCAAACACAAAGGTTTAGGGGGTATTCGACATTGACTAATCGATAGTGATATATCGTTAATTGAATACAAAACGGACACATTCCAAAATGAGTTAGTGTTGCATTTTAAAATTAGAAGTTGTTCGTATAAGATATTCAACGCAAGAGCAAATTATTTTGGAATGTGTCAGTTTTGTATTCAATGAGCGATATGGTTACATGGCAGTGGCTTAAAAATAATATTCACTGAAAGGCAGCCACTTCTACCTAATCGATAACCTACCGCCAAGCCGGAGTGTTCGCATTGCTGTTCCGGTGTGGGGACAAGACAACCGGTGTGAAATAACTAGCATACAGGCATTCCACCTAAGTCTTGAGGGTTGGCAATGCATTTGCGGTCTTAGGATTACAATCTTGAGGCAATGGCGAATAGAAACCCTTGTGTTAGTCCCTTGATCAACAATGATTCTTATTTTATGAATGCCAGTTAGTGTAAAAGTGATAAACGTCTAAAAAAAACCGCATCTTAATAACGCAGAAACTTAACGTGCAAGCCTCCAATAGCATTTCAATTACAAACTTTCGAGTTCACATGGCACTGACAACACGATGTTTTCTTGACATAAATGAATGTGAAAAGACGCCATTTAACTTGGTAAACGTGATTATAACAGTTATCGTTGACAAAAATACTTTTATGCATTATTATTCTCAAATAATAAGTACATATGCACTGCCCGACACATGTTTAACATAAAACCCGACTCAAATCGAGTACGCGAGTAAAACTAAGACTAGGATGACAATTAAATTAATATAAAAACTTATTATCTAAAACATCAAACGAAAATATACGGGGCTATCACATTAGCAATTTTGTTTTATCTATACTTCACAAATCTTACCCCATACATTTCTAGTTAGGTTAGCATCGTCTTGATTTTTAAATTTTTCTTATAAAACTTACATAGCAAGGCCATAATTAGGTCACAGATTCAACAATACCATTATACTACCATAAAATATTTTGTGATTCACTTCGATCGATTTTCTGGACACTGCAAGGTTTTAGTTTCGGCTTTTTAGTCGAAAATAAAATGAAGATTTTTTAAACCTGTGCCTTAACAACCCTTACAAAATTATTATCTGGACATAGGCACTGTCAAGATCAAATGTTACGACAGGTTTTATATGCAACTATCAGCTCAGTCTTAAGACTGCGCCGAGCACACGCCGAGCGGCCAGTGGCGCCCTCATTACTATTATTGTGTTTTCTAATTAACGAAAAAAAATCCTTGCAATCAGACGATACGTTTTTGTAGCGCAAGTAAAAACACAATTTATGGGATACGTAACAAACTTTAATAACAATTACCCTTTGAGTAGTCAGCTTAACGGGAAAAGGTGGCCACTTTTTTCCGTTAAGTTGATAACTCGAAGTTGAATTGTTATTAAACTATGAGATATAACCTATAAGTTGTGTTTTCATTTGTAGTACCTAACAACCAAGTGAAATGGGCCGTTTCCTCGTGGTCCTACTATTTTTGTCCTACTGAGTTTCGACGGAGCCCCGCCCAAGGGCGCAGCTCTGGCTTCTAAGTGGTTTTGCCCTTCGGGCATCTGAAGCTACCTAACGAACCTAACCTACCTACTTTTACAACCATAATTAGTATTTAGTGATCAAATCTAGGTTCACTTTTTGACTAGTAGGACTTAGTAGGACCACGCGGAAGTATGGGTTAAAACTAGTTAGCTAACAACCAATTTCAAGAAAATATTTTAGTTTATTAGAAAACACAATAATAGTAAGGAGGGCGCCACTGTACATCCGGCGTACGCTCGGCGCAGTCTTAACGGTTGTTGTTGTTGCGCGGCTTGCATGTGTGCGTGGCTTGACCGTCCGCGCCGCGAGCCACCACAAGCAAACTCCACAGGACGGACCGAGCCGGTTTAGTCGGGGCCATGCCGTCACCGCGTTTGCTTGCGTTGCGAGCGACGCGTATTAACACAACCCTACCGGCAATAGGTAAGAGCAACTCCTAAAGGGCCGGAGACGAACTACTTTTGTGACGTTTCTGATTATGGTACTAACAAAATATCAGGCAAGATGGCGGCTACTTAAAAAATATCCTGCTCGGGGTATCCTCATTAGGGAACTCTATGAACGGGTGGGTTTGCTTGTGCTCCAGCATCAGCTCCTCGCTGGAGAACGCCTCCCCGCAAACCTCGCAGGACACCGGCTTACTCTCCACGGAAGACCTGTCTTTCTCCCGCTTTATTCTCTTAACACTTTTACTGGGAGACGCTTTACTATTACCCTGGGATGTTGATTCATCGCTCATTTTCCCTGTAAGTAGATATTCCTTCATGTTGGAATGCTTCGCTGACATTTTATGCTGCTTCAACCGGTTCTCCGAGGTACACTGATATTCACAAATGAAGCACACGTACTTCATGTCCCCAGTGTGTACCTCCGCGTGTGTTTTCCTTTTCTCTGGAGTAGCAAAGCGGAAATCGCAGAATTTACAAGGATATCTCCTATCAGGGGAGTGTAATCTCATGTGGGATGTGAGGGCATACATGTCTTTGCATATCTTCCTGCATTCCAAACACATTATACCCCTTTCCACGATATCGGTGACCTCAATTTCGGTGGTACTGTGATGGACTCTCCTATGTGACGTCAAACCTTTCTGACTAACGAACACCCTGCGGCAATCTGTGCATTGGAACTGCTGTTCGGACTTCACCTCGCGGCCGTGTTTCTCGATCTGATGCAGCGCTAGCTTATCGGCTTCGTGAAACTGCAGTTCACACTCTTCACATTTCCAAGCCTGCATCAATTTAGAAAACGCTTCCAGGACGTCCAACACAGATTGACCTTCCACTTCGGGGTGTGATGTCTTTGTATGATTCGCGAAATCTATTATTTTGGGGAACGTGTGGTGACAGTGAGGACAAATGTAGGGTTCTTTGTGGTCTTCCATGACGTGTGACTTCAGCTCCGATAGTTCCGAGCAGGTTTTCGAGCACATGAAGCAGCGCAGCTTCTCCTTGCCGTTAACAAGGTCAGATATCACCTTGTACTCCATCAGCTGCACTTTCTGGTGAACTTGCAAATGTTTAAACAATTCTTTTCCCGTGTTGTAATCCGTGGGGCAAAATTTGCAAGGGAATTTCTTTCTGCTGTGCAGTCGTTTCCTGTGTAAAGTGAGTTCCGTTTTGTCTTTGAAGTGTTTTCCGCAAGTCGGGCAGGGATACGACTTGACTTCCGCGAACAAGTTGTGCGACCTGAGACACGTCTCCATGCGGCTGCGTCGCCTGAACACTTTCCCGCAGGTGCACTCGTACCCTTCCTTTTTAACCGTCTCTACCGGTTTCTTCTTGGCAGTTTCGGCAGATTTCTTTTTGACACTTTCAGCGGACTTCATCTTGATAATCTCAGCAGATTTCTTCTTTATACTTTCTAAACATTTCTTCTTGATACTTTCTAAAGATTTATTCTTAATTCTCTCTAAGGATTTCTTCCTAATGCTGTCTAACGTGATTCTCTTGACGCCCTCGACTGGTTTCTTCTTCACTTTTTTCTTTTCAACCTTACAAATTTCCTTTTCAGCTTTTAGTTTGTTAAGAAGTCGAGTCTTGCGCCCTTTGATGATACCCATAGCTCGTTTCTCAATAGTCTCATGGACCTGCAAATGCCTGTTAAGAGATGGTGTATCTCTGTATAAATTTGTACATTTTGGACACTGGAGGGATTTATTAACGATGAATTTCCGCGATTTCGCTTTGAGTAGGCCGAATGCTTCTTGTTCTAGTGTGAGCTCGTTGCCGGTGATGGAATTCAGTAGGAAGTCGTCGTATTCATTGCAGGTGGGTAGGATTTCTTCTGGGTTGTGCATTTTGGACAGGGGTATGCTGCCCGCGTGAGACATGGGGTGTATCTCCATGACTAGGGTCTTCGTGGTTTGTGACTCGATCAGCCCGTCCTGCGGGTTGGTGACGGTGGACGTCGTGTTGATGACCTTGTTCGAGATCAGATGTGTTTCCGTCACCGTGAGATCTCTTTCTTCTTTCACGTTGACATGGGGATCCTGAAAATTATTTGATGGTTTATTTTAATTAGCTGGAATTAAGTTTGGATTTGGGTTTCATTGTTCCACGTCTTTGGATTAGATTGTTATAGTATTATTGGAGTTTACTTGTTTGCGTTACTTTACCTAATAAATAAATCGTGGTCGAATTGCACGTGAAACAAAATAGGTACCTAAGTAAAAGCTTAGAAACCTCGGCAGATTTTAAGTTAGTTTTTTGATTAGGATATTAACACACATCAGTATAGTATTAAAGCGGTAGCCCATCACTAGAATAAGTACTACATTATGTTCAAATTAGAGTTCACAACCTAGTACTTCCGTAATGTTTTGTTGTAATTTTAACTACCCGCATTTATATTCGTTTTTAATGTTACGAACTTTTAACCTACTTTTAATTGGAAAAGTATATCACTTCATCATCAAAAACCTACAAACGCTAGCGCTGGGCTCCTCGCGACGCGAGTGCTACGGTCGCGCTGATGCGGGTATGACGCGGTGTCTATACCCTGTAAACTAACTACCTATATGTATCCATACTAATAATACAGTCATTTGTTTCGAAAAATAGTGGGTACCTGGAAAGATTTTCGGAAGTTTTGAAAATTGTTGATTGATTGAGTACACTTTGCGGCGCTCGTACTTCTAAAGTATTGACTTTATGAAAAATGGTTAATACATAAATTGTAGACAATCGTCTCTAGTTTCATTTTGTATGTAACTATTTTATCGTAAAATGAGTCGGAAAGGAGGTATTGTTTTAGGCGCTATCTTTCCAATATGGCGGCGCAAGCGGCAAAGTCGAAATTCGGAAAGATCACATCAAACTTCCGGAAAACATTCGAGATAAAACTACGCAATGACTGTATTATAAGGGCGGCCGCATATTGAGCCACTAGTCGCCGCCACTAAACTCGACCACTAGAGGTTCAGTCAAAACACTACACGCCTCCAGCGGTAGCAGCCACTATTGGCTAGAATACATTGTTCAAGCGGTCGTGTGCACACAACCGCTTGAAAGATGTATTCTATATCGATATTGTGTGAGTCCAAAGGCAAAATGTGGCGACTCCCAAGCGAAGCAATCAAAGCAAAGCGCGGACGACTCCCAAAGCTTGTGGCTCGGACGCAGTCATTCAAACGCTCGGTTTGCGCTGATGCTGTACAAAAAAGGGGGGGGGGGGGGGGGCTTTGCTGTGGTCCCCACTAGAGCCTAATGTGCGGCAGCTCTAATATTATAAATCCGAGTGTAACTGTCTGTCTGATGCGCTTTCGCGGCTAAACCGCTGAACCTATTTCGATGCGGCTGGTAACCATCGACAGTGCAAATATTCAGTCACAGGCTTTTAAGGTAACGGAACACACTAAATGCCGTTTATTATGGGATCGAATTAATATTTAAATATGGACAAACTAGTTATTTATTTATTTATATAGGCTTTATTGGTCAGTTTAATGTATTATGTTCTTTTAAATAAATTTGTACACTTGCTTACTCAATGCACAACCTTTCACTCTTTTCAATCTCTCAAGGGTTAGCTGGATCCCTTAAAGGGATAAGTTCGCCTTAGTATTAATACATATTTTGATATTAATTGTGTTGTTCTAGTTTTTCTTGTTTACATACATACATACATACATAAACGTGAAACTTCCATGAGACTTTTACAAAACATATTTTATCATAATTTGAACACTCCTGAGCTGATCTATTCAGCCCTGTATCCCCGACAACCTTGCCCTAACACTTTAAAAAGATAATCTAAAAACTGTTACAACTAGCTAAACTTAGAAAGGTACTAAAGTTAGTGAAGTTTTTTTTTCAGACTACAATATTTTAGACAAAACTGTGGGTACTCGGCAACGATACACTTACTATAGATAAGTACATAAAAACACCCAAGACTCAGGAACAAATAGTAGCGCTCATCACACAAATATATGCCCAGAACCGAAATCGAACCTGGGACCGCTAGCTTCATAGGCAGGGTCACTCACTACCAACTAGGCTACCGCGTCGTCGAATGTTATACCTCTGTTTACTGTAAAGAGATAATTTTCAGTAGAGATTTCAATGAAAATATGGTTTTAACTGGTTGAATAGAAGCCCAGGTTATTATTGTATTGGTATTGTCGAGTCTTAACCTATTGCACCAATATAATATGTGGCACGGGATCGCATAGCAGGGAGTATTAATAAGACCGCGCGGAGTAAATAAACGTCGAGCGTCCAGTGGCGCCCTCATTACTATTATTGTGTTTTCTAATTAACTAAAGAATTGCAATCACAGGATACGTTTTTATAGCGCAAGTAAAAACACAATTTATGGGATACGTAACAAACTTTAATAACAATTACCCTTTGAGTAGTCAGCTTAACGGGGGAAATAGTGGCCACTTTTTTCCGTTAAGCTGATAACTCAAAGGTGAATTGTTATTAAACTATGTGATATACCCTATAAGTTGTGTTTTCATTTGTAGTACAAAAACCTACTGACCAATTTCAAGAAAATACTTTAGTTAATTAGAAAACACAATAATAGTAATGAGGGCGCCACTGTACATCCGGCGCACGCTCGGCGCAGTCTTTAGAATTAGCGTTTTAATCTGGCAAGGCGAAAGGTGGCAATACTAATCTGCTTATGACCATAACCAATACAGATTCTAAAATTATCTGAATGTGATTTTATCAGGAAGTCTCATTTGAATACGAGGGCGGGATGATAAGTAACTGGCCTACACAATTTAAAAAGGTTTAATTACAAAATATACAACCTCCTTTTCATAATAGGGTTTCTGGCTGTCTGTGTTCTAAATTTGAATTCGATGGCGTCCATATTTTTTTGTTAGCTGTCATTTGAAAAAATATTCTGGCGAATTTTTCCAAAATGGATAAAATTGAACAAAGAGCTGTGATAAAGTTTCTTCATATGAAAGGTATGAAAGGGGCGGATATTCATGACGACTTAAAAAATGTTTTGGGTGTATGTGCTCTCTCTTATGCTACGGTTAAGAACTGGGTGGCCGAGTTTAAACGAGGAAGTACAAGTGTCCAAGATGAACTCCGTCCTGGACGTCCAAAAAGCGTCACGACTTCGGAAATGGTCTCCAAAGTGCATGATATGGTTTTGGCAGATCGACGCTTGAAGCTATCTGAGATAGCTGATAATACAGGTATTTCAAAAGAACGGGTACATCATATACTTAGTGAAGAATTGAAAATGAAAAAGCTGTCCGCCCGTTGGGTGCCGCGATTGCTTACACTCGATCAAAAAAGAGGTCGAATGCAAAAGTCTCAACATTGTTTGGACCGTTTTCAAAGAAATAAATCGGATTTCTTACGACGATTTGTAACAACGGATGAAACTTGGGTTCACCACTATACAGCAGAATCCAAAATGCAATCGAAACAGTGGACAGAATCCGGATGCTCGGCTCCAAAGAAAGCCAAAGCCGTGAAATCAGCTGGAAAAGTGATGGCGTCGGTCTTTTGGGATTCGAACGGAATTTTGTTGATAGACTACCTCCCAAAAGGTCATACTATAAACGGGGAATACTATGCTAATCTATTAGATAAGCTGCAGGAATGCATTGAGCAAAAAAGACCAGGGTTAGCACAAAAAAAAATTTTTTTCATCAAGACAATGCAAGACTTCACCCTTGTCTTAAGGCCATGGCCAAAATTAACGAATTGCATTATGATTTGTTGCCCCACCCACCTTATTCACCTTAGTAAAAATTTGATAATAATTAATAATTTGATCTTGCACCGTCAGACTTCCATCTGTTCCCCAAACTCAAAACTTTTTTGGGGGGACAGAAATTTAAAACTAATGAAGAAGTCATAGCTGCTGTAGAGGAGTATTTTACAGGCCTTGAGAAAAGCCATTTTATGGAGGGTATAACAGCGTTGGAGCGAAGGTGGACCAAGTGCGTAGAGCTTCATGGAGATTATGTAGAAAAATAATAATAAAAAAATTACACTAACTGTAGTATTTAATTGTTAGGCTAGATACTTATCGTCCTGCCCTCGTATCTATACTTCATTCGTTTAGGTATTTAACTATAAGCTTCTTATTTATCTATAAGCTAAGTAAATAAACAAACTACATGATATAGTTCGACAGCCAATAGAAGCAGAACACTGACACGTCAAAGCTTGACAAAAAAGTTCGGATTGGCCGTTCAACAGAGCGACATGTTTTGGTTTGTTTACGTTTAGTTAACCAACTAAACAAATGGAGTATAACAATATTTCAACCGATATTTGTCCATTTCCTTACCAGATTTTTACTAAAAGACGTCATCCCCTACTTGCAATTTGACTTTCAACACAAGATGTAGAGATGAGAATGTGCTGGGTATGGAAGTTATACAAAAATGGTGTTTAATATGGTGTTTGTAGACCTATTTGACTGTAGTAAGCCTGTGCTTAAGAAACGTTTCACTCTACTTATTGGAAATCATTAGGTGTATAGACAAGACTCACATTCACACTATTGCCTTACTTGCCTTACTGTTTTGTATCATGTTTTATTTGTTTTCTTAAAATATATTGCTGTTGATACCCCAAATAAATAAAATAAATAAAATATTTAAAGCAGGGTATTCAGCACTTTCAGCGGCAGTGACGTATACAAATATTATGCAGTATTTATTTATTTTATTTTATTTTATTTATTTATTTAAACAAAAATTTCACAGCATTACAGTAAAACCAATGCACTGAGAAACTTAATATTATATACAGAAAGAAAATTAATATTATAACACACGCAAACTAATAATAGTTTTCATAAAAAGTTTTTATCTGGAAATTCCACTACCATCCATTCTCTCACAGAACCTAAGACACTGAAAACACAAAACGGACCATCGACTTGCAAATACATCAAAAAGATCAGGTGCTGATGAAAAGAGTGTGTTGAGGCTCGTGAGAGCCCGAACAGTGGGAGAGTTCCGGTGGGCCACAGTCCGCGTCCTAGGTGTCGCGAGGAGGTTATGGTGTCGCGGTCTAAGGAGGTTTTTTGTCATAAAAGGCACCGACAGTTTTACCACTTGTGACACTATATCGGGACAGTCGGAAGCGCCCCGCAATACGCTACAGACCGTTACCAACAGGTTGTAGTTGCGTCTTACCTCCAGAGAGTTCAGGCCAAGAGACCCAAGCAAGAATTGAGTCGGATATAGAAAGGGATAATATCCATAAAGTTTTTTGTACATGAACCTAAGAAACGCTTTTTGCACTTTTTCCAAAACCAAGGCATAAGTAGTCTCGTGGGGGTTCCATATAATAGCTGCCGCTTCGAGCTTACTACGAACTAGGGCCGTGTACAAAAGTTTGATGGCATTGACGTTACAAAAGTCACGAGAATTCCTCACAATAAATCCAAGTCTTTTGAAACCGTTAGCGGCCAGCGTTTTAATATGATCGTGAAAAGTAAGGCCACTATCAAAAAGAACACCGAGATCTTTTACGGTTGTAACGCGAGCAATGCTTTCCAATCCCAGTGTATAAATGTTATGCAACGGTTTTTGCGCCCGGCTGAAGGTCATTACACAGCATTTTTTGACATTAAATTGAAGTTCATTAGCAATGCTCCAGAGCAAAACAGAGTTTACGTCATCCTGCAAAGCCTCACAGTCTGCCATTTGATGTATCCCATAAACCAACTTCAAATCGTCTGCATACAGCAAACATGTAGCATGCTTGACAACCGTATCAAGGTCGTTTACCATGATGCCAAATAGAAGAGGACCAAGAATAGAACCTTGACTGACACCAGATGGTGTTAAATATGACTTTGAGATAAAGCATCCATGCCTGACGAACTGCTGCCTACCCCGCAGATAACTAGAAAATAACTTAAGCAGATGCGGCGTGAAACCTATGTGGCACAGTTTGTCAAGCAACACATCGTTGTTAACTCGGTCAAATGCTTTTGTAAAATCAAAATAGATCACGTCCACCTGCTTCCCTTTGTCCAGATGCTCCGAAACTAGGTTAGTGAGAGTGTATAGGTTGGTATCCACAGAACGATTAGACCTAAAGCCATGCTGAGAATTGCAAAAGAAAGGTTTCAGTTGACCCGAAATTTTTATTTTTAAGATAGTTTCGTAGAGTTTTGCTATCGCTGATAATATAGCTATGGGACGATAACAATCGATGGACGAGGTGTCACTTGTTTTTGGTATAGGAGTAACTCTTGTGACTTTCCAACGGCTTGGATATACTCCCGTACTAAGCGAAATGCGAATAATATGAAGGATAGGCAGTATAAAAAACTCTTTACAGCCTTTGATTATGAATGCAGGCACATGATCGGGACCCACTGAACTTTGTGGCTTAAGTCGTCTAATGGCTGCTTCCACATCCCAAGGTGTTATATGCTCTATGTGAACACGATTAGCGGAGCATGACTTATCCTGACTATTTATAGAATCAGGATCCAGTTTCGGGATATTAGGTAAAAAGACACTAACGAAAAAATTTGCAAAGGCGTCCGCTGTACCACTGCCCTCGTAAACCTTTCCTTCATAATGAAGACGAGACTCAAAACCCCCTTTCGATTTTAGACTGCTTATATGTCTCCAAAACGCACGGGGATTACTAGCAATATTTTTTTGCAGACTGCCAGTGTAGTTATCGTATGCCGCACCTATCTGGTGTTTGATTTCAGCACGTAATCTAGCAAATTCGCTATATGCAGCCGCACTTTTGTTAGACTTCCAGGCACGATGAAATTTAGCCTTGCGGACTATGTTATTTATTATTTCGGAGTGAAACCACACCGGATAACGTCTACTAGGTATTTTAGGGCGATTCTTTTTGGGAAACGCTACATTAAATATGTTATATAGAATATTATAAAAAGCATCCACAGCCTTATCAACTTGTCGAGCCTGAAGTACCTCCTGCCACGACTGCTCCGATACCAAATTATACAACAGATTGAAGTCGCCTTTAGCGAAATTCCAATCTTGCAGCGATTCCACATTACTAGGTTCTAATAGTTCCGTAACAGGTCCGTCGTGACAGTGGCTTAGACAGATGATAATATCCAACGGCGGATGATAAGCGTCACGCTTTGGGACCAATCCACCGCCCTCAATCTCCTCGACTCCTACAACGCGAACTCGCTCTCCTATCAAAACAATATCAAGCTTACCTCCAAACATATTTTCAACTTCGTTCGTCTCAGTCAGACCGGAAACAGTAAGAAAGTAACTATAGTAGCTTAAGATGCTTAAAGAAGTATAAGTAGGATTTAGATTTATGTCACCAACAATGATGACAGTACCCTTAAGAGTATCTATTACAGATTCTACTTTTTGGAACCATGACATATACACTTCGTCTGAGGCTCTCGGGTGAATGTACACTACACAAACGTGGAGGAGAGTGTTCTGCATTGTCACTGTAGCCCAGAGATCTTCACCAGCAGAGGTTTCCAAATCTTTACGCCTCGTAGCATCAATGCCTGGGCGACATGCGAGAAGAACGCCGCCTCCCCCAGCACCGGTGGCCCGGTCGCGTCGCATTATTGACCAATCGCCGCACACAATTTCTGAGTCTTCGACTGAATTCTTGAGAAACGATTCTGTCACTGCTATAAAATCACTATCAGACGAAAGGAAATTCTGACGAAAGTGTTTAAGTTTAGTGTTTAATCCTCTGACGTTCTGGTAGATAACATGAATGGGAGACTTCAATTTTGGAAAATGTTTGGATTCAGGCACTGGTTTATGGTTTACTGTGCCCTGATGCTCTACGAAAAAACCATTCCTTAATCCTAGCATTATATGGCCAAACGTCAGCTGACAAACAAGTGTCAAAATAAGCCACAGGGACACCGATTTTAAACGATTTATAATCACCCTTTGGCTTCAATTCCTCCACAGTGCATGACCCTACCGGGCACAGTTTCTGCAGATAGCCACGGATATCGTCAACTCCAGATAGCATGTTCCATAAATGCAAGTGTTTACGGTGTTCTACTGCCTTTAAAGAAGTGACGCTAGCATCTGCGGTACCACGCAACGAACCAAAACGTTTTTCCTTTTTGCGTTCGACAGTTTTCAACATTGCGTCGTTGATATCCTCATGCTGTGAAAGAGCACTGTCATTATGCGATGCGTTGTTGGGCTGCGCTGAGATGACGGCGGGAATATCAATGTTCGGCTTGGATGTACCCGCGACAGCTTGTCTGTATGTCATAGCACTAGTGCCCAAATTTGGTAAAGTTGATCCCGCAATACATTCTTCAGAGCTGCATTCAGAAGAGACGTCCGCTGCCTCCTCATCCTGACTCAACTCACCCTTCGGCTTACGATGACGCCTTTGGGTTTTTTTATTTTTGAGAAGAGCGTCTTGAGATACGGGTTGTGAGGCGACTTCGGCAGATTTGTCTGATGGAGCTTTCTGTTGGCTCGGGGTCTTAGATTTCTTCTTAGGTTTCTTCTTGAGCGTAGGGTCTCTTTCAGCTGCACCATTTGCCGAATTATTCAAATCAGATACAGCGTTCCGACAAGAGCATGGCGGCAGCAACTCCAACTGCTCCAGCCTCCCACTGATATCTTCAAACTTCTTGGAGCAATCAATAAGCGAAGTACGATATTGCATGACAGTGGAGGCTGCATCAGCAAGCTGTTCAGCCAACATGGTCATTTGATCGCGAAGCAGTTGCATCTCGCTTACCAACAATGCAGTTTCACCCGGCGATACCGGTGGCGACCCAGTGATCTCTTCTTTACTCCTAACGGTGATGTTCTTAATGGCGACCGGAGTGCCATTATTAGTATCTGATAATTTATCAGATACTGGAAAGCGTTTATGCTGACGAATAGTGACGTAGTCAACGTTATTTTCAGCGGTTGATGCATCAAATTCCATTGTATTACTCACAGGAAACGTATCGTCCATCAACATATCGTCAACTGACATTGCAGTATCATTCAGTGGTGTAATTTGTTGATTTCGTACCGGTGTTCCATCTTGGTTGTCTCGACGCACTTTATTTCTACAAACAGGGCACTTCCATGCCGTGCTCAGATTTATCTTATTGTCTAGATAAAATGCTGTCGTCATATTTACACATGTATAATGATACGATAAATTACAAGCATTACAACAAAGTAGATATTCCTCCTCTATAGCGTTTTTGCATCCGTAGCAATTCATGTTTCCGGATTTTAGCGTAAGTAATTATCAATACAACTTAAAGTAGAAAAAAAAAACGAAACCTCTCAGAGGATCTTTCAAATTCACTAATGAGAAATCTCGCCCTTACGCCTTCCGCGTAACCGTGATAATAGCGTGCTTTACGCCGCGTTTACGATTATCAAATTAGCGGGTATATGAATAGACCGATGCTTACAGAAGATATTTATTTTGCACAATGCACTATTTTAGGCTCCTCCTAGGGCACTTCACTGATTATAATCTAAGCACTCGTATACACTGCTCTAATTATTGTTAAGTTGTACGGTGAAAAAACGTTACTTTCAAAACAAACTTATTTAATCACTACAGAGGTGACATGAATCTATGTTGACCGTAAAGGCGTCAAAGAACAACCCCAAAATGTATGTATCATAGTATGATTAATCGAGATCCAATCAAGGTACAGACCCTAATGTGTGGATATATTAACTCGGAATTGGTGTTTAAATGAAAAGTATTAAAAAAACATTTAAGAGAATGTGCAAATAAACAAAATATTATCAAACTTTTATCTCATCTTACAGATGTAATAGATAATTTGATACTTACATCATAAATATCACTTTCATATTTCACGCTAACTGCGTCTTCCTGGAGGCATGCCTCTACGTTGCCCAGTGCCTCTGCATCATTACTATCAACGCTGCCAGCCTCCACACTGCCAGGATCCATGCTCCCTGCATCATTAAAGCTCGGGAAATCATACGAGATCAGTGCATCCTCTGCGAGACACTCCTGTTTCAATGCTATTTCATTCTCCTCATCTCGTGTTATAGGCAATATAGAATCAACTTCATTTTGTACTTTGAACTCTTCTAGTATCCTATTTTCTATATATTTACGAAAGTTAACCGCTTCAGGCTCTTCTTTCACTTGCACTTGCACACTCTGGAACGGGTTTTCTAGTTCTTCTTCCGTTTTAACTTGTAAATCTTCATTGTGATCTTCTATAACTATGTTATTGTCTATTTCATCCTTAATATTTATGTTTTCCGTTAATTCATAATTGGAGTCAGTGTGGAGAGGACTATTGTTTTCTAAGGCCATTGTATCTGGAAAATAATAATATAGTAAAAAACGAATATTTCACGAAAAATATGCAGTGTTGGTAATGGAAGCATCTTGTTTTACTGATGATAATTATGCTAATTTATGAAAATATACCATACAACGGGGTAATTAATATGTAAATTCCTACCCACACTTACCGCGGTGCGATCTTGTGCCTAACGACCAAGTAGTAACGTTTTGTAGTAGCTCGTATTTTATATTTACAAACAGATAAATGCTACTAAGGAACTTGCAGTATATACAATTTGATAGCGAATTCCCTTAAGAAAACGCACTATTTTAAAACTCTTAGCTAAATCGCAACCGAAATTGAATTATAAAACCAATTATCTGCCGTGTTATTATTCAATAATTCGCAATTACCTTCCACTGCGCAACGTACTACAATCAGGATACAGATTTATTTTATTCATACACAATATATCATATCGGCTCGCTGGTAAGTAGGCGATTCTTGTGTACTCGCAGCCTCTCTCGCTTTTCGCACGGAATTCGAGCTGTAATTATAAATGCAATCCATTTGCGAGATCAACACCACTCCTTCCGCGAACAATTATTTATTTTTGACAGATCGCAACTTGGTACTGCCAGGTCTGTCCCATCTGGAAACTCCCTCCCTGTTTTCATATAAGATGTATGTCAAAAATACTTAGTATTTGGAACAGGTATCTATTTCATAATCTTTTCTTTTTGGCTATAGCAACAAAATCGTCAGCCATTGGTTGAATAAAAATTACATTACACCGATCGCTTCCAAGTCTCGTTCTTGCGACATAATTTCTACTTTAGAACGCATCTGTAATCAAAGTAAGTTGTAAATTCAGAAGTTTGTCAACAATACTTCGGATGGTTTGGAAAAAATAATTAAAATGTATTATCGGCTAATTTATATCGGCAGGAGGACGCTATGGCTAGTTCCGTGGATGTTAAAGTAGTTATCCAACACATCGTAAACGGGACTTTGGCAGAGAATTTGTGCCTTATTTGCTTGATGCCGCTCGATGAGCTAAGTGAACATATCTTTACTACAATATGTAAGGGAGAACAGGAATATTGTATTGCCGACGTGATTGAACAGCTTTGTCAGGTTTCGGTAAGAATATCAAATCTATAAGGCTTTAAAACAATGATTTTATACTTTACCTAACCTTGTAACAGTTCATTCTATCGATACTTTTTTCAGTTTACAGAAGAAAACCAGCATAGAGTATGTTCCGATTGCTTTGTCACTGCATCGGCCGCCTACAAATTTTATCTCTCGTCGAAAAGAAGTCAGGAAATACTAAATTTTTACACAAATGAATTACAGCAAAACATGGACTTTATAGACACAGATTTACAAAATTCAGAGGATTCTATATGCATATCTTTACCAATGTTTGTGCCCAGTACGGCAGCTTACGATTATGATTTGGAAGGGCTTGCATTGCAGAGCACTCGTGATAATGCGGACGACCTGTCAGACGAGAATGAATCCTCACCAAAAACCAACAAAATAAAAATCAAAGAGGAAGTGAAGTGTGAAGTAGACAATGATAATTCAATTGTTGTGGTCATGGAGGAAAACGAAGCACCCTCATTCTTGAAACAAGAAGAAGACGGCACATTGAATTTGATAAAGAAAGAGGAAGTTAAGAAATACATGAAAATGTTTGGTTTGGATGGTAAGAGTGCCTCAAGTAAACCCGTGCCTAATTTTGAAGAGAAGGTAAAGCAGCGAAGGAAACGGGGTCCGATGTCATACATGTTTTGCAGCCAGTGCCCAGTGAAGTACAGATTTGTGGCAAAGTTGAAGGAGCATATGAAATCAGAACATAACATTACTTTGTATGTTTGTCAGGTATGTTAATAACACTTTCAGGGGCTCTATTCCACATTGAAGTAGCCAATCTTATTTTGATATAGTAAATGCAATGGTGACATTATGAGATTTTTTAGAGTACACTAAATAAGTCTAAAGTCTTAAGTATTTTTTTAATTACCTCATGCTTACCCATAGTACAAGCCTAGAGCTTAGTTTGGGATTAAGTCGATTTGTTTGGGGTCCCTGATATTATCAATTATCATTATACAAAAGCACACACAAAGGAATTTGCTTCAGCTTGAAATTTAAGTTTACTATTTTTTTGTACCTTTTAAAGTTTTACCTTGTGTTTGTATTTTTTCCATACCTTTTCACTCCAATGGCATATTGGCCTTGCGGTGAAAAAAAAAAACCTTCAGCTTTAGTTAAGTTGATGATGACCACTCCTCTTTCAATAAGACAAATGAACCCATTTTACCTTTGTTCATGCCAATGGCAAAGCAAATAAACAGTATCCTCAATCTTCAGGTCTGCAAGGCTACGATGGAAGACGAACAAGAGTTCAACAATCACCTTAAAACTCACACGAACACCCACACATGTGCCATCTGTAATATGGTGTTCAAGAAGCGAGTCACTATTATAGCGCATCTGAAGAAACACGAAGATGAAGTGCGGAAGATTAGCAATGGCTCCCATATTTGTGAGCTCTGTGGTATGGTGCTGGAAGATGAAGAGCATCTCAAGCAGCACTACGATAAGAAACATGACAAGAAATACACGTGCTACTACTGCGGCAAGATGTACAAGGGTGAACTCAGCTTTGACAGTCATATAAAGAAGCATGAGATGTTGTTACAGAATAAAGAGGAGTAAGTGTTGAATGATGTATTGGTTATCGCCAACAGTGACATAAACAGTGGCAGTTTAAGTTTTTGGTCCATGTATGGTCTGAAAGGGGTACACTGGTCATAATTCCGAATTGATATCGCTTATAAATAAACCAAACCTAACCTACGTTTAGCAATTATATTAGTCATTAAATCTAAAACAGCTCTCGACAACTGAATATTAAAAAAAAACTGAATTTTAAGGTGTTCCTGATCTGAGACTAATTTTTTCTGTTTCTACCACAACATTAAATGTTAGATCTCCCCACTGTTATGCTATGAAAAGCTACTTGCGTATCTTTGAAAAAAAATTACTCATCGCATCAACTATGATTATTTGCAGATCCAACTCTGAACCGGCTAAGACACCAATCAAAACAGAACCAAAGAAGCGAGAAAAGAAATTCCACTGTGACCTTTGCGGAGGCAAGTTTATGGACGAGCGGGCGCTCATGTGGCACACCCGGCTGCACACTAATGAGCGGCCGCATATTTGTGACGTGAGTGTAATCTTAAGATACATATTTAAGACATCATTGCGTCATCGCTTACACAACGCTCCGGCACCAGATCACCACCGCCTCAGCTCAATGTGAAACATTAAAAATTGTGTTTTGGTCTTTGATACAATACATTTTTCAGTGGACGATGCAAGAACCGCGCTCCGGCAATTGTTTTTACTTTGACTTGAAAAATGTATCTTACTAACTAGTGATCAAAAAAAATCCACAGTTTCGTTTAAAATAAACACCATTCCACACGTCCACAATTTGTAGTATATTGTCGATATTGTCAAATAGACTATTACAGCTTGGCTGATGTTGGCCAATGCGCTGGGCTACGGCATTAGTCCAACGTGTAGATGGCTACTTGGCTGTGTTATTGGCTTGTTCGTAGTTGGCGACCAACGCTGGCTGGCCAACCGACTGGTGTCGGTTGTTCGTCCATACATCAAAGGATATTTTATGCAAGCGCCAATGCAGGATGATCAATACGCCAATGTGAAAACGTGATTTCAAACGTTGGTTCATTACTTTGGTTATGAGGGTTGTTGGTGACTGGCGAAAACTCGATCGAGTCCCTCTTAGAACACCAAAAACTTTTACCAACGTATTTAAGATAGTGTCTTTAGTACCATAATTTTATATTTTATTCATTTATTATAAGTTAATTGCGTGCATGACTCGATGTATGAATGTGGAAGAAGCGAAAGAAATTTGTCAAGATCGTAGCAAGTGGAAAGAAGTGGTCTCTGCCTACCCCGCTGGGAAACAGGCGTGATTTAATATATATATATATATATATATATATATATATATATATATATATATATATATATATATTATATATATATATATAAGTTCATTACATGTTATTTTGGTTGTCATATTTAACTATATTTACTTATTAAAGACTTTTAATATGCATTACATTTATATTTATTATTACGTTTACTATATTAGGTAATAATAGGTGAACACCAAGGTTCAGCTGAAAACCAGCGCTGTGGCTCCAGGTGCAGGACATCCTGAGCTGAGTCCTATTTGACTTCACACTACAGTGCAACCATTCCATTTTGTTACCATGTCTGTAGTGTTTGTGTCCCCCCCCCCAAGGTGTGCGGGCGCGGCTTCGTGTCGGTGAACCGGCGCAACCAGCACGCCGTGTGCGCGCACTCGGCGCCCGCGCGCCGCTGCCCGCTCTGCCCCTCGCTGTTCCACCTGCGCTCCATGGTCAACACCCACATCAAGAAGGTACGCCCGACCAGACGCCGGGACTTTCCTACCATTTTAGAGCTGTTCGACTTTCAATTAGTTACATACAGTCATATCGATGTATAAAAGTTTTATAAATTTTTCGTAAACCAAATGTGGAAAAATTGTGGTGCTCAATTTTTTTTTAAATAGCCTTGCAAAAATTAAATTGAAACAAATTTTGGTACCCGTCTTTGGGAACTGATTATTCTGATTAATGATTAATTAATGAATATATTGATTTCTAACTTCTGTTTAGCTCTACTTACCGTTCGAAACCCGATATATATATAGCAAAAAAAAAATGGGCTTACTAACGATGTAAACCTTGAATAAAAAGTAAACGGGAATATCCCCATTTTCAAAGAAAAGTTCGAGAGCACCTAGATAACTCCTTTCCTAACTGGTGGATAGGCAGAAGCGGCCCGATTTCTTGGCCCGCAAGATCTCCAGACCTAACGCCTTATTTGTTAAATAAAACTTCGCTTCAGTACTTGTAAAGTATTGAAATGAAGTTTTATTTAAAAAATACTTGAGAAATTGCGTAGGCACCTCCGTAACATAAACTAGTTCTTTTGCCCGTCGCCAGACATAAAAGTCTAAGGGCGAGTCTAGAGATCTTGCGGGCCAAGATATCGGGCCGCTTCTGCCTATCCACCAGTTAGGAAACGAGTTATCTAGGTGCTCTCGAACTTTTCTTTGAAAATGTGGATATTCCGGTTTACTATTTATTAATGTGTAGCACATCGTTAGAAAGGTAATTAGCTAGATAAGTTTTTAAAACAAAATGAACCCCAAAATTGTATTTAGGTTTTTAATAATTGAATTTAGAAGTTGGATTTTTTTCACACATATCGTAAATTTGTAAAATAAAAAACCTCGTACGTCCCTTTGAGACTATCAATTAGAATAAAGACTATTAGTATTTGAACTAGCATGTATTAACAAGTGATGCGACAAATACGAAAGACGAGTGGACTGTATTAATTAAAATTTACGCACGCATGCTCCGCGACATCAATGAGTTTGTGAAGGTAATAAGACCGTCAATTTGGATGGTAAAATACAAATGATTGCGTTCGGGCTTACCTGGGATCTCCGGTATGACCGCTTCGCACCATCAGCAGCAGCCAGTTCGAGGGTTAACCCAGCGCTGGATCCAGATAGGCTTCTCCCTTCCCTGCTACACTTAGGACACTATTCCCACTCACACAAGCCAGATCGCAATCTTCTTTGTTAGAATTAATTAGTTTTGAACAGGAGATCGGTATATACCTGAAATTGCCTTGCTACGAGATTTTATTTTATTAACGACAGCGACAAGCCGCTACGCGGTTTCGAAGTTATAACGGAAGTGTGTTCTATCAATGTTGCCAGTCTAAGGTGACACTGGAATCTGACCGTTCTATTGAAACTACCAGATTAAATAATTAATTCGACAATACTGAACATTCCGCCCACCTAAATGCGACGGTATACTAAATAGTTCCGCGGTATTTACCACGAAATTATACCTTAAACTACGAAAAATTAGCGTAGAGAACGTGACTTAATTGAACTCTACAATGAATTACGAAAACAACAATTACGGTAAGTTACACTGATCTTGGGTTAACGAAAAGCAGTGTAAACGACAAGACGGAAACGATAAATTTAACTTAAATGTCGTTTGCTGATGGCAAAGGACAAATCTTTACAACCGGTCTTTTGTACTGCCCAGTGGCAGTCTTCACCGTTACTACTCTACATATTCCATCTGCACCTGGATGCAGAGCGATAATACGACCTAATGGCCAGTTAAGAGGCCTTAATAGTTCATTAACTATAAGCACTAATGCTCCTACGGTTATATTCGAATGTTGTTTATCCCATTTAGCTCTCTGTTGTAGTGTATGCATGTACTCACTATGCCACCTATGCCAGAAATCCTGGTGCATCTTTTGGATGAGTTTCCAACGTTGCATAACGCTTATCTTTAAGTCAACATAGTTTTCCTCTGGCATAATCGACAAAGGTTCCAGAGTCAAAAAAATGACCTGGGGTTAACGCCGAGAGGTCATTAGCGTCCGAGCTGAGTGGCGTCAACGGGCGCGAGTTCAACATCGCCTCTATTTGCGTGAGTACCGTGTAGAACTCTTCGAAAGTGAGTCTTTGGGTACCAATGACACGAGCAAGGTGTGTCTTTACCGATTTGATGCCTGCCTCAGCCAGGCCATTGAAATGGGGACTACCAGGAGGGCTGAACGAAAACTTAATTTCCTGTGATTCCGCGGCCTTTTGCATGAGAGAACCAAGGTAGTTACTAGCACCGATAAAATTACGTCCTTGATCGGAAACGAGATGGCTACATCGGCCACGACGTGCGATGAGTCTCCGTAGAGCGGCCAGGAACGCCTCAGACGACAACTCGGAGGCGAGTTCGATATGAATAGCTTTCGTACTAGTGCAGACGAAAATGCAAATGTATCCTTTATAGGTTTTAGCACCGCGACCACGTCCGAGAGCGATATCGAAAGGTCCACCGTAGTCAACAGCACAACTCGAGAAACATTTCATTTGGTTTATCCGATACGGCGGATAATTTCCCATTAGCGGGGCGGGAGCGGTTAGCGGACGAACACGAAAACATTTAATGCAGCCTGAAATCACCGATTGAATAACACGTTTACACGACAATATCCAAAATTTTTGAGCAAGGAGATTTTGAAGAGTCTGCGCACCGGGGTGCATGAAGCGAATGTGGTACTCCTGAATTATAAGATACGTAAGGCGATGAGAGCGCGGCAACAGCAGCGGATGCTTAATTTCAAATCCTATGTTAGCATTACCCAGGCGACCGCCCACCCTGAGAAGACCCGCTTCATCGATAAATGGTGACAATTTACGTAAACTCTTTGGTAGTGAGTTAGATGAACCTTTGCGTAGGTTTTCTAACTCCGACGGAAAAACACTCTCCTGCACGACTTTAATTAGGAACATAAAACCTCTATGAACCTCTGATGGCTGTAAAGGCCCGAAAACGCGTTTCTTGATAGATGATTCTTTGCAATTTTGTAAGAATCGAAACAAGTACGAAGTTACATGTTTCAATTTCGAAAAAGACGAAAACTTATTCAACAATGAATCGACAAAATTAGGCTCTTTGGATGTCAACAAGCTGAAAATACGCTGTTCCTCGTGTGTATCCTTAGGCGACAAGAAAGATAAGGACGAAGTCACAGGCCATTTCTCTTCAGGCTCGGCAAGCCATGAGGGACCTCTCCACCACAGATCATTAGAAACGAGGTCTGCAGGCAGCAAACCGCGAGAACCGCTATCCGCTGGATTCGAGTGAGTACTAACGTGCCTCCATCGATCAGGCGCTATGGTCTCCTGGATGCGACTGACACGATTTGCCACGAACGTCTTCCATTTTGACGGGCACGATTTTATCCACGACAAAGCTACACTAGAATCGGACCACGCGTAGATCTCCTCAATAAGGTAAAATGGTTTTAGAGCTTCAATGGTACTATTCATGAGCTCAGAGAGTAGCACAGCTGCTTGGAGCTCAAGTCTAGGGATAGATTGCTTGCGAAGAGGCGCAACCTTAGACTTCGCACAACAAAGGTTAACAAAAGACGAGCCTTCATTGTTAGCGAATCGACAATACACGACAGAGCAATATCCGCGCTCTGACGCGTCACAAAATCCGTGGAGTTGTAACGACACAAAAGGGCCAACAACACGGCGAGAGATTGCAATTGACGCCAACGTTGCCAGTTGCGATTTAAAACGCAACCATTCTGAGGCGATCTCAGATGGTGCGTCGTCGTCCCACGAGACGCCAGCCGTCCAGAGGAGCTGCATAAGATACTTAGCATAGAACGTAACGGGACCGAGGAAACCTAAAGGGTCATAAATACGCGCTACCTCCGACAAGATGGTACGCTTTGTGCAACGACAGTAATGAGTATCGGCAACACGGAAATAAAATGAATCAGACTGCGGCTGCCACAGCAGTCCCAGTATCTTAAGCGAGACGTCAGACATATCCTCGAAACTTTTGAAATGCTCCGAGTACAAGTCCGAGGAGGGAAGGCTATCAAGAAAGTCACGATTATTTGAGGTCCACTTTCTCAGATGGAAACCACCCGACGACAATATTTTTGTAAGTTCCACCTGAAGCAAGCAAGCCTGCTCGACAGAGTCCGCTCCAGTCACGACGTCATCGACGTATATATCGCGAGCGAGTACAGCGGAACCAGCAGGACAGTCAGCCACGGCATCCTTGGCAAGCTGTGCCATGGTTCGAAGAGCTTGAAACGGCGCAGAACAGACACCATACGTTACAGTTTTGAGGCGGTAGTCGCGCACGGGACCAACAGCGGGGGGCCGCCACAGAATGCGCTGAAACTCAGCATCTTCCTCAGGGACCAAAATCTGCCGGTACATCTGCCTAACGTCACCCGTGAACACCACAGCATGCCAACGGAAGCGCATGAGCAGATCGAAAATATTGGTTTGCAGTTTGGGTCCAGCGAGGAGAGTATCATTTAATGAAAGGCCCTTAGCGTCCTTCGCGCTGGCATCAAATACAACACGAAGGGGCGTGGTGACTGACTCGCGCTGAATACCGTGATGCGGTATATAATAAAACTGGCCCTCACTCGTAGAAGGAGGACTCACTTCTTCAAGATGACCACGTGACTCATAATCTTCCATAAATTCGACATACGACCTTTTGAACTCGGGGTTACAATCCAATTTGCGTTCTAACGATTGAAAGCGCTTTAAGGCGATTTCACGAGAATGGAAGAAGGTAGGTTTGATCGTAGCTTCGACGAAAGGTAGGGGCACTACGAATCGACCTTCTCCGTTACGGTAGTAATTATTGGCAAAATAAACTTCGCAAAGTTGGTCCTCCTTCGACACGAAAGGTTTAATCGGAGAACTAACATTTTCTAATTCCCAAAACTTTTTAATGGAATCATCCAACGACAGCGTTTGCGAACGATTCGACACGAACAGGCAATGTTTATTATTACTACGACAAGGTACGAAAGCGTTCGACGCGAGTGGACTTGCGTCACACTCACCCATTAAGATCCAACCGAAGATAGTATTCAATGCCTTCGGTTGTCCGGGCTTCCCTCGCTTAAGACCAGGCAGCAGCGACGAAGCGAAAATATCTGCGTTGAACAAAATATCTACTGGCCCTGGTCGAGCAAAGTCAGGATCCGCGAGCGACAAATTATTTATGTGCGACCATACCGACGAGTCGACAGGTTGGGTAGGCTGGTCAGCACATATCGACGACAAAACGAGAGCGTCAAACGTAATGATCGCCGACGAAGTTGCGTTACCGGCCGGCCTAACTTCACATGACAGCGAGCCGAGCGGTTGAGCGACAGTATTGCCAATCCCACTTACGGAATGTTGGCTACGACAAATGTTAAAACCTAGCATTTTTACACAAGAATCCGAAATAAAATTACATGCGCTGGCGCAATCTAGGAGTGCGCGCACTGGTCGAAAACTACCTGAACTGTCTCTAATTAAAACCCTAACAGTCGAAAATAGAACAGTGTTTTCCCCAGTCACCGAAGTTAAAACCGTGTTACTACCAACATTACTTAACCCCGGCGGCGCGTTGTCCTCCGCGGCAGGCGGTGACAGCTGAGTAACTTTGGTAAAATGCAACAAAGTGTGGTGGGAACAACGACACACACTACAACGAGAGGCACGACAAGCTTTTACACGATGAACATTCGAGAAACATAAAATACACAAACCCTTTTCCTTGACGAAATTAAAACGAGAATTTGTGTCAAGATTCAAAAAATCATTACAAGTATCAAGACTGTGCTGGCCAGTGCAAAAGCTACAAGTTGGGCGAGAAACTACAAACGATGCTTTTTGTTTGCTCACATTATTATGAACATGTTTGTTAACGCCTACCCTTTTATACGAAACAATAGGATTACTAGCAGGTGAAGGCGTAACGTTTGACAAATTAAGCGCCTTGTATTGTTTTTCAATGAAAGCCTGAACGTCAGTTAATAACGGAATTTCATCACTATCATGCTCGAGTTGGAATGCCTCACGGGTGCATTTATCTAATTTAGACCACAACAAATGGAACAGCATGAAATTCGTGTCCGGTAATCCATATTTATCCAAAACCGATAAATTTTCCGAAAATGTCCTATGGACGCGTTCAAGGTCACATGCCGACTTAATTCTAATCGGTTCACACGATAACAATTTCTCATAATAATGTGAGGCAATTTGTCGTTTTTTATCATAATATTTACGTAAACAGTTATATGCATCCAAATAACTCTCATGGGTAAGTGGGTAGTTTTTTATCAACTCATAAGCGGAATTTTGTACACACGATAGCAAATAGTGTAATTTCTCGACATTAGAAATATTCCGGTTATGAATTAATGAGTCGAAAAGTTGTATAAAGGATACCCAATTTTCTAACTTACCGTCGAAAGGTTTAATGTTTATTTTAGGCAATCTCGCTACCACTGTTTCGCTAACCCAAGGCTTTGTTTCACTTTCCAGCAATTGCCCGCGACGCAGTCTAAATTTAATGTCTAATAACTTTTTCTCAAATTCAAAAGTAACACTCATTTCTTCACTACGATCCGACGGATCCAATAACGACAATACTTTCCGTTGCGCACAATGAAAATCATCCGCTATTTCTTTTAAATCACGTTCACTAAAACCTAACAACTCTGTTTTTTCGATATATTCAAGTCGCATTATGGCGTAATCTCGCGATACTCTATTGTTATCAACTTCGACAGTCTCCGACACTGAGCTATGTTCGTGATTTGACATTTTGAACGTAAACAATACACACTAACGAATGAATGAATAATTTACAATTTTACCAACAAAAACTAAATTGCGATAAATTTATTTAATCTATGGTACGAGGATGTACTGCCAACCTAAACCGATAACGACAATAAAATGGCGTACAACCAACTACATAAAATCTCGGCCAAAGCAACTTCTTAACTACCTTCACACAAAAAAAATAAAAAATTATAACGCAATAATATCTTGAAACATACGTACGAAATAACGAAAAATATTCACTTTTCAATAAAATCTGGTTCGAATGACCAAAATGATGCGACAAATACGAAAGACGAGTGGACTGTATTAATTAAAATTTACGCACGCATGCTCCGCGACATCAATGAGTTTGTGAAGGTAATAAGACCGTCAATTTGGATGGTAAAATACAAATGATTGCGTTCGGGCTTACCTGGGATCTCCGGTATGACCGCTTCGCACCATCAGCAGCAGCCAGTTCGAGGGTTAACCCAGCGCTGGATCCAGATAGGCTTCTCCCTTCCCTGCTACACTTAGGACACTATTCCCACTCACACAAGCCAGATCGCAATCTTCTTTGTTAGAATTAATTAGTTTTGAACAGGAGATCGGTATATACCTGAAATTGCCTTGCTACGAGATTTTATTTTATTAACGACAGCGACAAGCCGCTACGCGGTTTCGAAGTTATAACGGAAGTGTGTTCTATCAATGTTGCCAGTCTAAGGTGACACTGGAATCTGACCGTTCTATTGAAACTACCAGATTAAATAATTAATTCGACAATACTGAACAACAAGTTTTAAATACAACATATTTTTCTGTGTGGTTGCCGGGTTAGAATAGTGCCACTCCATATCTTCCCGTGGATGTCGTAAGAGACAGCTAAGGGAATAAAGGCGTATAGTACTGTTAGGCGATCGGCTTGCAACCTGTCACTAATACACTGGTAAACATCTTAGCCTAAAAGTGCAAAATGTGGTTACAGAATTATTAACAAGTTATTTAGAGTTGTTGGTAATTCTGTAGCTCTGCCTACCCCACTCTGGGAATAAAGGCGTGAGTTTATGTATGTATGTATATTTTTCTGTAACACGCAATAATGAAAAGTTACGAACTTTTAAAGGAGGAATTTCGGAAAATTTTAGAAAAACATTTAACAAATCATATCTCCAAAACCGTGACCCTTTTGACCCTAAGTCCAAGGGCGAAAAGATAACAAATAAGCCCAACAATATCCCACGGTCCATGTGCCGAACACCCTGTATAAAGTATCCGATTTTATTGCTCTTAAGTGTATAAAAAACAATTGGCGTTCGTTACTCTCGCAAAAACTCGAGAATGACTTATTAATAAACTAAACCCCTTACTAATAAACGTTGAGTAGCGGTGGTATAGCTATACAATGTTTTGTCCTTATTTGTCAAATTCAAATGTCACAATGACAGATAAGGACAAAACATTGTATAGCTATACCACCGTTACTCAACGTTTATTAGTAAAGGGGTAACAGTTTGACTGACCACCATTTAACATGAACTTATTTTTTTGCGTTTTTAAAGGCGAATTTTTGTTTTTAAATCTTATTTTATAGTTAATAGTGTCAATTATTGTGGTCCTGTTTCAGGTGCACCTGAAAGCGCACAAGCGGCGCAACCGCACCTCCAAGTACCAGGAGGTGTACTGGCGCACGGAGCCCGTGCCCATCCAGGAGCTGAGCGTGGCGCTGCAGGGGGACATCCTGGAGCTGCGCGCGCAGCAGGCCGCCGCGCCCGGCTGGCTGCTCTAGAACACTGCACTATATATAGCCTGTCTCAATTGAGATTGCCAAACATGTAAATAAATTAGTACTGTTTGACACATCAACTCAAATGTTAATTTTTATTTAATATAACGTATAATTAATAGTTATTTAATCCTAAACTTAATGTGATAAACTTGAGGTTATGTGTCAAACAGTACTGATTTGTTTACAACTTTTATCATTTCTATTGACCCCGACTTCACACTTGTTAAACTTGTAACACCTTATTGTTTGCCTTGGGGGTTCAAATGTTGCCAGATATCGTCCCTTTACTTTCTCAACCTCGAAAGTAGTCTTTACGTACACGAACAAGGGAACAAGAGTGTTTCTTCTACCTAACTATTCAATCAGATAAGAGGTTGACAAAGTAAAGGGACGATATGCAAGAACTGTAATAGTGAAATGGAGGTCGATGTTAAGTATCGACCCTTCCTATATGTCTGAGTTACACTGTTCACTGTAGTAGTAAAATGACTAGGCAATTAACCTATTCGCAAAATGACCACCAAGCTTGTAGCATGTAGCCTACATCTCCAACCGAGTCCTAAAAAGACCACTATGTCGCGTTACTAGGTAGATTAGGTTCGTTAGTTAACTTCACCCGAAGGGCAAATTGCCCACGATTAGGAGCCCCGACGGGCTCCGACGTCTGAACTAAGAGAGACGGAATAAAATTGCAATTTGGTAATTTTATGACATTTTAATTTTGTGTTCAGCCAGAATATTATGACAAAAATATAACCGTTTTTCCCACGAAGGGATAAAAACGGATATTTCGAGTCCAGCCGAAGCTTGACCCACCTTGAGATTACGATCGGCTTTTCCCCAAGTATTCAGTCCTACAAGCGCCCTATACCCTAACTATTCGCTATCTTAGCCTGGCAACACTGTCATGACGTCACTTCCGAACAGGCACCAACGCGCGCCGGCTAGCTGCTAGCTTCAGTACCTTTATATGCCGGCAAAGCATTTAAACTTGGGTGGGTCAAGCTTCGGCTGGACTCGAAATATCCGTTTTTATCCCTTCGTGGGAAAAACGGTTATTTAGAGGTCCGAGCCTTCGCTTGACCCACCTTGAGATGTGTTTGGTTTCTGCCGGCATTATTCGATTGGTGTATTGTGATTGGTATGTTGATAGTACAATAATTTTAAATGATTACACGCACGTAGTAAATGCAAATTATTTACTGTTTTTTATTAACAAATGATAATCAGTTCAATGATATTACGAGGGCGGGTTGATAAGTTTCCGAAATGGCATAGAAATAATACAATATATATAAATATAATGTTTTATTTTTCAACGTAGGTACCTTCTAAGTCCACGCACTTAGCCCAACGTTTCTCCAAGGCCATTATCCCATTTCGAAAGAATGATTCATCAAGTCCCTCAAAATACCCATTTACAGCTTCTATGACTTCAGTGTTCGAGGAATATTTTTGTCCACCTAGCCACTTTTTAAGATTTGGAAACAGGTGGAAGTCGCAAGGGGCCAAATCCGGCGAATATGGGGGATGGGGTAACAATTCGAAGTGCATCTCCTCGATTTTAGCCATTGCGACTTTAGCCGTGTGAACAGGGGCGTGCAGTAAAATTTTCTTCTTGTGCAAGTGAGGCCTTTTTTCTTTTATTGCGTCACTAAGATTTTGTAGCAGATCAGCATAATATTGGGCATTTATCGTTCTTCCTTTTTGGAGGTAATCTACAAAAATCACTCCTTTGGAATCCCAGAATACGGTCGCCATTACTTTACCGGCTGACAAAATCGTTTTTGCCTTCTTTGGGGCGGGCTCACCCCGATTCATCCACTGCCTAGATTGTTCTTTTGTCTCGGGCGTGTAGTGGTGGATCCACGTCTCGTCAACTGTTATGTATCGACGTAAAAACTCGTTAGGATTACGCCTGTACTTCTCCAAAGATTCCTCCGAAACATCCTTGCGTTGTTGTTTTTGCTCGTCTGTCAACAGACGCGGCACCCAACGAGCACAAAGCTTGTTCATTTCCAAATGTTGGTGCAAAATGTTGAAAACACGTTCTTTTGAAATGTTTACTATCTCTGCTATTTCCACCAACTTCACACGGCGATCACCTAATACAATTTTATTTTATTTTATTGATCATTTCTGGAGTCGATACCTCATTGGGCCGTCCGCTGCGGGGACCATCTTTACAGCTCTGCCGACCGCGTCTGAAGTCGGTAACCCAAGTGTGAACTGTGCTTAAAGATGGTGAAGAAGACCCCAATACGTGGTCAAGTTTGGTTTTTATCTGAGTTGCGGTTTTGCCTTTCAAAACATAAAACTTAATCACAGCACGCACCTCAGATTTTTCCATTTTCACAAAAATGAAAACAGCTTTTCTTTGGATCACTATTATAAATTATTATTTTTATGTTAATTACTTAATATCACCTATGTATTTACGTAAAAGTCAGGAGATTAGAATGACATTCTTACTTTTTTAATTATATTATTTTTAATCTTTCATTTCGGAAACTTATCAACCAGCCCTCGTATAACTAAAATATAACTCTAGACCGTGTCAAAATGGTTTGAGGGTCTGTCCGTGTTAATCAGTTGTGATCGGCTGATTTGCCTGTAATAATGTCTGAAGAAAGTGTTTTTAGACCTCCAATTTCCCTTAGAAAGTACATTTTCGATACCTAGTCCACAAATGGTGAAGTTGTCGCTTGCAACAGCTGAACGGATGGAGCCGGGCGAAGCCTCAATGCCGATTTCTTTGAAGTAGTTTTTAATCCAGCCAGCAATGACGCATCTGCTGGCTTCCTGTACCCTACCTCTGGTTGTGATAAATAGACTGGTCAGGGAATGTCTAGCGGATCGCCGTGACGCAGACACTTCTGATAGTTTTTTGATCCAGTATATGCAATTGAGATTTTTAATGTGATTAGCCTTAAGAGCCCATCCTGACTGGCTATATTTTGAGCAGTCTGTTTTTGAGCCGAACTTTGGTTGAAGAATGATAGAGTCTTCACTAAATATGCAGTAGTTAGGTGATGTGTCCAGTAGGGTCAGGTCGTGTATACGCCTTCCTGAATGCAGTAACAACAGGAGTGCTGTATGTCTGGATACTTCATATAGGCTGTCTTCTGCTACTGTACTATGATTCAGCCAGGTAAGAACTCTGTCCATGTTCCACATGGGTTTCTTTACCTTCGACTTCGAGACTGATATGGCCTTTAGTATATTTTTCACTAGCGGATGGCCAGAAATCAATTCTGATTTTACCGGGTTAGCAAACGTGCACACCACTGATTTGTGGACCAATATGGTTGAAGCGGCTAGATGTTCTCTATGATGAAGAAAGCATAGATATTCTGCCACTTTTTCCGGAAGTGGGTCGTTGATGGAGCAGTGGTTTTCTGTTGCCCATTTTCTCCATCTAGTCCAAGCGGAGTGGTATGTCTTTAAAGAACTTTGTCTCCAAGAACTCTCGAGAAGGTGTTTATACTCTGGTGGCCAAGTGTTTATTTCGGAGGCCCACCCCGTACCCTCCAGACCTCCAATTGTAAGTTCTTCACCTCTGGAGGAGGTTGTTGGGTTCTGTGATCCACTAAGTTCGACTGTAGGTCTCTGATCGTGAATGGGGCCGCAGTTGCTCGTGCTTTCAGGTCGGCTCGCCAGTAGACTTTGTGCCAGCGGGGGCAGACGATCAAGTAAGTTCCTCTGGCTGTATTCAAGTGACAGTATTCTCGGCATCAGGCATGGTGGGGGAAATATCCATGCAGGGTTCCAGTTCCACTGCTTCGAGAATGCGTCTATGAATAGGGCCTTCCGATCCTGTGCATCCTCTGTTGCATACTTTCGCACTACTCTCGACCGGGCTGACGCAAACAGGTCTATCTCCGGGGTGCTCCACTTGTTGAAGATCATGTCCGTGACAGAGTTGGACAGGGACCATTCTGGAAGTTCTTGGTGTCGCGAGAGGCTGTCTGCTGTAGCATTGTATCGGCCTGGGATTTACTTCGCGTTGATCGTGATGTTTAGCTGGTCCGCGAGGAGAAATATTGTTCTCGTCATCCTTAGCCGAATCAGTGATTTGGTCCCCTTGTTTTGTTTCGGTTGTCGGACTGTATAAGGCAAGTGTGGCCTCTTAGCGTCATCTCGTTCTTTTTCAGAGTGATGTATACCGTCCATAATTCTTTTCTGTTGCAATGCCATGATTTTTGTTTGGTGTTCCATTGCCCTTTTTGCTTGTTTTCGTTGATTGTGGCACCCCAACCCAGGTCTGATGCGTCTGTTGTTATGAACATCGTAGTTGCTTTCGGGAAGATTGGTGAGATGTCGGACAGGTGCTTGAGCCACCATTTGCAGTCGGTAATCGTCTCTGGGGACAGGGCATACCTTTTGCTTGTTGGAAATCTTTTCATTTTGTTGTTGTCTCTTTGTAGGTAGCGACAATGCAGCCTTCCGTACGGCACAACAAATGATGCGAAAGTTAGTCGTCCTAGCAGACGTTTTGCCTCCAACCATGTACATTTTTGTGTAGCGAGCATTCTCGACAGCTGTTCTCTCGTTAACGCGTTTTTCTTGCTGTCGATGCTCTTCGTGTCTGCGTCTGTGTTCCAAGTTATCCCGAGGTATTCCCGTTTTTGTGATGGCATTCTGCATGTTTTCTGTGTGTTTAGCTGCCATCCAAGATACTTTAATATTTTGCGTGCCCGCAGACCCTGTGTCATTAGATGTGAAGGGTTTTGTCCCGCTAAGAGAAAGTCGTCGAGATATACTATAACGCGGATTCCCATGCTTCGCAGGATGCTCGCTATCCAGTTCGTCAGTTTGGCGAATATCTGAGGCGCTGTTGCGAGGCCAAATGGTAAACACGTCATTTGAAAAATGTTGTTTCCCACCTTGAGCATTAGGAACCGTCTGTGCTGCTCTATTATGGGTACGTGGAAGTAGGCTTTGGAGATATCTATTTTTAGTAGGTAATCTCCTGGTTGTAGAAAATGTTGAACCTTTTGGGCGTTTATTAGCCTGAACTTTTTTGGTTTGAGAAATTTGTTGAGGGCTTTTAAATTGAAGATCTGCCGGAAGGTGCCATCTGGTTTCTTTTTAAAGAATAGAGGGGACAGGAACCCCGTTCGAGTCGATGCCGGCTCGATCGCCCCAATTGTTTGTAGGCCCCGAATTTCCGATTCCATTGCAAGGCTGGACTTTGTTTCCATTAACTTTGTGTCTTGTCTGGAGAGGCACATTAGGGGGGGTTTTTTGATGAAGGGGATCCTGTATCCGTTTATTATATTTAGCAAGGTTTGATCTGCCCCCAGTTTCGTCCATTGGTCTATCCTCAGACGAAGCACCCCGGCCTGAAAACCCATGTCAATATTTTTTTGTGTGTCCACCTCGTGGAGGATGTTTTCTGGAATCTTGTTTATGGTTGGGTGCGGCCTTGGCGCGGTTCTTGCGATAGTTGGAAGATTTGCTGGGCCCTTGCGTTCCTCGTGGTTGTTTGTAGCGATTGGAACTAACGGCGGCGGTTGCTTTTTTGAATTGTATCGGTTTTTTGGGGTCATATCTTTTTCCAGGAAAAAAATTGTCGTATCCACCGTATTGCTTGAAGGTTTCTGTAATCATGGTTTCATCAAACAGGTGCGTTGTTGATGGTGGGATGCTCTGCATCACTGCATCACATGCCTTATCAGAGGACGAGTAATAAGACCTTCTAGCTGCTATAATTTCAGCTCGTCGACCGCAAGCGTATTGCAGCGCCTGGTCTGAAATGCGTCTGTAATTGGACTCCTTTGAAAGCACATTTTGTTGGATGGAAGTTATGACTAGCGGGTCCTTGACTTCCCTTGCCACTTGTTGCAGGCCATCTTCCAATGCTTGTCTTTCTAGCAGGAGAGCGTGTGTAAGAACACCCAGAGTTTTGTCTATTTTCAGTAAGATCTCCGGGTTACACCATTTCGGCGTGATATTACTCAGCTGCGGGTTGACTTTGAGCGCAGTAAACACCGGAGTCCCCTGCAGCGTCTTTTCAGCTTCCTTGTACCTTAGGTTATTCCATGTGCCCAAGCGTTGGAGCCCAAGCGTTGGCACTTAGCGCCTTTTGCCACCATGTCTGCGGATGCCATTGGAATGGGGGGCTCGGCCTCTGTCGTTATTGTGTCAAAGCACAGACTCGCAATGGCTTCCTCTCTATCATGCATTGCGGATGCAGGGGTCTCTGGGCTTTTTATTTGACAGTCTTGTCCTTCCTCGTCGTATTCTGACTCTACTCGTACCTCTATATCAGAGTAAGTGGAGTCCGCCATATTAGTATCAACCGTTTGGTTTGGGATTTCTTTTATTGAGTTGACAGCCTCTATGACTCTTTCCGCGGTATTATTGGTGGCGGCCATCATTTGCGTCATGAGAGCACTAAACATTTCTGATTATTTCTGGATTGTTGCAGCTACAGGGTCTACCTCTCCGGTGCTTGGAGTCTTGAGTCTCTTTGTTCTGGCTGGGGATTGAGCCGGAGGACTCGCGGAGCGTTTCTGGCTATGCCCTGGAGAGAGACCTCTTAGAAGCCCGTCTGTTTCCTCTCGGCTTAAAAGGTGTGGCTTCATAGTCCTGACAACATTCAGGATGTTTTCAACGTTTTTGCCGTGTCTTTTAGCCGCCAATGCAAATGGGGCATATATCAATGCGCTTGTGAAGGGCCAGTCGAGCATTTTCAATGTGATGGTCTTATAAGCTTTTTCAGATAGTTCTTTCAACTTGAAGGCCGCTGCGATGTCCGCCGTCGGAATGGCATAGCGTAGCTTGTTTATTATTTTGGGGTCTGGTGGATCCCCTACAAGTTCTCGAATATTGATGTCCTCAATTTGCCAGTTCTTCCATTCAGGTGGCATAAACGGCAAAACGGCATCGTGCATCTGGTCGACCACATCCTTTGAAGTCGACGCTGTGGTTGCCGTGTGAAGGAGGATTTCCCGGATAGTTGGCATACTCTGGAAAGACAATACAATTGAGCTGGCAACCCTAGCCAAGTAAACATTGAACAACTAGAGCTCTGCAAATTTTTTAATCATAAAATATAGTAAATAGTGTCCTTACGCGGTGGTTGTTACATTAAACAATTGAGGAAGACATTGGAGCTTTGTTTCTGGAGTAAAACAGCACAAGGAAGCATAAAATTACGCACTGGCACACTGGTAAGATCTCTTAAATAGCCGTTACACTTTTAATTTCGTTTAAAACTCAAAAACAAACTGTAACGAGAAAGTGAAATAACGGGACATCACACAGCTGATTGGATGCACATGACACTACTGGTTGACAATTGATTGACATTCACGCATTGCTACCACCCGCAAGAAAGATCCAGTGTTGCGAGACTTAAAAGTTGTTGTAATCAAAACTGTATTATCATTAGAGCACTTTTTGAAATAAACGCCATCTAGTGAAGATTATCAAAACTATTGCGATAAAACCACGTTCAACTATCGATCGACTTGAATGACTTTACACAGGATCATCACAGAGGGCACCACTGGTAGTTAACAAATGAGAATTGATAACACATACCTAGTCATCGACTACGAACTTTGTTGAAGTTACATTAATTGTTTTGATGAGTAAAATGACTTCTAAAACTGATATAATTATGTGTTTTACTTGCAACAACAAATTGAAAAAAGAATTCCTGAAATGTTTGCACTGTTTAAAGGGTTACGACATTGAGTGTGCTAGCGTTTCTCTAAAGAGGTTTACGCTGATGTCCAAAGCTACCAAAGCGGCATGGAAGTGTCATTCTTGCCGAGTTACTGCACTTGAGCGGAAATCTATGAGTAACATCCCTGCATCAGGCAAATCTCGTTACATTACTAGCCTGGATTTAAGTACCACCATTTCTCCCATTACTACATCAGTTCAAGAAAAAAACAGGGAACAAAATATAACGATAAGAAGACCCTTACAGTCTAAAAAACGTATGTCTTCTAAAGAATCTACGGACACAGAGTTTGAATCGGATTCACAGCTTGATGAGACCTCCCGTAGTGATAGATTTGAAAATTGAAGTAGATAGTTTATCATTGCAGCTGGCTAGTGCACATTGTGAAATAGACCGCCTTAACACAGAAATATGTGAACTTAATAGTGATCTCAAAGAAAAACAAAAGAAGTTAGAGTTGTATAAAAAACTTATTTCTGAAAATGGGGCATCACGTAAAACGACTCCTTGTAAAACAGACCTTGTTAATAAAAGGCGCAACTCACTGGACTCGGAGAACCGCAGCTTGTTGACTCAGCATTTATCAGTGACTCTAGAAAAAAATGTCACCAACACTATACCAAAAAACCTCCAACAACAAATAAAAAATAATGACGTACCTGAATGTAGTGGCGCTGATGTTGCCGACGTCATATCTAAAACTCTCCAACAAGGAAGAAAAAATGTACATAACATTGCACAGCAACAAAAAAAAGAAAAAAACAGCACTGACTCCAAACTTTGTATTTTGAGTTGTTCAAATGACACAAAACTATTACCGATAGCTGAGGATACATTTCCTAATAGTCAGATTTGCCATTATTTACTTCCACATCGTGGAATAAAAGAGCTGATTCAGGACATCGAGTCAAAGACCAAACATTTCACAATGAAGGATTACTGTATTATATGCATAGGTGAAAAAGATTTTACGTGCACACGAGATTATGTTAGTCTGATACACTACATACGAGAAAAATTACAAAACGTGACGCATACAAACTTAATTATTTGCCTACCAACCTACAGGTGCAACGTAACTAGTAATATGTTCAACTGGAGAGTTGAAACTTTTAATAAAATGCTTTATCTGGACATCGAGACGCATAAGTATGCTTTCTTAATGGACTCTAACTTAACCTTATCCTACGACCACATCATGTTCTCTAAAACAAAGGGGAAGATTAATAATCGAGGTTTGAGAGAATTATTTGACCACCTGAAGTGGACAATACAAAATATTGAAGAATGCTATGAAAATGCTGTGAAACCGGTTGAAGAAAAGAACGAGCCGGCTAAACAGGGACAGGAACAGGAACTGAGCAGTGGTGCTCAGATTAAGCAGTTTTTTCTTCAATAAAAATAAATTTACGGTTCTGCATCAGAATATTGCTGGAGCTTTGAGCAAACTAAATGAAATTGAGGTTGCTCTTCTTGATTTATCTGAAAATAATACTAAAGTGGATGTCATTTGTATGACTGAAACTTTTTTAACGCAGGGCGAGGAATCAAATTTAGTATTGTACAATTATAAACTTGTGTCGAGTTATTGCAGAAACCAAAAAAGAGGCGGTTCATGTATTTTATGTAAGAATAAGTTAGAATGTAGTGAGTTAAATGTTGGGCAGGAATTTGGTGTGGATAAGATATTTGAAATTAGTGCTGTAAAAATTAATAACTATAATGCCATAATTATTTGTATATATAGAATTCCTGACTCTGACGTAGAATTATTTTTTGAAAGATTTGAAGCTTTGCTTTTGAAGGTAGAAGGTAAATCTAGGATCACGATTATCTGCGGAGATTTTAATATCGACTTTTTAAAAGAAAACCGTCGTAAAACGCGTTTTTGTGAGATTATTTCCAGTTTTGGATTTAGGTATCATATTTTACAAGCTACACGTCAAAATACATGCATAGATAACATTATAAGTAATGCACAAACCGTTGCTGGCAGGGTTCACCAAATCCATTTGTCGGATCATAATACCGCACAATCCGTTGAGATTGAAATAACTAAAAGTACATTCAGTGACGTCGGGGCGCACATTTTCTTTCACAAATATGATCGTAGGCCAGAACACGTTCGAAAATTCATTGAATGCCTTAGCAGTATCTCATTTTCGGAAGTTTATGAGAGTTCTGACGTACAAAAGTCTTTTGATTATTTGCATGATCTCATTTTACTGTTTTTCAAACTATGTTTTCCTAGAGTGAGAATAAAACATAATACCAACACTCGAAAACCAAAATGGATTACTAAAGGCATAAAATTCAGCTGCAAAGTAAAACGGAGTTTAAGGCAGCGTTACTATTCTGATAAAAGCATCAACAATAAAAACATCGTGAAATCATACTCAAAGGTATTGCGGCGGTGTATTTATAGTCTACAAAAGCGCTGCAATGCGCAATATATTGCTAGTTCGGATAATAAAGCTAAGGCCTCTTGGAATTTAGTTAAACGAAGATTTGGTAGGGCGTTTGATAATGGGAACATAACTGAAATGAACGATGAAAATAATATTAGTATTCAAAGAGGTCAAGACATTGCCGACCTTCTAAACAACTTTTTTATTGATACAGCAAATGATCAAAGTACTAATAATATCAATACCGTCAGTTCGAAACATGTTAATGATTTACTCGCTGTCTCGTCTAGCATATTTCTTATGCCATCTACCCCACACGAAGTAAATAAGGCAATTACAGGTCTAAAAAATAAAAAATCATCTGGGTATGACAGCATAACAGCTGAATGTCTTAAGTCGGTATCTTCAATTATTGCGAAACCCTTGGCATATATTATTAACCTATCTTTCGAATCTGGTGAATTTCCAGAGAGACTCAAGTTCTCGGTTATTAAACCTTTACATAAAAAGGGACTAAAGACAGACAGGAATAATTATAGGCCAATTGCATTGATTCCAGTTTTAGCCAAACTATTTGAAAGAATTATGTACTGCAGGTTGTTGGCATTCTTTGATAGACACGAGGTCTTGATTCCTGAACAATATGGCTTTAGGTGTAAAAAATCTACCACTTTGGCCAGTTTTGTGTTATTAAAGTGTATCCTGAACAATTTAAATGCAAAGAAACCAATTTCATGCTTGTTCATGGATTTAAGTAAGGCGTTTGACTTCGTGGATCATAGGATATTACTCGATAAGTTATATGTGTATGGTATAAGAGGCCCAGCTCACGACTGGATTCGTTCATATCTATTTAATAGGAAGCAAATAACAAGAGTGTCTCAAATAGACAAAACAACCAGTACTATAACACACTATGACTCCGGCGCTAGGTGCAATAATAGAGGGGTGCCACAGGGCAGTATTCTGGGGCCCTTATTATTCCTGGTTTACATCAATGATTTGCCGCGAGCCACAGAACAAAAATGTGTGTTATTTGCAGACGATACGACTGTTATTTTTGAATGCGATGATCCTTTAAATTACGAGTCACAAATAAATTCTGGGTTTAAACATATTTTAAATTGGTTATCTACCAATAAACTACATATTAATGCTCTTAAATCTAAAATTATGCAGTTCTCCACAAATAAAGCCAAAAAGTTTAGGTTGAATGTCACAAACGGCAATGATAAAATAGAGCAAGTAGACAGCACCATATTTCTGGGTATTTGTGTGGATGAGCACTTAACATGGAATGGCCATATTGACTTGTTATGTAAAAAAATACACAAATTTATATTTGCATTAAAAACAGTCAAAAATACAACTTCAAAAGATATGGCTGTTACAGTATATCATGCTTATGTATGTTCTCAAATTCGATATGGCATTGTTTTGTGGGGAAACTCGACAAACGCGGTCAAGGTATTTGTAGCTCAAAAAAAATGCTTAAGAGCAATCTGGGGCCTTAGACAAACAGATTCGTGTCGGCCAATTTTCATAAACAAGAAGCTTCTAACACAACCAAGCATTTATATTTATGAAGTAGGCAAATTTGTAAAAGAGAATATGTCATTGTTTAAACTGAGAGACAATACTAATAAAAGATCAGCAACACACTTGCCCTTGTCAATGCCAGGTCCAAAACTAAAACTGTACCGAAATAATTCCTACTACATGGCATCGTTGATTTTTAATGCGATACCTAAAGAAATAAGCGACTTACAGTTGCATCATTTTTGTAATAGGTTGCGATCTTGGCTGGCTGAAAAATGTTTCTACACTGTAAAAGAATTCCTTGAAACCAGCTCCTGTAGATTCGTAAGATACTAAAATATTAAACTGCAATTTTATGTTAGCCTCTATAATTTCAAACATGTTCTAAATAGAAAATACCCAACAATAGTTTATATTATTTTTAAGCAAAAATGACACTAACATTTGCGCGCCGTATTGTCGGTTGAATTATGCTGTACTCATTGTTATGTAACACCAAACTGTAATGACCATATTCTTGCAAATAAATGATTATTATTATTGATTGCGTCGGTTCTATTATCATGTGGCTGGTGAGCCGTCGGATCGAATGATCTCAAGGGGCACAGTGGCTGCGCGGGGCCATTGATCCGACGGGCTGAGTTGGTATATGCCACGCGAGCCGTCGGCTCAGATGGACCGTCCGTCGGACGGGTCCCGAAAGGAACGTTAGGAGCCGACGGGTGAAACTGCCCGTCGGGTCAAAATAAGACACTTAACGTGATCTTATTTGTTCCGGGTTTTGCTTTTATAGCTAGTACTGATCGTGTACATCATCGCTAAAAGCCGGTACGCGTACAGGTGTTGTGATGCACGCTGTTCGCACACGTTTCCAAAATGAAACCACGTGTGGCCCCCGGAGGACACTTGCCGTCCGTCCAGGGGCTGAAAACATATTGTAGGGTCCTAAAAAAGAAAAATAAACTTACCTTAATCTTTTGCTTGTAGAACTCAACGTTTAAAGTTCACTTGAATTTTTTTTGCTTTGCGAACGAGCTCTCGTCGTTACTTGGGGAAAAGTCAAAGCGTACTGAAGCTAGCAGCTAGCCGGCGCGCGTTGGTGCCTGTTCGGAAGTGACGTCATGACAGTGTTGCCAGGCTAAGATAGCGAATAGTTAGGGTATAGGGCGCTTGTAGGACTGAATACTTGGGGAAAAGCCGATCGTAATCTCAAGGTGGGTCAAGCGAAGGCTCGGACCTCTAAAAAGAAAATTTTATGTATAGCTACAACTTTATTGTAATATGATTTAAAAGTGTTGATACCCTCACAAATCCAATAAAATCAAGATGTCATAGCTTAAGTTACCGCTCGCGATTCTGTCCGCATAGAAGTTTACTTATTTATGTGGGAGCTATTCCATAACATAAAATTAAATTAAATACCCAAGTCTGCGCTATAGACTATCTATGTCGCTTTGGCGGAACAAATAAATCTGTATTATATTAGTAATTAATAATTAACTAACCTTAAAAACTAACTTTGCAGCTGCATTTTCTATTATTTGCTAGTATATTACTTATAAAACAATCATGTGCAATATGCATTTCTATTTTTTATTCCTTTTTTCTACGAATCATGAATGCCGGCGGCCCAGTTACCTTTTGTTTGTGGTCTGATACCACTGACGGATAGACCCAACTCTTTGTTTTTTTATTTACCTACCTTTTTGAAAATCTAAACGTACACGCTTAGTACCATAAATAATTTCAGAATATGTTATTTATTATTATTGTAACGCTGACGAATCCTGAAGATCAATGTTCTCAATTTGATATCGCAACAATGTTCTCAGTTTGATGTGACATTGAGTTATATTAAGACTGCGCCGAGCGTACACCGGATGTACAGTGGCGCCTTCATTACTATTATTGTGTTTTCTAATAAACTAAAGTATTTTCTGGAAATCCGTCGGTAGGTTTTGTACTACAAATGGAAACAACTTATAGGGTATATCACATAATTCACATAGTTTAATAACAAATCACCTTCGAGTTATCAACTTAACGGAAAAAAGTAACCACCTTTTCCCGTTAAGCTGACTAGACTACTCAAAGGGTAATTGTTATTAAAGTTGGTTACGTATCCCATAAATTGTGCAAATCGTCAGTGATCCTGCAATACCGCGTAAGTAAAAAAAAACAATAAGTTGCAAAATGTACCTTGCTGACTTACGTGCTAAGGTGTACTTTGCAACGGCGCAGTATTGCAGGATCACTGACGAAATGTCATTAAAAAGTGACACAACGTGCCAGCAACTAATAATCACGACGTAGCTTTGAAACCAATAATACTTGAACAAAAAAAATTACATCTTCCTCTCTTGCACTAATGCGTTAATAATACGCAGTCATATGGAATAGACAAAGATGGCGAGCTCGCCTCGGGTCAGAAGTTCGATGTTGGCTACAACATGAAAACTTCCCCCAAAAATATAGTGAATTCTTTGATGATAAGGAGTCCTTACAGTTAGTTTTTTCTTCTAATAAATTGTTTATATTATACTATTTGGTTTTATTTGTCGCTTATAGAAATGGTAGTAATAATTTAGCGCCCACAAGAGTAACCGTTTAGAAACATTATTACTTAGATATAATGTTATTTAGGTATATCATGGATGCACGAAAATATTTCATTGAGTTAGTTGACTTTTGTCTATATAAAAAAATGACGAGGTATTAAAATGTCGACATCTTGTATAATGTCGAAAAATAACACAGACTTAACGATAGGTAGGTTTAGGTTAGGTTATGTTAGTTTGGCAGCAGGCCTGGAGGACTAAACCACCCAGTAATAGGAGCTCTGCGTCAGCGGAACTCCGCCCGTCGACACTCTTTTTCAAATAAATTAGACAGTGTCCACGGAGCTCCTATTTCGACCTAACATAACATAAACCTACCTAGGCCCTGCTTCACGAATCCCTTGTCTTAATTCAATTTCGACATTATTATACTTCGATTATTTTTTATTTCGTCGTCATACATTTTTATACTTTGACTTTTTTGTTTGGAAAACTGACATTAAGTATACCTACCTCGTCATTTTTCCTACCATCATACCTAATAAAAATCATGTTCATTTTTGATATAGTTTTTTGTTTTTGTCGTAACGGCTTCGGAACCCTACACTGAGCATGGTCCGACATGCTCTTGCCCGGTTTTTTCGATTTACTCATCCAACATTACAACTAAGAAAGGGAAAAATTACTCACATTCATTGCAAGGGATTACAGGAAATCCCTTGCAATGAATGTGAGTAATTTTTCAAAGTGAATCATTACAAAAAAAAGCGTTGCCTGATCGTCCTTAGGCTTTGTTTCCCGAAGACGCGAAAATATTTAATTTAACTTGTATGAAAAATGAGCAGTTACATAAACCAGATTGGACGTGTGTTAATGTAACATTGTTAGTAACATCCACAGGAATGCGTCCCCCGGGCACGGTGGATGATAAATAAGTAAGTAGTAACTAATCTACACAATTTAAATAGGTTTAATAAAAAAATTACGACCTCATTTAAAAATGGGGTTTCTGGCTGCCTGTGTTCTAAATTTAAAATCTTTGGCGTCCATATATTTTTGTTTACTGTTGTTTGAAAATATGTTCTGTCCATTTTTTCCAAAATGGATAAAATTGAACAAAGAGCTCTGATAAAGTTGCTTCATATTAAAGGTATGAAAGGGATTTGCATGACGACTTTAAAGTTTTTTTGGATGAATGTGCTCTTTCTTATGCTACGGTTAAGAACTGGGTGGCTGAATTTAAACGAGGATGAAATCCTTCCTGGACGTCCAAAAAGCGTCACGACTTCGGAAATGGTCTCCAAAGTGCATGATATGGTTTTGGCAGATCGACGGTTGAAGCTATCCGAGATAGCTGATAATACAGGTATTTCAAAAGAACGGGTACATCATATACCTACTTAGAGAAGAATTGAATATGAAAAAGCTGGGTGCCCCGATTACTTACACCCGATTAAAAAATAATTCGAATGCAAAACTCTCAACACTGTTTGGAACGTTTACAACGAAATAGATCGGATTTTGTAACGATTTGTAACAACGGATCAAACTTGGGTTCAACTCTATACACCAGAATCCAAAATTGAATCGAAACAGTGTACAGAATCCTATGCTCGTCTCCAAAGAAAGGTAAACCCGTGAAATCAGCTGGAAAAGTGATGGCATTGGTCTTTTGAGATTCGAACGGAATTTTGATGATAGACTATCTCTCAAAAGGTCTAACTATAAACGGGGAGTACTACGCTAATCTATTAGATAAGCTGCAGGAATGCATTGAGCAAAAAAGACCAGGTTTGGACGGATAAAAATTGTTTTTCGTCAAGACTGCAAGTGTTCACACTTGCCTTAAGGCCATGGCTAAAATTAACCAATTGCATAATAAAAAAAGATAAAAGATATTTATTCAGTAAGTAGGCCGCACGGGCACTTTTACATGTCATGAATCTACCAGCGCTTCCCAAGAGGAGACCACTGCCGAGAAGAAACGCCGCAAGAAACTCAGCAGTCAGTCATTTTTTAAACATGTTACAATGGTAGTACTTAATCTAGCATTATATACAGCAATAAATATTAAATTAAATATAATATCAAATAGCAAATAGCATGCGTAGTTCAGCAGGAAAACATGTCAAAAACATTACGAGAGAGACAAGGGGGGGGGGGGGGGGAAGAGAGGAGAGGGAAAAAAAAAAACGGTGTCCCCTAGACAAACAACTTTGCAATTTTACAAATTATGAATGACTAAGTTTCGGGTTTAGGCCAAGCATTTTTATCTGTTAGATAGTCCTCGACCCTATAGTACGCTTTAGATATTAACGACTTTTTTAAGTAATTTTTAAGTGCTGGAAAGGGTAATGTTAAAGCTTCGTCAGGTAATTTGTTATAGAAATGAATGCATTGACCAACAAATGATTTATATACTTTACGGACGCGGAATTTTCGGATAACAATTTTATTTTTATTTCTTGTATTTAGATTATGTACATCGGAATTTTTGGTGAAAGAATTTAAATTTTTAATAACATAAATAATATTCTCATAAATAAATTGAGACGCTACAGTTAAGATGTGAATTTCTTTAAAAAGTTCTCTTAAGGAGTCACGGGAATTTAAGTTATAAATAGAACGAATAGCCCTTTTTTGTAAGACAAATATACTTTGTATTTCAGCTGCCTTACCCCAAACCAGAATACCGTACGACATCACACTATGGAAATAACTATAATAAACTATGCGAGCTGTCTCAACATTAGTTAGTTGTCTAATTTTCCTAACCGCGTAAGCTGCCGAACTTAGTTTACCTGCCAGTACCGCTATATGGGGACTCCATTGCAAATTTTTATCTATGGTTATGCCTAGAAAAACTGCCTTATCTACCATTTGCAGACACTCTTCATTTAGAAAAATACTAGAATCTACCGGTTTAACATTAGGCAAAGCGAACCTAACACATTTAGTTTTTTTAGCATTTAGTAGTAAATTGTTACTAGTAAACCAATTAAGTACTTTAACTAGTGTGGCGTTTATCCTACTGTAGTCAATGGACTTTCTATCTACTTTGAAAATTAATGAAGTATCATCAGCAAAAAGTACAATCTCACAAAGTTTATCTACTGTTGGTGGTAAGTCATTTATATAAACCAGAAATAAAAAAGGGCCTAAAATTGAGCCTTGCGGCACACCTAATTTCACTGTAGCTCCAACAGATTGCGTTTTGTTTACAACAACTGTTTGAGTTCTATCACTTAGATAAGAAGACATGAGACTTGAAGCTTTATTGGACAATCCATAATGTTTTAATTTTAAAATTAGGGTCGAATGATCCACGCAATCGAAAGCTTTAGAAAGATCACAAAATATTCCTACTGCATCACAAGATTTCTCCCAACTGTTATATATATATTTAATGAGCACAGAAGCCGCATCTATTGTTGATCGACCTCGGGTAAACCCAAACTGGTTACTGTTAAGTATTTTATTTCTATTAAAGTGACCTAACATATCATTCAGCATTAGTTTCTCAAAGACTTTACTTAAAACGGGTAGTATGGAAATGGGACGGAAGTTCGTTAAATCACTCATCTCGCCCGATTTAAAAAGAGGTATGACTTTACTATATTTCATGAGATCTGGAAAGATCCCCTCTGATAAACAATTATTGTAAATTAATGATAAATGGGGTGCAATTACATCTATGATATGAAATAGTACTCTAACTGATGTGCCCCACAAATCCTCAGTCTTTTTTAAACTAAGCGATTTAAATACCTTGACTATTGATTCTGAATTTACAGGGCTGAATTCAAAGTTTATATTACATTTACTGACATTAGTGCAAAGTAATGATTGAGCTTCAACCGCGGATGATTTAAGACATTTCGTTGTATTAGAGGCTATGTTTGAAAAATAATCTTCGAATGCTAAGGCAACGTCTTTATTTGACGTGATTTGTTTGTCACCTGCGTTTATGGTGACTTGATTGTCACGTGTTTTTGATTTTCCTGTTTCTCTATTTATAATATTCCATACAGTTTTACTTTATTGTCAGCTGATTTGAGTTTAAGACTAAGAAAATTTGCCTTAGCAGTTAAACAAACTTGCTTAAAGGTCCTCGAATAATTCTTAACATAAATTAGGAAGTCGGCGTTCTTATTGTCCTCCCTCTCTTTATATAGGTCATAAAGCCTATTTCTACTCTTATGAATGCCTACAGTAGCCCATTCACTAAACTTGGTTTTCGACCTAGAAATAGTTTTCATTTTAAAATTATTATTAAATTGGTGTAGAATTACGCCAAACAAGTCTTTGTAAATACTATTAGAGTCATTGTTTAAGAAAGGTAACACTGAAAGATTAGCCTGAACTTTATTTTTGAATAATTCCAAACGATTGCTAGTTATAGGTCGGTATGTTATCGTCTGAGGTTTTTGATAAAAATCATTTAAGAAAGATGCCTTCTGACCACTATGGTCAGAATTAAAACAATTAAATATTTCTTTATCCAAACATTCGCAATTACAAAAAATGTTATCTAAGCAGGTTGCACTACTAACACCTATCCGTGTGGGTTCAAAGAACAGATTAGCTAAATTAAAAGATTTAAATAAACTTAGTAACCGAGTGGTATTATTTGACGTTTCAAGTAAGTTAACATTAAAATCTCCACAAACTATAACATGCTTCTGGCTATTACTTGCTAATTTTAACACATGTTCCATGGTAGATTCAAATGTGCAAAAATCAGATAGTGGTGGTCTGTAAACACATATTATTATATAACTTTCTAGTTCTGCGCAAGAAATTTCTACAATCCTTTCTATCGATAGCTTTATAATATCCTTTCTTTCTTTGGATTTAAGGGTACTTTTAACAATTATAAGAGAGCCACCATGAATGGCACTTTTTCTGGCAAAATAACTAACTAATTTAAAATTTATGAAATCTAATATCAATTGGTCTGGTCTAAGCCAATGTTCAGTAATGCACATAATAATGATTTGTTGACCCACCCACCTTATGCATTTCCATCTGTTCCCCAAACTCGAAACTTTTTTGGAGGGACAGAAATTTAAAACAGAAGAGGTCATAGCTGCTGTAGAGGAGTATTTTACAGGCCTTGAGAAAAGTCATTTTATGGAGGGTATAACAGCTTTGGAGCGAAGATGGACCAAGTGCTTAGAACTTAATGGAGATTATGTAGAAAATAAACAATAAAAAAATTACTCTAACTGCAGTATTTAATTTTTAGGCTAGTTATCATCCCGCCCTCGTACGTACCCGTTCTATTCTATAATTATCATTACACTGATGTTTTTTACTTTTGGATTCCTATGCTTTAGTGGTTCTAATTTTTTTGTCATTTGGATAATGATATTGTGCGGCGGGTCCAAGGATTTCATACTCATAGGGTCTTTGGGTAGGCCTAAATCGGTGTTCATAAATGGACCGCCTTAAGAAAAGAAGAAGAAAATTGATCTGCCAAAGCGCTGTCTTTATGGCTACTTGACAAAATATCGCTTTTATAAGAAATGTAAACCCTTTTGTTTATATTCTTTGCATAGTTTTGTGTAAAACTGAACACATTTAACGTACAAATAGTATTGAATATTAAATCTTGAAAATAAATAATTTAATACACAGGTACGTACGTGTCAAATGGTGTGACATTATCCCCTGATATTATTTATTTATTTGTTTATGTAGTGCATTATCAAGCAACCACGGCAAGTAACATCGTATTTTTCGAATGCGTTTGCATTTATCCTGCTTGCTCAGATAGTATATAAGCTAAGCTCTGATAGTGAGATAAATACGAAATTATCCGACGAACTAGTACGATGTCGTTTGATGATCATTTGGTACTTATCTTACTTCCTTATGAGCTTTAGGATAGTAACAACGAAGCACTAGATTCGAAACCGTGGATTCCCCAATCCTTTTAATTTATCCCTGTGGAACCCGAAGATCGACACAAACCCGGTAACGATAACGAAAGTCGAAGAAGAATGTATTAAGTAGATACCTGGTTACTACGAAGTAATTTCGGTCTCTGGACTTGCGCTTAGGAACCATAGAATAGCTTGTTGAACGTGAATGGAAAGAACGAATGGCTAAATTGTATACGTTGCTATTTACAACTGGGTATCGAGAGTTCAGCTTGAAAATCAAGAAAGTAAATCCTTCGTTCTCATGATTAGGTGTTCTACCACGGTTTACGCCTAATTACCGGAGCCATGTTTTCTCTCGGTTAATTGACGTCATACTCATACAAGTCTTTACGACTCCCATCGTCCACACGGCACGAGCAATTCTGGGTAGTGATTCTCTGAACAACGACGATCGGACGGACGGACGAGTGAAAGTCCAAGCGGCGAGTTTAAGTAGTCCCGTCTATGCGAACAAAACACATTTTAGCGCGTGCATTTTGAATTTAGCAGCATGGTTTCTGTTCTGCCAATGGATCCAACGTATAATAAGGCTGCTTAATTGAAAATGCACGTGCTAAAATGTGTTTTGTTCGCTCTGACGGGACTACTTAAACTCGCCGCTGCGATTTCGCTCGTTCGTCCGCCCGTCCGTTGTTTTTGAGAGAATAACACCCCAGGTTTTCGTTGGCAGCAAAAGTGTAATTGGGGAGATTAAAAAAAATAGCACACCCTTAATTTTTTCTACAGATTTGGGAAAAATTCTGCACGCTCGTTGTGATCGTCATTCTGAACAATAAAAAATAGTAGGTACTCCCGATATGTCCCTAAAAATATGTATGGAATTGTCCGTTTTGTTACCAAGAAACGTATTGGATTTTGACAACAATTAAATTTGACTTGTCTGCGCGCTCAAATACAAATAAGCATGATGTTGCCGCACCCAATTTTTGACCGACCTCAAATAATGGAAGAGGTTCTCAATTCGTAGGGATTTTTTTGTCTTTTTCCCGATTACTCAAAGACCACTGGACCGCTCCCTCGCTACTGCTTAGGAACGAGCTGACTACTTATATACCTACGCGAAATAATATTACTAAACTCGTGTTTCTCCGATGAATAGTTTTGTAGTTATTAATCTCAAACGATATAGACCAATTCATTACGGTCCGGTTTTCCGACACGGTGCCCCGTGTATGGTACCGATTTTAAAGACGTTTCGCGCTAAAAGTACCAAGACAAGTGTCTAGTACCACAGCTTACTGAGAAAGCAGGATAAATTACGAAGTACAGTTCGATCGTTATTTTATTCATGTAGGAATCGCTTTTTGAATTTTATCCGTTAATCGTATTAACGACAAAATGCGTCGTCGTTTGATTATTGTCTACATTCCCATAACAAATCTTACCCTATTACTTATAATCATTATTCAAGTAAAAATGTTTCCGCGAGGATACCAACTCCTGAATATAATAAGCAATATTTGTTACATTTTCAGTTATAATTATGGTTTTTCAAACGTGCTGCTGCGTGTTCAAGCTTCGCATTGGAACTATCATTATTGGTTGTATTTCATTTGGGCTATGCTTTCTTCCGTTGTTACTTTTTGGACTATTAGGTAAGTCACTTTCCGGGCGGTAAGAATTGACAACATTTCATTTTGGTGACACCTGCAAATTACTATACGAATCGAAAGGGTTTTAGCTCCTGAACACGGCAAGATATTTATTTAGATTTATTTTTCTTTATTTACAAAATTACAAGTAAGTTAATAAAAATATCGAGTTTTACCAATACTATGCCTGAATAGATATATACCATTGCCTTTTTCACGAGAAAAAAAGCTGTCATACTTCAAATTTGACATTGACCCTATTGACAGATGGATAGATACATAGGGCCACTTGCACGCAAAATTTGACCCTGGGTTAAGGCACTAACTCAAGTTAGTAGACGTTAGATTTATACGAAAACTGTCATTTTAACTTGAGTAAGGCCCACTTGCACGAAAAGTTTAACCCTGGGTTCAGACACTAACCCGAGTTAAAATGACAGTTCTCGTATGAATCTGACGTCTACTAACTCGAGTTAGTGTCTTAACCCAGGGTTAAACTTTTCGTGCAAGTGGCCCTTAGGCGGACTTGCGCGGACCAGAGTTAGCCCTTAACCCAGAGTTAAGCGTCTACTTTTGTACGTGGTTTGCCGCCTAACCTCGGGTTAAGACGCTAACTCTGGTCCCCGCAAGTGGGCGTTAGTGTCTTAACCCAGGGTTAAACTTTTCGTGCAAGTGGCCCTTGGAGAATTATCGGTTGACATGATACTTTTTTATCAGGTCGGACTAACGTAATAATGTCCATTGTGTCGTAGAAATGAAGTTACGCCCTTTTAGAATAAGTACATCTTAATAAATTAATAATAAAATAATTATTCATTCTAGAGAAAATTTAAAACTATTAGTGTCATCCTCCTTCCAAACAGTATCTATAAAACGAATAAAATTAAAGTCTTGAAAATAAATCTTGTCAATTGACTAATAGACCCTGCGCTTGCAGTGAATATTTCAGTCATAGAGGTAGTATAAAAACGGTTAATAGAATGTACTCTTCGCACCTGTTTCAAAATAGCCCTTCGTTAAAAAAAGTCGTTTATAAAATATGACCGCTATCGATTGAATTCATAATATTGGCAGAGTGCAAAGCGGGTGGAGGGGGTAGCCTAAACGATCACAGCGCACGCTACGGCTAAAATTGTCATTTTTGTCGCTGTCTTGAGCTGTCAAATCCATATAGCAGTAAACATTTTCTAATCGTTTTTGAGATAAAAATATGGTCCTGGTAAGATGTGTTGTTGTGAATTGTAATAACACTGAGAAGAATAGCGACTGTAAATTTTACCAATTTCCAAGACCATGGTGGAAACGAGACCAAAGAAATAAGTGGATATTGCCGTAAGAAAAAAAAAGTAAGTCACGAGTAGGCTCATTTCTCACTGAAAACAACAATTTTAATATTATTGGCAATAATGTTATAGACTACCATTGTCCAAAATTGTGTAATATAGTAAAATAACACAAGATTTCATATATTTTTCACAATATTTACCTACTTACTTCTTGTTTGACAGCGGTGACAATATTGTCCATAATGGCCGCCTGTCACGTGGCGCTGTCGTCGCGCTCGGTCCCAATAAAACGATTGAATTTATTTGTGAAAGTATTTATAAAGTACCACCAGGATTCACAATTTACATGTAAGCGTGCTGATACCCGTTAAACGATTCGTGGTGTCACCAATAAGCTCATAGATCCCGTGTAGCCAAATGTCAAGCGTACCACCTTTTTCTTGCGCAAGGGTAACAGCTTGTAGCCAATATTATTGATAAACCCGTAGAGGGAGATAAAATAGAGTGAGCATTGGACTAGTATCTACCAGGTGGGAAGACAGAGATGCCATTAATACATAATTACATATTAAATGTATAAACGAGATGCACTTACTTTTACCTGTCCCTCTCCCGCGTATAGGTAGGGGAAGATGGGGTGGCTTCGTACACTTTTTACTCTAAGCCTTGTAAAAAAAACGAACCACTTTTTCAATATGAGATGAATGCTACTTATTTGGCTATAATCATTTTGTATTTCAGTTTTGATACAAAGCAACTTTGCCAAGATATAATGGTTTTCTCAAAAAATGGGATTTGTACGAATGTACCCCATACGTGGGGTGCCTTCATACACTATTCGCCCTTTGCTTTGAGTAGTCAACTAAACGGGAACAGCTGGCTACTTTTTTCCGTTAAGTTGATAATTCGAAGGTGAATTGTTATTAAACTATGTGATATACTATAAGTTGTGTTTTCATTTGTAGTACAAAAACCTACCAATCAGTTTCAAGAAATTACCTCATAAGAAAACACAATAATAGTAATGAGGGCGCCACTATACAACCGGCGTACGCTCGGCGCAACCTTAATGCAATAAATTGACTATGTTACTGAAAAGTATTTAATTTATGGTAATTTTCAGCTAAAGAATTGGTCGCTTGGTTCGTTGGCCTGATTATTTTTATCATCAATGGGGTAACAGCTTGTCTTCTCTTACTTGGTGCAGTAAAGGTAATTATTTCTTCATCTGTCCTTTTTTGAAAGTCTGCATCACAATATCGTAACCCAAGTAGCACAAAAGAGCCGTATAACAGCATTATTACAGTGCACTGTGGAAACATGTGCTGAATAAAGTAGCATTATATTAGAGTAGATAGCGCATCCTCTGTTGATATGACTCTAATTTGGGCTCAAATTATTCAGCACATAGCTGTAGGTATAAGACATCACATTATCAAAAAATCGAGTTATATCAACATTATATTAGCATTTTTGTGGGTAACAGTCATTCTTAGAGCTGAATATTGCCTGGTTAACAGGGCACTTGTAACTTATTATACAGCAGTAAGGAGAACTGTGTACATTTTTTATGCTTTTATACAGTTGAAAGTACACTGTATTTGAAATTGTGGCGTGCAATAGCTTTTTTATTTAATAAGTTACTAAACACAACAGGGCGGCGGCCCGGCGGCGGCATGAGCTAAGTGACATATTGTCATTGCAGTAAAAGTAAACCTTTGATTTGATTACTTTCTATCATGTTTCTTATTGGGGAGGTAACTTTACTGTGAAATTCCGATTCTTATGAAATGTGTATATTCAGTAAGTCTGAGAATAGTTAGTATACCTAGTATATTTCATAAGGATTGTATGAAAAAAAAGCGGACAGCTAGTGTATGTATATAAGCTTGACGTTTGTTTTTAGACAGAACGTCTGCTAACAGTGCCTTGGCAAATAACACATTTCCTTAACACCCTGTTTACGCCGATCATGTCGATCGTGAAAGGGGCGGACGAAGAGTTCAATCTAACTATCTGTATCTACTCCATAGTGATACCAGTGTTACATTTCGGTAAGAGTTTTAAAATGTTATTTTTAATTATATTTTATTTATTTATTTATTGCATTTTGCACAAAAGAATTTTACTTCTAAGTACAACCCTGTTAGAGTATTGCAACGCATAATTTAAACAACATAAATTTATCTACAGGGTGTTTGGTAGAGCGTTGTCAAAAAAAAACAGGCGAGTAGAAGAGACCATTAGCCATCCATTTCAAATACTTTAACCCTTAATTTGTCTAAGGGCTATTAAATACAGTTTTTTTTATAATTTTATTACAAGACACCGAAATTCGACCTTTAAACCCCGAAAAAAAAGAAAATAAGTTTAAGAAAATTTTATAGATAGTTGAATGTTGTGCTGTTCAAATAAAACTGTTACTGGAAGCGTAAAGCAACTTTAAAAAATAATGGGGGCTCTCAAAGTTTCAGAAACCGATAAAGAAATCTTCCAACCTCAACTTTACAATGGAATTAAAAAAAAAACTGATTACAATTCTTCCAATTTCCTAAAAACATTTCCAGTTCACGCCAATTCTAATGGTGTGCCACATGCATTACAAATCTCTTCATAATTTGAGTTATTTGCTAATAACTTCCACCCGGCCATGCATGTGGCGATTTCGATGTTTGAGAAAATTTACTTCTCTGTTCATTTACCACGACTTACGCAGTTAGATAGTGTTTTCTCGCTCTAACATCCTTCTAACATAATAATATCAAAGATTAGAATAATTGATTTGAATTTTATTTTGCTCAAATTGATGACCATTTTGATCAATTCAGGCACGATATCTCTATCGTATTTCGACTGTCGTCGTTTTTAGTTGCATTTCTTCTTTCATCACTTGAAAAACATGCTAAATTTTCTCAATTAATGATCTCGGCTTCTGACTTCGGTGGCATAAACCAAATTCTGGTTACTGGAAGCGTATAGCAATGTTAAAAAATAATGGGGGCTCTTAAAGTTTCAGAAACCGATAAAGAAATCTTGCAACCTCAACTTTACAATGGAATTAAAATAAAAAAAAAGTGATTACAATTCTTCCAATTTCTTAAAAACATCTCCAGTTCACGCCAATGCTAATGGTGTGCCACGTGCATTACAAAACTCTGAATAATTCGAGTTACTTGTTGAATGTGGCGATTTTGATGTTTGAGAATATTTATTTGTCTGTTCATTTCATCTGTGGCGTTAGTTGATAGGTGGGACTCCCCACTGCTCCAGCGGTGGACACAGCTCCACACTTATTCTTATTCTAAAACTACTAATAGAGTATAAGATTTTTAACATAAGTAACTAATACCTATGGATTTTATCCGAAATAAATGATTTTTATTTTATTTTATTTTATTTATTTTATTTACCACGTCTTACACTTATACTTTCTCGTATTGCCATAGAGGGTAGGAGGGTACCTAGATTAAAACCTCCTCGATGCTACCTACATAAAGTCTAGTAATTAATCGCCGGTATTTGACAGCTTTTGATATTTCTCCCAGCAGGAAATGAAGTTTGTTTTACTGTATGACAAGTTGCAACGTCTCATTTTCTGAAAGTTAACTTTAATTCAGAATCGTAAACGATGAGCGTGCCTTAACTTTATCCACGCGGCTTCTGATTTATTTATATATATTTGTGGGATGGCAAAATGAAACCCAGGTTAACGGTAAAAAGTATAATGCAATTAAGAACATGGAAATCACCGCACACGTCTTTTTCGTCGTCCACCCCGAACCTCGACCTCTAACCTCAAAGTTTTTCCTTTGCTTCTTCCGTTCGCTATCTCCTTTACTCTCTTACAGTCTCCTAACACCAGTACAGTCATCTCTTTCACTCTAATATCCGGTCATACGTCACACTGCGTTCCTTTCACCCATCCTACATATTCAATGAATCAATTTTGTTTGCAGTTATATCCACATATACTCAGTTTGTGGTGTATAGCTATTATGCGGAAAATAATGCTGACGAAGGTGAGGCCGTCAGTGGGTGGAGAGGGTGGTTATGGAAGAACCCGAATGCTACCTAAAAAGTCAGAAAAAAACACTGATTTCTGAAATACCCAATTCCCGAAATACCAGATTATATTTTAACCGTGTTATATCGGATGCACCATGTTCCATTTAAAACCTAATTTCCATGACACCAGATTTGAAAACACTAGGCCCGCAAACGTAACTAGCCAATTTTTAAATGAGGTATTGTTCGCTAGTATGGCAGTTATTTTTATGCACAATTTTAATCTCCCGTCTAAACTTAATTAACACTTATTGCACTGTACTAACCGTCGGGGCTGTCACTTGATCCTTAAAATATACCATAAGAGTACCTGTCTTGACCGATTTTACAGTTGTATTTTGTTTATTAAACGTTTTTTTTACTTATTTGCGTTTGTTTATCGGTTTGGGGAAATTAATTATTCTTAAATTTAGATTACGGTCAATCTTTCTCAAACTAGAAAAGCTTAACATAGTAGATTATGTGGCTGGTGCATAATGAGAGGCATTAATACACTACATTCATTATATGATCACACGAGTGTTATGCCTATTACGAGTATGTGTACGGTTTGTTATGGTAGGTAACACGTTGCCGGCTCCACACGCTTGCGGTGTTTGCCAAACACTGCAGGACGCAACTATATGTTAGAGTGAGCACGACGTATTTCCATCTCACTCCAACGTATGCGCCAATACCGCAAGCGTGTGGAGCCGGCATTATAACAACCGTTCGCCAAATTCAACGACTCTGCTAATAGCTGTCTCGGTGGCTAAAGCGGGCTACATACCATCAGTTTTAACTACACAGTTTCAACTGTACAGGGTAGTGATTCTGTAAACAACGCCGGTCGTGCGGACTGTCGAGTGATATCCAAGCGGCGAGATTAAGTAGTCCCGTCAGTGCGAACAAAACACATTGTAGCGCGTGCATTTTCAATTAAGCAGCCTTATACGTTCGACCCATCGTGTTGGTTCTTGTACATTTTAGCCGTGACAGACCCGACATGTCCGGTCGGTAAGTACCACATTTATGATATTTTTTAGGAAATTAAATTGTATTTATGAGCATCACACTTAAATTATAAACTACTGGCGCCGATGCGCGACTCGGAAAGTATTTTCAAACCACCAAAAACTCATGCTAACCTAGTAGGTACAAAATGTTTTCAGAATCGCTTCTAACATCGATGAACTTGAGTGGGGGCAGTGGGGAACTCGCCAAAAACTGACACCTTGGTGTTTAAATGGTCATTATTTAAATATTATGCAAAGTATTAGTAAAATGATTGCTGGGATTTTACTGGTTAAAGGCTTTTCAAACTTTAAAATAATTAACCACATATAAATTTTACTTTTTATTAGACTTCAAACAGAGGGGACATCGTACGTAAAAGTGGGTAAGTACACTTTTTTTGGAAAACACTCACGTTCGCTTTGTAAGTATACATAATACGTATTTTTTCTCTATGTATACGCATAGATCCTCTATACAGTAAGTCAGCCAAGTCTGCCCATAGTCTTCCTGACTACAATGACAGATCAGATGATTTATCTGACGTATTGTCTCTTAGGAAAGTGTCTTTTATAGTTTTAAAAACATTGCGTTATGGTACGAACCTACAGTTAAATACGTGAATATAATGCATTTAGGAATTTAAAACATAAAGCTTGTATGACCCCAGGTAGGTACCTACTTATTTACTCAGTAAACAAAGCATATTCATTCATTGTTTAAGTGGAAGTATTATTCGTGCTGATAGCTCTTAAGGTGTAATTCCGACGTTGGCGGCCGCGGCCTGCGACCCACTGTTGAAAATGAATTTATAACGTGCCGAGATGATCGCGCGACCGAACGTGGTCGACATCAGAATAACACCTTCACACGGAGCAATCATTGCTTTATTTTCAGTTATAATAATGCCAATTATAGAAAAGTTCTGCTACTTGTTGGATCTTCGAAATGGATGCTATGTCGTTGCTGGTGTGGATATATTTTGGTCAGCGCCATTTATTTCTTCAGGAATAGAGAAAATTCTGGTACGAGGTAGTAGTGGTAAGACTAAGTATAATACATAAATAAGGGTGCATGGTCGCGGACCCGCGGTATGAAACGGTTCGCCAGTTGAACAGTCGATAGTTGAACAGTAACTGGAACTTTTACGCCATGAGTCCGTTTGAATGTTAACAGGTTCACAGTACCAAAGCAATGTGCAAACTTCTTTCCACACGTCCCCATTAATAATAATGACATTAAACACTCGATCGTATGTGTTATGTATTAAGTATTAATTTACATCACTAGGCATGAGGCATATGTGCCTCATGGGACACGGAACCTGTTAAGTACGCGAAAGGAACATTTCTGATCTCTCACTCTAACACATTTGCCAAACAGCTACTTATACAAATCTTACTATAACTTGTATTTTTCACTTTAACCCCCTTTATGTAGGTACACGAATATTACGTATGTATGAAATTCATTTCCTGATAGAGCATCTCCAAACCAATGGTTGTGTGAGAGGGCAATATTAGCACCAGAAACGAATTGACGAGTGCATATCTAAATATAAAAAAATATTTCTCACGCAGAAGGCGATGTTGTGGAGTATCCCTCGATCGGTAGACAATGTCATAGACACCGAGCAAGTCACGTCCTAACTTAAGAGTTCTTGAACTCTTTGGAGCTATCGGGAGCCCCCTCTCATAAGATCATGATTAAAGTTGGTGTCCGGTACTCATGATGAGTAATTCTGATGGTTTCGCACCAATCGCACCGTTCTGTCCGTTTCCCAAAACACCCATTCCCGTCACTACCCTTTCTTAAGAATCCTTTTCCCGATGTGTTTGCCAAAATTTTCTTTTCCTTAAAGATATATGAATATATCCATACTGATGCGATATTATGAGAAGCGGATCTTTTGGCATACGGATGCTATGAGAATCGGGTGTTTTGACAAACTGATGCGATGAGAAGTGGGTCTTTTGGGCATACGGGTGTTTCATGAGAGACGGATCTTTTGGCATACGGATGCTATGAGAATCGGGTGTTTTGACATAGTGATGCGATGAGAAGCGGGTCTTTTGGGCATACGGGTGTCACGAGAGACGGATCTTTTGGCATACGGATGCTATGAGAATCGGGTGTTTTGACATAGTGATGCGATGAGAAGCGGGTCTTTTGGGCATACGGGTGTCATGAGAGACGGATCTTTTGGCATACGGATGAAATGAGAATCGGGTGTTTTGACATACTGATGCGATGAGAAGCGGGGCTTTTGGGCATACGGGTGTCATGAGAGACGGATCTTTTGGCATACGTGGATGCTATGAGAATCGGGTGTTTTGACATACTAATGCGATGAGAAGCGGGTCTTTTGGGCATACGGGTGTCATGAGAGACGGATCTTTTGGCATACGGATGCTATGAGAATCGGGTGTTTTGACATACTGATGCTATGAGAATCGGGTGTTTGTCATACTGCTGCAGTGAGAAACTTATCTTTTGGCCTATGGTCATTTAAAGAAACTTCAACTTTTTTTTTAATTCCAACTTTAGTATTACAGTCATGTTTGAAAGATCTTTCTGGCCAGGGAGGACTTCAAACTATAAAATTACTTAAAAGTATTAATATACTTAACTGCGATAAACGAGTTCTACGAAAATAATATCTAAAATAATCGCTTTTACTTTTTTCAGATAGCGTAACGTTAATAGCGGCCATGACTGTAACAGGTTTAACGAGTGTAGCCGCTGCTTTTCTTATGTATGCTGTAGTAAAGGTAACATTATTTATTAACAGTTTTGCTGCGACTTTGTCCACGTAGAAGTCGCTCATCGGTGTTCCCTCGGGAACTGTTAAATATTCCATCATATAAAGTATTCAACATCGCTTTCCGAGACTCCGCTGTCTCCACACCAAATTGCATTGAAATCGGTTCAGCGCTTTAGCCGTGAATGCGTAACAAACGGACAGAAAGAGTTACTTTCACTTTTCAACATAATAGTAAGGGTACGGATAAGGATAGTTTATGCAACCGTAACATAATGAAGGATTTAACAATACGAGTAATCGAATGTTTTTTTGTTTGGCGTATTTTTTATTTGTTTTTTTGCCACAGAAAGTGCTCTGGAATTAAAAAACCGATAGTCATCAGCCTCCGCAATCGTGTACCTACTAGATGCACACACACTTTTCTTGAAAGCCTGCAACGTAGCTGCAATATCTCCCTGGTGTTGCAGGTGTTCATGAGCAGTATGATCTTTTCACATCAGGTGACCCGATAGCTCGTTTAACAACCGTTTTATTCTGACTTTTGTTTTCAGGAAAAGCGGATGCTAACTGTGCCGTGGCAAGTAATGAATGTTTTAAAACTGCCTGCGATCTTTCTCATGTACAATAATTACATTTTACTTGGATTTATATTCTATGCATTGATACAGACAGGTAAGTGTAAATATATGTATTTTTCTCAAACATGCTCGGAAATGTACCTATGCGTTAATATCGCGAAATTAAGACATTAAGTTTCTTATTTATGGCTGCCTAAGGGCCAAGAAGTAATGTAGGTAAAACCTAAGAAAAACCATTATTGTCCGCTGCTCTAAGTTTTTAAATTTTCTTCCTAACATTAAAGTAGAAAAGGAAAAATTACATTCTGCCAACCACCCCTAGACTCTGTAACCATACTTGGGACATAAAAAAAAACTATGTTAGGTACTATATTTATGTCCGGTTAAACATTGTGCTAGAATATCCTGTTCAAATGGCATGTGTAAAAAATAAAAAATGGCATTGTAAAAAATTTTACTTGATTACCTGGTAGTTATTTAAATTTTAATATTTCCTCACATTGCTTGAGAAAAGCACCATACAATCATCGGCCTCTGCAGTAATCTACTATTTTAACCTTTTTCCTTCTACCTGCCTTTTATCCTTACTCTGATTTCTTATTTAATGGATCCTTTAAACAATTAGCAATGATCGTTGATCGTGTTATCGTCTATAATCGGCACGATTATCGTGCGAGCATGCACACGATCTTCCGTAGTAGGAAGTGTGTCGAACGGCAAGCGTGCAAGATGGATATTTGTGTCCCGGATTCCAAATTTCAAGTTCGGATACCAACATTGATCATTATCGTTGATTTTGGTTCGCAAATCCAGGGCAGTTTTGTGGGACAACTTGTAACATTGATGAAGAACTTGCAATGAAAAAAATAACAGTGAAAAGATGGTTCCAAATGTGTTAGCGATCAAGATCACACCAAGTTATAGAAGTGGATACTCGCCATCTTTAAGGGTCATAATCATAACGACTATGACTGGAAGACTTCGACGACAGGACAGGATTCACCATACAACGTTGCATAAATATACTTGACATTGGCAAAATTAGTTATTATGTAGACGCCATTAAATAAATAAATAATAATAATAATACTTCAAAGTAAACATCAAGTAGAAAACAGTCATTTTTGACACATCTTGAGACGAGCAGTAGAGTCGAGATTAGTTTATTAATACGGTCCTTAGTTTCCGAAGTCCTCGTACAGCCCCATTTGAAGACCCATTTGGATTGATCTTCTAGTATTGACGTGACAGAAACGAATGAAAGCACCCGTAGCTAATAGCACACTGACGTTTATTAAAGAAGCATTGCTAATATAGGGCCGCGCTTACACACACATACCCAACATGTATATAGGCACGATCGGCCTTATATTTAAGTAGCTGCACGCTTTAGTTCTTCGCCACTTAGTGTTGAACTGCTGCACGAATCTGTCCAAGGTGTTAAAGCGACAAGGTATCTACAAAAGTAAGGCCGACTGTAGGTAGGTACCTAATTAATTCACCGCTTCCGCTAGCACTGCCCACCGATATCCCAGCCTCAGAATTGTACTTCAGAATCAGTGTTGGGCACTCAAGAATAAAATCATTATTTGAATGAAGATTCGTAAGAATAAAATCATTTCGATTTTATTCCTGACAAAGTTATTCAAATAATTTCGTCGGGAATAATTTGTACGTGGGAAAATTTAATAAAAATAACTCATTCTTAGTCAATTACATTTATTCATGATTTTTTATTTTGAATAAAAGTATCTGAATAAGAATACAGTAGGTAAATGGCAACTTACGTAATATTTACGTACAGTACAGGTAGAAACTCTAGTACCTACTCTGGTCTAATTTATACCCACTATGCTCTTAATTAAATCTTGTAAATCGAACGTTATATTCCGGGATTCACTTCATCACCATCGTATCGAAGGTACCAAAAAAAACGTCATAAAACTTACTTACACGTAAGTACATTGAAAAAATGTGCCAATACCAATATTTATTGTACTTACTACAAAATTAATTTTATTCCAAATAACATGTTAGTTGAATAAAACATTAGTTAGAATAATCCCATTTCCAAAATAGTTATTTCAAATTTTATTCTTCATTTAAAATAAAAGTACCATGATTTATTCACTAGTATTCCATTTCAACTAACGAGGTACAAGAATTATTCTTATTCAAATCGATTTGAATGAGAATAACTTTTCTGTTTTATTCTTATTCTTATTCAAGTTAATTTTTGCCCAACTTAAATTCTGAATCAGAATTAACTCGCTTCGCTTTGGATTCAGTGAACAGCCATGGCCGAAAATTCATTTTGATCGTTTAAGGAACTTTAACGAGGACGAACATGTCGGGTGGTAGGGTTTATTTAACCGTCGTCTATAATTATTTTTAGTCATATTTATCGCAAGTCGTTGCGTATTTTTTAAAGAAATTGTTACTTTTTAAGGACGTTTATATATCGAACCCAAGCTAACTTAGTCTTCTTCTTATGAAAAGATTATGGTTCCAGCGATTTAAAAATTATGGCTATAAATAGTTATGTCAGCAATTACATTAAAACAAAATAAAATGGGAAACAATAGACTCCCAGGCGCCCGTATCCCGACATTAATACGTAAGTAAGCCGTAGCAGTGTTTATTTTACACACGTTCGTTCAAGTTGTATAATGTGTATATTTAATGGACGTTTCGTTTGCAGTTTTCAGTGTATACTCGGGGCTTGTGGTCTTCAGCTATTATCAGTCGACTGCGCCGGAGATGTCCTATGCCCTTCAGAATATCTTGAAGTAATAAGTGCAACGTGTTCCATAAATTTTATTAATAAAGTTATTAAAACTCCCTATTTAAATTTAGGGGTTGGGATGGTTTTATTATTGAGGATCTTCTAACTATTCAGTCATTATCCTCAGAACATGTTTGCGGAGTTTAACTATCCAATGAGGGTGTTCTTATTTGATGGCCAAAATTGAAAATATACTAATAAATTGACTTTTAAATTTTGGTCATCAAATAAAAAGTTGTTGACTAATAATTTTATTACTAATTACAATTTACTTTCAACTGAGGTCCTGAGGTCTCATGTTCAGTGAACTGCTGTTAAAATCGAACCTGATATTTTATAGGAATTTAAAAACTTAGTGCTGACGCATCTGCAAAAGTCAAACTTTTTTTTTCAAATTCCTATAAAATGAAAGATTTGCTTTTAACAGGGATAAATTGTACATATCTACATTTAAACCTTACTTTACTAGTTAATGATAAGTGTAACTAAAAATAAAATTGGTTTAGAACTTTTTGTTTGGATGTCAAATTTATAGGCCAGTGTATAGCCAAAACTACAGCGAATATTTGAATTGCGTTATAGCCACTCTACATACCTAAATATTGGCTGTTTGAATATATATTGGCTGCTGAATTCGACCTACCCCTACTACTTTGGTATGATGGGTACCTACTGAAGCTAATTGAGAGAGCACGATAAATATGAACTTTTCCGATAAAACACGATGGAAACTAAATATGCACTACATCTGCATTTTTGAAGGTTAGTTGACAACTTTATTGGCTGGAATAAGGTTCGCGTGAAATGTAACATTTCAATCTCACGCAGGCCCAATAAGATATTATGATAGTAGATTGTTCAACAAGGGACTAAAAAAAGCCATAATGACACGAGATGTGTAGCCACCCAAGCTGAGCGAGGGTGGCTATAGTTCGAGTGTCATTATGGTTGTTTAGTCTCGTGTTAAACAATCTACTTTTCACTTTGAATGCGAGGAAAAAATAAAAGTTCTATACAAAAATTACAATGTTGATTATAACAACGTTTCTTACAAATTTGTTACTCGGTTTTTTTTGTGAAGTGACGCTTTAAATGCTTGCATATTTAGCCAACAGATTCAAACTATTTTAAAACTAACTGGACTATACATAATTAAATGAATTCATCCTTAATATAATTAAATAGATTCATGTAAGTACGTAATCATTAATCGTGTTTCAAGAAATTAAATTGTTATTTTTGATATTTTTGCATAGTTGTAATTTTGAGGTTTTTTATCCACACTCATAAAATGGTCCATACACAATCACTGAAAATGGCGATAATACTCCATTAATTTTTATGAAGCCCCACGATGTTCCCACCGTGATTGGTTATTAAGGGACTTCCAATGTAAATAAAAAAAAACTAGCCTAGCTGTAGGGATTAATAAGGAGCTTTATTCCCAATGTGCAGAGACTAAAGTAACATTTTTAATAACACAATATTATAAGACGTGATTGAGCCGGAACAGTGTTTATTTTGATTGTATAATAATCGGTTAACGTTAGTTTAATTTAAAGTAATAAAAGTTTCGTTTGCAGTTACTATGGACTTGTGGTATACAGTTTTATTTAATCAGTCCACTTTTAGAGTGAACAATACAGGAAAGCGATGTAATAGGTACTTGTAAAATACATGCACTCATTTTTTATATTTTTTAAGTCTAGATATTTTTATTTTTTCTTATATACCTATACATGGGCATGTTTTTTGACTTAACGTAATAATATATGTTTTAAGAGCTACCTAATTACATTTAACTTAAGTGCTGTACTTATTTTTTTTTCTTTGTTTATTCTAACACTAGCTAGATTGCGACAGTCTTCTGTTTTGTCGCGAAAAATCCGGACTCTGACTATCACACAATAAAACGCTACTAAAAAAAGGCTACCATTTATTTAACAGCCTCTGACAAAGGCTCTGCTAATGAGGGCTAACATGGATTAGAAGATGCCAACACTAGAACAATTAATACCAAAGTCTATAAACAACTTTCCCTCTTTGCACGAGTCCGAACACGTTCCATTAAAAAGTGTGCACATCGTCTACTGTCCCGCACTCCAGTTTCCTAATTTGATGTGCAAACTGATTTAAAGGATGTCCGGCTTGGGTTGCCACCCGTAACTACTATAATATATAGTATTGTACTAGATTTCGGCTGTCCGTACTTTATAATATATGAAATACATAAAGTACGCTAAAATACTTTATATTTAACAAAAGTACAGACAGTCTCACTAATTTATTTAAAATAGTGTAGGTATGCTGTTGTCTGTGCCCCCTACATCTGCATTAACTTTAAGAGTTTTTTCAGTTAGGTATCAATGCAAAGTGGCCGGATGAACGTAACAAAGCCTTAGTAAACCTCATTAAAAATGAGTTATTGATATATTTTAATATAGCAGCACCTTGCCTCCAGGCCATGGGTATTTTTAAACAAGACAAAATGTTATTGAGAGAAGCTAGTTCGAACAAAAAATATGTATTTAAAAATAAATAAAAATGTACCTACTATATTTTTGTTGTTTGTACTATATTTTTTGGGTCCTATAACTCACCATATACTATATATATCTTGATAAAAAAGGTGGCAACCCTAGTCCAGACCGAAGCCGATGCGCACCGACAACCTCTGCTCTGCGCAGCCGATCAATTAGGACATACAAGTTTATATTTCACGACATTAGGTAAAGCTAGTGAAAATTACATGTAATGTTTGTACCTATGCCTAATGAAATTCGCTTTTATGATATTCAGTCTAGGAAAATAAATAAGTACCTATTTATGATATTCAGGGGGTGAACTAAAATGAAAAGTCTGGAAAAGACATTTAGATTACAAAATAAGTTCTTCCAACAATATAATATTTAGTGATAATGATTTTAATGAAAATATCGAAGAAACAGATTAGGGACTTAGATAATTCTAAAACTATGTAAGGACAGAATGAAAATAAATAACCTGAAGAAAATAAAACTCCGCAAACATGTACCTAGTAAGGATAATGACAAAATACAAGATCCTCAGGAATAATAAAACCACCACAACGCCTTCATGATGAATTTGAATTTTGCTTTATTAATAAAATGTATTGTACACGTTGCACTTATTACTTCAAGATGTCCTGAAGGGCGGACATCTCCGGCGCAGTAAGTAGACTGATAATAGCTGAAGACCACAAGCCCCGGGTATACACTGAAAATTGCAAACGAAACGTTTATTAAATATACACATTAGGTATATACATTTTGAACGAACATATTGTGTAAAATACACTGCTACGGCTTACTCGCGTATTGTTTCCCATTTTAGTTTGTCATAATGTATAGTTAATTGTTGACATAATTATTTATACTTAGTCATAATTTTTATATAACTGGACCCGTAGGTAATCTTTCAGAATTTGTTACATATTTAACGTGTAGACAATATTGGTTTTTTTAGCATTAGAAAGAAGTAAATGTAAGCTTTTTATTCGAAATGTTTTTCGGTAGTATGACGGAACAACTGGAAAATTATTAAAAACACACATGTCGGAACATTTTGCATCACAATAGAAAATTGAAAAATGTGTGGTTTGCTTTTATGTACCTATAAAGATTATTTTATAAATAATTCGTTAACATTTTTATGACTTAAGATAAATACTTATGACTAAAAATAATTATGGTAGACAGTTCTACGACATCATGATTGCAGCAGCACCGCATTCCACGTCCATCTTGCACGTTTGATGTTCGACAAACTACTACGGACGATCGTGTGGATGCTCGCACGATCTCCGTGGCGATCATAGATGATCCCACGATCAAAGACCACCGCTAATTGTGTAAAGGATCCATTAAATAAGAATTCAGAGTAAGGACAAAGGGCAGGTAGTAGGAAAATGGGTAAAAAATATTTTTATACTCTTACCTAGGTACTCGTATTTGTAACAATGCATAGGTTATAAATTCTGTTAAACCTAAAGTTTAGAACGAGAGACCAAACGCAGGGAGCTTTAAAGCATTGATACAGAATAAAACGGCTGATTTTTTTTATGCTAGAGGGGGTGAAGTGTAACATCGGTATTGTACATACTTATAATATGGGTACAAATCAATATAAATGTCCAGTTAAAGAGTTTTGTCACCGTAACGAAACTGTTGGTTAACGTCAGACATACGTCATTTTGTAACGAAATTGTAAGTTAGACAACATTTACCTAAGTGACATTTAAATAGCGTCTTTATGTACATTTATTTTGATTTTTACCCATATAATTCTGAATTTATTGATTAGACCGCGCGGCTTCAGTTAAAATGGTGGCGATAAAATATCAACAAATTGACTTGTCGCGTCGTGTCGTGTCTAACTTCGGCCCTCGTATCGTAAGATCCTTCATTATGTTACGGTTGCATAAACTATCCTTATCCTTATTACTCATATCCATTCTTATGTTAAAAATGTGTAAGTAACGCTTTTCTCAGTTTGTTACGCATTCTCGGCTGAACCGCTGAACCGATTTCAATGTAATTTGGTGTGGAGACAACGCGTGTATCGGGAAACGATGTAGAATACCTACTTTATATCCTGGAAGGAACAGCGATAAGCGACTTCTACGCTGGTTGGGCAGAGTCGCAAACAAAAACTATTAATAAATAATGTTACCTTTACATACATACATAAGCTCACGCCTTTATTCCCAGAGTGGGGTAGGCAGAGCTACAGAATTACTAACAACTATAAAAACTTGTTAATAATTCTGTAACCACATTTTGCACAATTAGGCTAAGATGTTTACCAGTGTATTAGTGACAGGTTGCAAGCCCATCGCCTAACAGTAGGTACTACACAGCCTTTATTCCCTTAGTCGTCTCTTACGATATCCACGGGAGGACATGGAGTGGCACTATTCTTACCCGGCAACCACGCGGTACCTTTACTACAGCAAATACAAGAAGACCAGAGGTAATAAAGTCTAAAGCTACGAAAGCCAAGTTCAGTATCGACAATATTTTATGCCGCCATCTGAAAAAGGTAGACGAGATTATTTTGGATCTTATTATTAATATCTAACCGGGCAAGAGCCTGTCTGACATGTCGGGCCATGCCCAGACCCCAGAGCAGGGGTTCGTAGCTCGTTACTTTAAACACAAAACTATCTCCAAAAACCACAAGTTAAAGTCATTTTGGAGCACTTCCAAAACAGTAGAAGTGATAACTGAAATAATTGTTCCCTGCCAGGTATAACTATGAAATGTTTTAACCATGAATAGAACGTCGTCAAACGATTATTTGTAAGTACTTAGATGTGGAGGGAAGTCAGATTCGATTCGGGGGCGCCGGTGGGGGGCGAAGGGGTTGAAAGAGGCACCTCGATCATTATTATTTTGCTGATCAGTAAATTCTAACCCCCTTACTTATAAACGTGGAATAAGCTTGGTATAGTTTTTGCCATGCTGTCCTTATCTGCAATAAGGATTGTTCATATTTTTACAATTACTCCAATTCGAAAACCATTTCGAGAAATAAGGTTTTAAAGCCGTTCTGCATTATTAAGTTTTCAAAATATTTATATATTTTGGATATTTCGACAAAAGTATATTTAACCTTTGTTTGACTTTCGTTTTCGGCTTGAAGCCCTCCTAGGTGTACCTTACGAGTTAGGCGAATACAGCTTGAAATAGTATGTTTTAATACAGTATTACAATCACTTTTTTTCATTGGATATCATTTAATTGTTGAAATTTATTAGAAAATGTCATCCCAAATTTAAAATAATCATGTCATCCATAAAATGTCTGCTTAATAAATAAAGATATTAAAACAAAACTATTGGGTCAAATACAAAATTAATGAAACTGGTGTCTTAAAATTTCCTATTCTTTCGAATGAGAAAGTAAAAACCGTGGGTTATTTTTTTTGGTCAATCCCAATTGTGACATTTGCATCTGACAGAAAGTGATAAAGCGTGGCATTAACTATTCCAAGCTTATTCCACGTTTATAACTGAGGGGGTAGAGCATGTGTGATGTCGTGTTCGTCTAAAACACTAGGTAGGTATGTTTTCATTAAAAAAAAAAGGTTTTTGTAAAAAAAGTATCTTTGTTTTTTATTACGTAAGTACGAGTAGTACCTAAATAAGGTGGCTTCCGCGGTCTGTTCGCTTAGGTCTTCTAAACTACGCAACGGATTTTAATGTGGCTTTGATCAATAGATAGTGATTCAAGATGAAGGTTTTTATGTATACAGAAACTCACATAAACCGAAGTGAAGCTAAGGCGGGTCGCTAGTATTAAGTTAAAGGCAAGAGAATGCACAAGATTTATTTATTTTTGTGTATTATGGTTGTTTCTCTATTTACCTATATTGTAATATTTTTTTCATAAATAAATAATGTGATGATAACAATAATAATGATTGTGAGTGGCGACACCACGGGCCTGAGTGCTCCCGAGGGTGGGTCCTGTTCCTCACCTCACGCTCGCCTGGATACGCAACGCAACAGCTAAGTATATGCTCGAAGGGCGGATGTCTTGTATAAGTGGGGAGTGCTTAGATTAAGTATTATTACACGAGAAGAAATGAAACGAAAAGTAGCCGGTTTTTTTCTTCTTTAACTGTCATTGTTACAAGGTTTTAAGACGTCCTCAATACGTCACACCCACATATCAAACCACCGTAAAGGGAGAATAGATTAGAGTAGGCATTGGACTAGTACTTACCAGGTGGGTAGACAGAGATGCGTTTATATATAAACTAGAAACGAGATGTACTTACTTTTACCTGTCCCTTTCTCGCGTATAAGTTTTCCACACAAAAAAGCCTTTTAAATTATTAAATACTTAACATGATTGTGGACTTAAAGTGCTGCCGCAACTCCCTTACTCGCCGGATTTAGCTCCTTCCGATTATCATCACTTCCCAAAAACCAAAACACTTGGGAGGGGAGATTTTCGACGAATATGGAAGCACGAGAAGCAGTACTCTTATTTTAACGACCTCAGCGATTCTTTTTTTGAATTGGATAATAAAACTGGAGGTGAGGTGGGACTAAGGGCATAGATCTTCATATACTGTAGAAATATTTAATTGTTATAAAACGTGAGACCCAGGCTGTGAATTTATCAATTCACCCTCGTACTGATTAATACCTCAAGAGACCAATCGACGGGCCAGCAGCACCATGTTATCAGCTTAGCTCATTTTATTGAACATTTGGCCGCCAATTGAACATCCGACTGTGGTTCTGCCGAGCCCGTCGATGCGTTTATTATGTAAATCCGTCAGATCGTAAAATGCTCACTGATATATACTTTTAATAATAAAAAAACATTACGAAAGCATACTTTAAAATCACTCGGTCACTGCGCTGCTTGGTTGGGTCCGTGGAAAGCTATGGCGACGCGTTGGCCGTTTAGATGTAGCGAAGGCCTTTGATAGGGTTTGGAACAAAGCTGCCTTATTATGGGTGCCGAAAGAGTTTTTGCAACGTGACGGCCTTTTTTTGCGGGGAGGGGAATCAAAATAAGTCCCTGGGTCATGCTCGTGAATTCTGGTGTACCACAAGGCTGTGTATTGTCCCCTACGCTGTTTCTGCTGCATATCAATGATATGTTGCAGATTAGTAGCATTAACTGCTATTCAGATGACAGCAGGTATCACACACTTTAGGCCGGAGCAATCTCTTTCGAGCTGACACCGAAGACTGCCGAGAAAACATGGTCTACATGGTTCAATTTTACACTAAGACAAACCATTTTGTCCAAACACCTCAGTTCGAACGCACTTCTCTCACCATCAAGCCCTCTGATGTAAACATAACAGCTAAGATAAATGTATTTTTTCGGGAAACAAGGTTTAAATAAATAACAATCAATCCCTTTCTTGTAGATATTTATTTTTTTGGTTTTAATTTTTTCAGATATATATTTTTTTTCATATATAATAATAATAATTGGCTATCGTTATATACAACTTAAAATTATCAAGAAGGTCCTTAACAGCAACTACATTTGAGTCTTAGATCTAGGTGGAATAAAGTTCGTAAATTAACTAAATTAATGTTATAAATGTACGAGGAAGTGCAACATTCAGTGTATTTTATATATTTTATAATTATATCATGTATATAGGTGTATATACATTCTTTTCAAATAAATTCGAGAGTAAATAATTAATAAATCATGGCGTAAGCTTGAAGACAATTTTGTTCCTTGAAAATGAAATATAGGAAACGAAACTGAAATACAATTTTGAATACTGTTCGTTCGTAGTTTTTTAAAGCTGGGATGGCATTATCGGCTTTTATTTCACGAGACAACTTTATAACCTAATATTTTAACGACATTATTTCGGAGCGAAGCGAGATGTGAGCGGTAACTATGAAGTTTTCTTCGCTATTCCTCTTATTATCTATTATCTAAGCTCTAACCCCCTTACTAATAGACGTTGAGTAACGGTGGTATACAATGTTTTGTCATTGTGACATTTGACTTTGACAGATAAGGACAAAACGTATAGCTATACCCTCGTTACTCAACGTTTATTAGTAAGGGGGTAATACTTTATTAACCCCTAGGACGTCCGTAGCGCCGGCATCAATGCCGCCCCATCCATATTAGTTAGATGTATAGAAGACTAAAATCGCCGACACTTCAGACAGAGGTATAGTCGAAGTGTGGATTTTTAGGGTTCCGTACCCTATTACTAAGACTCCACTGTCTGTCTGTCACCAGGCTGTATCTCATGAACTGTGATAGCTTGACAGTTGAACATTTCACAGATGATGTATGTCTGTTGCCACTATAACAACAAATACTAAAATAAACATTCAAACGGGGCTTCCATACAAAAAACGTTATTTTTTTGCCGTTTTTTAATCGATATAAATAACGGCAATAGTTGGAATATTCACATTAAAAATACATAATTAAAATAAATATTTAAACGGGGTACTAATACAACAAATGTCTAACGTTGTTTAGATAATGGTACGGAACCCTTCGTGCAGTCCAACTCGCACTTGGCCGGTTTTGTTGTAATCTAATTTTGTTGATAAGGGAAACACGGATGTAAACTTACTGATTACCGCAGACATTTCGCCTCGCTTCTAGAGGCACACGAATGTGGACATAACGCGCTAATTTTACCAAAAAAAAACGATAACACCATCTTAACTTTAGCAGAAAGAGACAAAAGTGAACTTCAATGTTGAAAGTCAGCAGCCTCGATTATAAAGTAAGCCGATGAAAATGTTCAGCGGGTTGGTGCCTTGTCATAATAAACATCAAACGATGTCATGCATGGCAAACACAATGACAAGGTTCTACGTCTGGCAACATTTTTAGCCGTGACGCTGTTCATTAATTAGTTTTACAAATATGTTTGAAACAGTTTCATATCCTGACTTTAATTTAGTGTAATCAGGGCCTGTAAATTATTCAAGGAACAAACTAGGGTATCAAGCTCTGCAAATTTATAAAAACTACACTGAAGTAGTAGTAGTATTTAAGTAGAAGAAACCAAAAAATATCTGCAGCGACTTTCTGGAGGCCAAAAAGGGAGATAGTTGAATTTAGGGTAAACTTAGTATAGAAAATAGGTGTCTGCAAGCCAAGTAGTGGCACAGACAAAGTTTGTTCGACGTACCTGATCTTAAACATAGCACTGCAGTGACAAGCAGGCATGAGAACTGAACTTAACTATCGAAAAAATATTATATGTTAGCCTGTTAAACGTCTTAAAACAGTAGAAATTATGTAGACTATTGGCTGGCTTAGGGAGATGTTAGTTCGCTCAAACCATGAGTCCAATCTGTGTAAGGGAAAACTTACTTTCATAAATAAGAATTAAATATTGATGTAAAGCTTAAAGAAAGTCAAAATGTCGAAAGCCGCTTAGACACAAAAGAAAAGGAACTTTATACATAAATATGCTTATAAGATCTGCATTTCTTCCACTTTGTACTGTCTGTCGTTCAACCATTTGCAAGAAATATTCAAAATATCCTTAAATTTGTTTTACCTTCATTAAAATTCTTACATATTAAAAATGTATAAAAACTTTGCTACTGCGTCTCACACTTAGTTTTATTGCAGTTTACATCACTTTATGGCGTGTAAACGGTTTGAGATATTGTCGCTACATTTAAAGAAACATTAAAACAATCTATCTTAAAATCTGCCTGCACAGTACATTATTCACAAAATATTAAAAAAGGAATATCGTAGTCTTATAAAACTATTCAAAACTTGAGGCGATGTTTAAAAATATATTCGGCGCAAATCCGTTAAGAGATTTTACACAATCAATGCTTTGCTAACGCGTTGTATCTTAATAGTAGTTTATGTGACTGGTTCATAATGAGAGGCATTAAGACATGAGTATGGTTTTATGAAACGAGCCGAAAGGCGAGGTACATAATAAAATCACAGGACTGTTTTAATGCCTAATTATGTGTACAGTCGCATACATATCTTTTAACTACATGCATATTATACGTTTTCTACAACATGTGAGGAACCAGTATCTGCGGTTGCCCTGTATCTTAATGTTACATTAAAGTGTTGTTGACCGATACTTTAATGTTAACATTAAAATACAACCAAAGATACAGGTTTCTTAATATAGGCCATTTAATTATCGTTTCTGAACATATTGTAGGGAGGTTATGATATGGATGTAGATAAAAAGAATTACATAACAAAACCGCATAACTAATGTCATTAAACATCATATATCAATAATTAATCATCGCACCAGAATGACACGCCCTCGGCATCTATACTTTTGTCGCTCTGAGGCCCGATTTGACCTTCAAACATGGAGTGGACCTAACCACATACGCTTCTGATTAGTCCACAAGGTAAAATACTCTTGTCCTCGCGTGTGATATACAAGGACTCATTATTACTCTAATAAATATATTTTTTTCAATTGATAATGGGTTTGCTCTCGACTAACTCGCCATTTGAGGACGACGATTTTGTTGGCGATGAAGCGAGCTCACCCAGAAGATGTTCAAGTATTCAACCCTAGCTTTTAAGAGGCCACGCTTTTATGAGGCCACATAATGCCATAATGCTTTTTTGAAGCTTCGAGACCCTACGATCTTTATCGATGATTTTTGATTTATGATTGTAAACCCATTGCTTTAATAAATAAATGTTATGGTTTAAAAATAAACAGTATTATTTTTTATTTGACATGTCACTTTCTTCGCGCGGAAGTGAATAAAGCCATCCCTTTTGATTCTTGTGTGGGCGTGGCATCATATATGGCCTCTCCATAGGTTCAGATTGCATGCGCTCGGAAATACAGACGCCGGAAGCGCATAATTAGAATACAACCTCAAACATGCCTCAAACACATATTTCGTGAGCTGTCAAATCGGGCCTGTCAGAACGGCGCGAGTATAATGCGGCCACAACGCGGAACATTAACTTGCAAATGGTCGCACTTTGCCGTTCAATTTCACTGTATCAAAACTTACTTGGCTCCATCTGTTGTCCGTCCGTCGACAACCTGCAAATAAATAAAACCCGAAAACAACATATACTGGACCTTCGCTTGTCACGTTACGAAAAATGTAATTATTACTAAACTTTTTTTTTCAATTTTCCTTGTTCCAATAAAAATTATTTAACTCTAATACATTTATATTCAAACCTACTTATATTTCGGTGACGACGAATCCTTGCCACATCTAAAAATCATCATTGCATCAATAGTGTATGGGTACACTACGTTATAAAATGCCACCGATCGGTTAATCAACCTTTGTCTACGTCCCATTAATAATCAGGTCATAATCATTCATTATATGCACTGCTAGAAAACATTCTTGTAAACCTATAATTGTTGTCTATAAAATCTACTTCAGAAATCCATCTCATAAATCAAATTACTGAATCACTGCAGCTTTCAAAAAAATATGTGTGCAGTATATCAGTAACTGACGGAGACGTATATACATAAGAGTGATACGTTTGGTGCTTCTATTCCTCGCATGCAGTACAGATCTTCTGGGGTGGTTGTTTATGCTGGTTTAACAGATGCAGACATTTCTTACAGACCATAAACACATGCATACAGATGTAGCAAACATTTATACTTTGTAGGACAAGTTCGTATTTACCTTGCTTTCTTAGCTCAGCTTTCTCAACTTATAGATACGTACTGAAGTTAAATGTAAGACCAACATAAATACGAGCTTCTCCGACAAAACAAATTATTGTTTTTTTTACATCTATGCGGAGCAGTCTAACAGACAAAGCCCACTATGCTTATAGGTTTTAATCGTTTTAGGGCCTTTTTACCCACAGTTGACTTAAATCGGAGAAAAAACGAATAAAAAACATTTGAATCAGCTGCCAATGTGGCTAATACGAATCAGCCCTTTAGTTCTTTGGATTCTGATCGGATACATTGCCAAAACAGTTTAACAATAAGACCATCAAGCATCTGTGAAACCAGCTTTGCTAGTGTAAGAATGACACGCAAGATATCCTTAAACAATTCACGAATTGGTTCCAATTGGCAGCTCTTACAACTACTATTCATGTAGAATAGAAACCAGAAGCTATATCTGCCAACCGCTTAGCTTTTAACAAATCTGTAGCTGACCTCGGAACCACTTTCATGTTAACTTAGTACACAAACAGGATTGTTACATATGTCACCCCCGTCAAATATTGAAACCCCACTTACCACTCGAGACCTGTAGAGAACGTAGTCACAACTTAGCGCACCAAAAATCCTTACCACTATAATCACAAGTCACTTCACTCTGACACAATCGTCAACTCCATTGGGTCGCACATTATTAGGCCTTGGAGCGTCGCAGGCCTCCAAATAGGACAGTGCTGTCTTGCGGCGTCTTTTGCGTCAGAATGCTCTGACGCCGCCGTACTGTATCCACACAGACATATCATTGATCATAGGTCTGAAAAATATCTCAACAAATTCGATAACCGCTTTTCTCATTTTTTAAATTCACGAAAAGGCTCGCGCTCGAGTTCTTTCTGGTTGACGTAATAAAATTATCAGGCATTATCAAGATAGTCACGTTTCAAATACTATCGCACCTATTCAAACAATATACCTTATCAAAAGAGCCAGTTTTCAGACACGTTAACACGCTACTACTTTGGCAATTGCAGTGCTCGAAATACAACAAACATTCGTATAGTTCATGTGATTTTTTAAACACGCATCCGTGCACGATGCGTGAAATGTTAATCGAACACAGGTCCCAACTGGCCCTCTGGTGATGTTAGTAGGTGTGACGTCGCATTGTCCCGGCCCGTGCGCTCGCGGCGGTCTACTCGTGGCGCGCGCGCGCCCGGGCGCCGTATATGAACCGACGGCGCCACTCCTCGTACTGCTACGTGCACGCAATACTACTGGACCCGGCCGGCTCGGCCTCGGCCGGCTTGTCCGCGTGCGCTGCGTGTGCGGCGTGCGCCGCGTGCGCCCCGTGCGCCGCGCCGTTCACCACGTTCAACTCGTACACGTTTGAAGAGTTTGAGTCTTCGTTGTAGGACAGGATGCTGACTTCGTCCGTCTGTTGGTGAAAAAATGATGTTTCAGTTAGTTATAATTTCGCCTTCAACATTGCACGATCAATTTTTTTTTAAACCTGTGTTTTATTAAATATTACGGAATAACTTTGTTAATTCCCTTGACCACATAATTACATAGTATAAAACAAAGTCGCTTCCCGCTGTCTGTCTGTCCCTATGTATGCTTTGATCTTTAAAACTACCCAACGGAATTTGATGCGGTTTTTTTAAATAGATAGACTGATTCAAGAGGAAGGTTCATATATCTAATAGATACTGGTTTTCGTACGGATGTTTCAGAAAACTTACATAAACCGAAGCAAAGCGAGGACGGGTCGTTAGTTATTAAAATAATTCATTAATACCCTTCTCGATATTCAATCTCAAGACAAATTTAAAATTAAAATAATAAATCTCGTCGGCTGGTTTGGGCTTGGTGCCGGACATGGAGCATGGAGCATACGAACGCTGCTGCTACGCGTTTTAGAGTGCCAGTGGCCTAGTGGCTTGGGGGTCGACTCGTGATTGTAAGGTACCGAGTTTGAACCCACCATGTATAGATGAATTAGCGTTCGCATGAAAAGTAGAATAATGTAAGTATTTCTCTTAATTTAATGAAACAAGTAAAACACTTATTTATTGTTCATCTGAGCTGTCACAAGTACTGATAATAATATTATGATCTGTATTTGATCCATTTACCCTTCTTGACATCTATATTTATTTTCTTCACTTTCGACATGGCGACCAATATTTTCCCAGTCCTTAGCAGTATTAGTATTAATTCTTTCAGTTGCTAAATTTAACACAATAAAATCATCCGTTAACATATACGCACATCGTAAATAATTATTTAGAATTTGACACTGACATTATTTATGAATTTTCTTCTTAAATATATTTATTCTATTACAAACCTCTTTTTATGCTGATAGTACGGGAAAGGGGAAATTTCAAATATAGAACCACGCTCTCGTTAATTCATCTATACCAATGAGTTTTTCTAACTTAAGTGCATTACCCGATGCGCTTACGGCGAAGGAAAAACATCTTGAGGAAACCCGCACATTCGAACAACTGA
>OZ014463.1:3405983-3594839 GCA_963966035.1 Acleris laterana | reverse complement strand
GCTCATTCAATACAAAATGGATACATTCCAAAATAATTTGCTCTTGCATTAAAAATCTTATACGAACAGCTTCTAATTTTAAAATGCAACACTGACTCATTTTGGAATGTGTCCGTTTTGTATTCAATGAACGATATGCCCCAACCAGAAAAAAATACCAATGATAAATATGACCAACGATATAATAGCTTAACGAATTGTGTGTGTGTGTAAATTATGCATGGCGAAAAAGGATTTGTTTATTATTATTTATTTATAATTAAAAATGACCAATCATACTAAATCTAATTAACTAATGACAAACAAACTTTTAAATGGAACTGAGAGGTGATACAGTTAATTATCATTCTAGAATCTCTTCAGTAAATATTACTGAAGATAAAATTATTACAGTTGCTATTAAAAGTTGACATAAATAAGGGCTGTGGTCATGACCAAATTCATCCAGTTTCCATTAAATCTTGTGCAAAGGAGCTCGCAGCGCCGTTGTTTTCATTGTTTTCAATTTCTTTAAAAGAGGGCAGTTTACCGGATATTTGGAAAAAACTCCTATCCACAAAGGGGGTAGTAAAAACAATGTGGTGCAATACAGACCCATTTCAAAACTCAGTATTTTTGGTAAATTATTGGAGAAAATAGTTACCTTCAATTTAAATAGTTTATTGGGTCGCCAAGTTTCAACTCAACAACATGAATTATTTCGTGGACGCAGTGTTGACACCAACCTAGTTTTGCTTATACAGATTTTAACTTCGAGGCTCTCGACTCAGGTCACCAGGTACATTCCGTGTATACCGATTACTCAAAGGCTTTTGATAAAATAAATCATAGTATTCTATTAGCCAAGTTGAGTAGGGTCGGTATTCACGTTGATCTCTTTAGGTGGATTCAATCTTATATAAGTAACAGGAGCCAAGCAGTTTCATTGAAGGGTTTCACGTCAAAATTTCTCCCTATCCCCTCAGGCGTACCCCAGGGATCTCACTTGGGACTATTTCTTTTCACACTTTATGTGAACGATATGAGCGCCGTCTTTCACAACTCGTGCCATCTACTATACGCAGATGACACCAAGGTTTACAAAATTATCTCATCGCAAGCGGACTGTGTATCTTTACAAGCAGACTTAGATTCTTTTGGCTCTTATTGTGTCAGAAATCATCTTTTGCTCAACGCCGATAAATGTTATATCATATCCTTTACACGGAAGCGTGACCTGAGCTCGGCGCAGTCTTAATTAGTCACGGGTGATATCGTTTACAAGTGGGTGGGGCACTCTTATTAAATATTATTATCATAGGTATAATAATTTAAGTCGCCTGTGAGTTCCAAAAGTACGAATTTTTGGAAATCAGAGAATGTCGGCCATTTTAATGAGCTTTAGTCGCCGGGTGGGATTTAAAAAGCGACCCCCAAGCGGCCTGTGTACCCGTTCCCTTGTAACGTGCCATTAAAGAATAATCCTCACCTCGATAGCCATTCCTTCTCTGAGCATGTTGGTGTTCTCCGCCTGGTAGTGAACGGACTTGGTGAACGTGGTGATGTCGTACGTGAGGTCCACGTTCAGGTTCGTCTTCTCAAACACCAGCCCGATGAACCACATTGAGCAGTGGTTGGCTATAACTTCTCCCTGGAACATACAGTCACGAGTTAAAATTGGGTACCCACCTTAGGTCCAAAGTCAATCTGACATTCTACAACAATAAGGTTGAGTTTCTTAAAAGTAACAAATGACTTGACATCTCTAATGATATTGACGACTTCAAGCACATTTTTCTTGAAATGGGTCCCAAATTAACGCTCGTGACCGTACAACAATAATTGTACCTTTTGAACGTGTAATTTTGTTTGCAATAGGGTGTAACATTGCCAATGTGAGGTATCGGGGGGTCTGTCGCCTTAGTTGGTTTACTGGACTCTGAGCGCACTGAATTGTTCCGGGTGCGCTGTCAATGTCAGAGCCCTACGCGGGCCTGCCGGTGAGGGTCATCGTTAAATGCGCAAGCGGAACCTGCGGCCCTCGCCAACAATGGCGTGAATATAGAATCGCTGGGTTTGGTAGAGGGTACATGTATGTGTCGGAGATATATATGAAGAGCAGACATGTGACGTCGCAAGTATCACACTTTATAGTTCTCTGTAATATTAAAATCATAAACTTAAACCAAAAATATCTTCATTATACTTAGCGGCACAATTTTAATGCTTTGTCAATTTTATTGTCATGTTTGAATGCTGCAGTAATCTGTCAAAGGCGTTAAAAAGAAAAGGTGGAGTTAAGTAGACACAAAACGCATATCACTTACATTCTCATTTTTTTTAACTTCCGTTCCGGGATCAGGCACAGTGGCACCTACAAATAAAAACAATCACTATTATTTGAATACAATCTTGTAGACGAAATAAATGACCCCAGCTTTTATTAAACTGATCTCGACTGTTATTCTCATCTCAATATGCGTTAAAAAGAATACTTTGACGTTTCTTGTCACGAGTTTGTTAATACGACTCTGCACTGAGCGACGCCATTATTGTTTCAGTACACTTTTTTTGCGTTTCGTATAAAATCCCTTTATCATACTGCATTTGTTATTAATTTAATACTAACTAGCGACCCGCCCTCGCTTCGCTTCGGTTTATATGAGTTTTCTGTAACATCCGTACATAAAACAGAATTTATTTTACATAAAAACCTTCCTCTTGAATCACTCTATGTATTAAAAAAAACCGCATCAAATTCCGTTGCGTAGTTTTAAAGATCTAAGCATACATAGGGACAGACAGCGGGAAGCGACTTTGTTTTATACTATGTAGTGATATGTAGTGATGCTAGACAGTATTGGCGCCCGAGTGAAAAACATTACGATAACATGTCAAAAGCAATATAGTTTTACAGAGTGAAAAGCTCCTCATCAATATAATAATAAAAATAGACAATACTCTTTAACCTTCAACGTCATTGTCGAACATGTCCGCACCATTAGTTCAATGCCGTTGTGCGTGCCAGTGCAAAATAGACCTGAGTATCTTATAAGGCAAGGTTGAGATTCGTTCCGGGCCACTATTCTAAGCGGTAAAACCATATTGTTTTTTAGTCAGCTGTCATGACCGTCAAGCAAATAAGAGCCATCGTAACGTTGAGAATTACTTAAAATGTAGGCAATATGGTTTTATCCAGTGGCGCCCTCATTACTATTATTGTGTTTTCTAATTAACTAAAGAATTCCCTTGGAATCAGACGAAATGTTTTTGTAGTGTAAGTATAAACACAATTTATGGGATTCGTATCAAACTTTAATAACAATTACCCTTTGAGTAGTCAGCTTAACGGGAAAAGGTGGCCACTTTGTTCCGTTAAGTTGATAACTCGAAGGTGAATTGTTATTAAACTATATGATATACCCTATAAGTTGTGTTTTCATTTGTAGTACAAAAACATTTCGTCCAATTTCAAGAAAATAGTTTAGTTTATTAGAAAACACAATAAAAGTAATGAGGGCGCCACTGTACATCCGGCGTATGCTCGGCGCAGTCTTAAGCTGTAATTGGCGTGTGAGTAGTCTTTTGCATTTGACATAGCGTTGAAGTTTAAACAACCCTGTATAATAAAAATCATGTATACCTGGCGGCAAGGCTAGAGGCTGTCCGTTGTTGATGTTGAGTGGGACAGAGTTGTAGCACTCCGGGTTGACGTGCGCTATGGTGATGTGTTGATTTCTTTCCAGGGTCGCTGCAATAATTATAACATATAATTTATAACCGTAGCGCATACCTGAGAAGGTTTCTGCGGTAGTGAATATTTGATAAAATTGATAGTCTAAGCTCCCGTTGCATTAATCCTTACCTCATAAGGTGGCAGATCAGACATGTAATGTACTACAGCAATAGATAATACTTAGGAACACTTGATTATAGTAGGTTGCCATCGCATACTCCGGAAGAACATTTTTATTAAAATATATTCACATCGTTTGGTTGAGGTGTCTGACCAGAAAAATACATGCCTAGGGCTTACGATCTGCATTAGTTCCGTCGAGCCACCAGCTGGTAAGAATAAGTTTTATGTCCACGAAATAAGATCGAAAACGGCTTCGTTCCGTTCGCAAAGCCGAGCCGAGCGATACCTTTTTCACTCTTACTGCGTGGACATAAAACTTGTTCTTACTGGCTCAAGCCAATTCCGCGTCGATAGGTCTGAGGAGACCCTTAGAGGGCAGAGGAGAGGTGGAAAACTACGGTAGGCTTAGGGCATGCAAAGCTCTTCATAGAAAGAGTTGACCAGAGCTGGACCAAAAAACTTTGGAAACTCAGCAGATAACAACTCCGATTCGTTATCGGAGTGTTTACAGGGCACTTTGGGGTCAAACATCTCCTAGCAAAGATGGGCCTATATGACAACACAGATTGTAGAATGTGCGGCGAGGAGGTGGAAACAATGAAACACTTATTGTGTGAATGTGACGCTCTCGCCGGAGTAAGAATGAAAATCCTCGGTTGTGGCTACCCAGAACCGAACGATTTCAAGGCTCTGCCATTGCACTCCACTATCCGCTATTTGGAAGGGGTGGAGGCTGCATTGGATTAAGAGCTAAAAGAGGGGTAATTACACAAAGGGTCAAAGTGGTCAAGTTTTGCGGGTGGTAGGACCTTGTGCAGGGTCCGTCCGGATCGCTACCACCATCTTATCTATTAACCTACCGCCAAACAGCAGTGTTCGCATTGTTGTGTTCCGGTTTGGGGATAAGATAGCCGGTGAAATGACTAGCATAGAGGCATACCATCTTAGTCCTCAGGGTTGGCAACGCATTTGCAGTCTTAGGATTGCATTGCAGTCTTGTGAATGCGAATGTCTATGGGTCACAGTTTCCACTTACCATCAGGTGGCCTGTGCTCGTTTGTCTTCTCTATGACATAAAAAAAAAAGAGGAGAGGTCAGTCCCGACTCACTGATGAGGTGGCGCACGCGGCTCTCGACGAGCCCGCACCACTGCAGCTGGTCGTCGTTGTTGGCCGAGGACGCCAGCAGCACGATGAAGTGCTTGTAGCGCGAGAAGAAGTTCGGCGCCTCGAACAGGCGCTCCCAGCCGCACTTCGACAGCATGATCTCGTCCGTTATCGCTAGACCTGTGGGGGGAACAATACATAAACCAAAAACTTGGGTCCGAAATTGTATGAAGTAAAATATTTGCGATAAATTAATTATGTATCAAATTAAGACTTATTAAATCGATGTTTATTGGTCGCCTAAAGCCTTTATAACAAAAAGGATCTCACTTTCATAAAAAAAGACAGCTAGTAAACTTAGACATAAAAAGAAATATAAATAATTTATTTAAGGCATACATAAACACATTTGAAAAAAAAGAGATGACAAACAGAGCAAAACATTTAATATGGCGTTGAAAAGTGCCCCAAGCCGCGGCGCTGGTTTTCAGAGGGACCCTGTCTTAAAAACTAACTATAAAATAGACTATTACGACCGACAGAGAGATTCGATATGCACTGTGACGTCATGTAACAAGTCGGCTATATAAGGTCCATGTAAAATTTTGTATTGCTAGGACATAAGAATAAATCTTGGTTATTTTAACCCTTTTCCAGGCCTTGCTAAAGTAAGGATACAAGCAAGAAATGGAATAGAGCCACGAATTCGTAACTTCCTGAAGGATACTGATCCATGAAGTCATATTTCAGGGAAGTTTAATTAAATTTGACTCATAAAATGTAGGTGTAGTTAAGCAGGGATTGTAACCGGTTACAAATAAACCGGTATTTATTTAGGTTAAACCGGTTAATTATTTGGGTTACGTTCCAACGGATTACGGTTACGGTTACGCTCACAGGGAGCGAAATGCATTTACCGGTTATAACCGGTTAGAGAGCGCTTCCGTCGTTCACCCTTGTCTCGGCTCACACGGAAGGAGCGCTCTCTAACCGGTAAATGCATTTCGCTCCCTGTGAGCGTAACCTTTATTATGGGTTAGGCTCTCGTAGTGTGGCTTTAACCGCTACGGAAAATAAACCGGTTTTCAATGCCTGTAGTTAAGTTCAATTTTGAGCGACATGAATGTGATCGATGAAATGTACTATGCCTGGAAAAGTAAAAAGTAGAAAAATATTCATTATTTTAGCTACTCTCGGAGCGATTATTCCCGGTATAGGTGTAATGGAGTGGATACCACGCGAAAACACAGAAGCACGCGGGAGGCCAGCCCCAACGCTGGGTGGGTGACATCAGCCGTCACGCAGGCCGCGACTGGATGCAGAGGAGGCAAAACACTCAGGAATGGAAGAAAATGGTGGAGGCAATGGAATCGAATAATTAAGGGCTGATATGACGATGATGATGATGAGGTGTGTGATGGAATGGATGATGGAAGGTACGCACCGAGCCGGAACTCCTCCATGATGACGGTGCGCGTGGAGGCGGACACGTTGAACGTGGAGTTCTGCTGGGGGTACGCCGGCGTGATGATAGGCATCAGGTGGAACCGGTCCGACACGTTCACCTGCAAATCAACATACCCTTTAACCTCGTAAAACCCACCATCCGTATTACAAACACGGAGTATTTTGCGAGTCCGACTTTGAATCTACCATCAACGCAAAAAAGTTCTGTTACGTTTGTTCGATAATGCTATTTTCAGTTTATGAAGATAGAAAAATAAACCTTAAACACATTGCAACACAGTTCAAATTAAATTGCCTTGATTATGTACAGTCACCACACGGGATTGTTGAGCCACTTGCCACTGTTCGTAAATTGGCCGTGTTATGCAAATCGGGTTTAGTCGGTTATACTCGCACGGCTCGCGCCCAAAGTCACCCAATTGCACGTCTAGCAACGGTAACCTAGCGACAATTGTTAAGCGTAGCGATAAATTATTTTATGATTTGTCACTTTGACTTCGGAAAAACTCGGAAAACCCGATTTTATCCGAACGCTGTTGACGTGTAATAGTCATCGTAATGAATCGCCGATTTCCCGCCATTGATTTTATAATCTTTGTTATGTCAAATTTCAATTGGCTTCAACGTATCAACAGCATTCGGATGGGTCGGGAATGACAAGAGATTTCTAGAGCCAAAACCTCTACTATATTGTTATATTTTAAGGTCTACTTAAATTGATTATTCGAATATCAAGCATGTTCATAAAAAAGAAAAATATATCATGATATATATGACTATTTATTTATTTTATTTTATTTTAGAAAACTTAACTAGTGTGGGTAAAGCTAGTAGCATATATATGCTCCATGGGAGTCTATTACAGATTGGAGACGCGAAGGCATAGACTCGACCAACTGAGCACAAAAACCACTTCCTCGCAAGTCTTCCCATACTTCATGACAATGACTTTCAACGGCCTCTCTCGTTCGCTCATTCCGGTTTTCCCTTCTCTGAACCATTAAACCCCATGTTTTCGGATGGTATTGGGGTGACAATTGAAACGGTCTGCGAAATAATTGGTGGATATAAAGCCATTATTTTCGTAGTTCTGTCGCATCTCATCGCGTTGCTCAGCCGAGAGTATCGAAAGACCATGGTTGCCTTCACGGTGATCATTTATAGCTCCTTCTTCAGCATACCTATTCACCCACAAACTGACAGTATTTCGCTGCACATTTAAAGCGGTTGCTATTGCACGTATGCTTAAGCCTTGCTGATGCAAAATTACAATTTGTTGTCTGGTTTCGTTGCTAATCGAAGGTGGCATCGCGGAAGGCGGAAGAAAATTGACAATAAGTTATATTTTCCGTACGGAAGTATGAAGTATTTAATTAACTTTTCCTTGTAGGTAATAGCTGACAGATCGAAGGATTATCTGAAGTAAATAGAATTGACGCCAAAGGTTATCTATGGCACACAAAAAGGTTACACCTTGAACTCATTTAGTAATATTTGCATTTCTCTTTATCTTATATTTCTATCTTTATCATTACGAGTTTGTGTGTCATTTATGAATCACTTGATTTAAAAAAATAAATTTTCATGCAATTTTGGTGTTGGCTAACCCAAAGACAAGCCTGCCAACTTAACAATAGAGTGACTAAAGCCAACCAATTACAGGTCTAGAAACAGTAACCTAGCAACAACTGTTATTACGTAATCGGTCACACGACATCGGGAAAACTCGGAGTCCACGACTTTACCCGAACGTTTTTTAAGAGTCTAATAAATTTAATAAATCACCGATATTCTGTCAGATTATTTTTGACAGTTGATTTGATAGAAATACCGAATGACAAAGATAGAAATATTTTTCTCTTTCTGTTACACGAATATACGAGAAGACAGACATGTCATCATTCGTTATCAGTCGTTCACGACGATGTCACACGAGTATGCCCGATTTGCCTACACGGCTAAATTATGAACTGTGGCAAGTGGCTCAACAATCCCGTGTGGCGACTGTACATCCTATTGCACACTGGGCCTTACGTTAAGGTTGGCGCAGACATACCTAATCGCTCGACACCAGATTAGCTCAAAGAGAGACATTGAAAAGTGAGCTTTGATCTGTGTAAGTAAGACACATCACTACTCCGTTTATTTAGGTACTTAAAAATATAAAAACAAAACAATCACGTGATTATAGTTCATCAGCCAATAAAAGCAGAACAGTGATACGTCAAAGTGCGATAAACCGTTTTGATTGGCTGTTTAACAATGCCACGTGGATTGGATTGTTCACATTTGTTTACGTACGTGAACAAACGGGAGTATAATGTTAGGTAGCCACCAAACTGCCCGTTACAACAACCCTTTTTGGGTCGGGGATTAACTCACCCTCGGATCCCAGACAGGGAAGCCCAGATTGACGCTGTCAGGTTGTTTGAGCAGCACCGGCTGCGGCCACTTCCACTGGCTGAACACCAGGAAGAACTTGTGCAGGAGCGTGGCCGGCAGCGCGTTGGGGTAGAGCTGGCACGTGCGCGCCACCAGCATGGCCCACGACACGCCGCCGAGGTAGCCCAGCGTGTTGGAGTAGATGCTGTGCCCTGGAACAGATTCGCGTCAGCAGTCTGGCGTTTCTGATGGTCTTGATTCAGATGTTACCGACGTGTAAAAGCGCCCTCGTGTGGCCAATGTAATGAATATACGTTGCTTTTATGCAAGAGTGCGGCATCTCAAAATGAGTCGCTATTGCAATTTAAATTCAGAACACTCTCTATTTAAAGTTTTCTTTACAACGTCATCATTGTTCGAGTTGTAGCAGTATTGTATAAAGGCAGCTTAATGTCGTCATTGCTTTATTTGCTTTGAAAAAACCTCGTATCTCATATTTCGTGACGTACGATTTTAAACTACTTTTTTGACGTAGAGACCTCGTCGTGTTGTTCTCATAGTTTTTTTTATTAAGTTTAAGGTTTATTGACCTTACATTTGTAATGATTTTATTTTTGGCATTTTTAAGAATTTATTATTTATTACTTTATTACCTAATGTAACTTACTTTACTTAACTTAGTTTTAAGTACTATTATGTTATAATGATTGAATAAATAACCTGCTGGAGTTTCTTGCAGCGCCTCTTCTCCGCAATGATGGTCTTGTCCGAAGCGCTGGTGGACTCACCCTATATTACCGACGTGTAAAAGAGCCCTCATGTGGCCTATTTACTGAATAAATATTTTAAATTTGAATTTGAAATTAAACGTAATACGTTGAAGTTCAAACTCATACTTCTTGAAATATCAGATAAGAGATTTTTCTAAAGGAGTAATTATTAATTATCAACCAGTTTTTAGAGTTGTTGGTAATTCTGTAGCTCTGCCTACCCGAGTCAGGGAATAAAGACGTGAGTTTATGTATGTAATGAATTTTGAATTTACAATTACGACGCCCAGAACAAGAGCTCTTTTTCATTGGATTGGTTGATGTCAGAGAATGATTAGGGGTCAAAAATGAAAGCCTTTTTAATTTAGTCTTGTCGGTCTGTTTGTCCATATTTACGCAGAGTGAAATTCGTTTGTTAATACTCCATAGTTGCAACTGAGATATATGGAAAATGTTATCTTCAATAATAGCACCTTTTTTTTTATTCTACTTAAATGTGACAGACGTGCAGGCGTGATACGAGCTCCAAAGTTGATTAAAATGGTCTCTTCAAGCTATATTTTCAATAGGTTAATAAAATATAAAACATTGGTAGAATGACGATTAAGACAATGGAGAAAACCTGTGATACCATTTATTTCCGAGTGGTGACAAGGTTTTTCCACATCTGTTAGGTGCAGTCTGTAGCTACTCGTAGTGTAATTTAGTTGGACCTAACGGAAACTGGTAAATCAGACGAACGCGCCTAACCAAAGTTTTCGCACATAAAAGAGAGAGAGTAGTGTACGTCATTCGGTTAATGGGCGTTTCTTAGAAAGTTTGTACCTAGTTAAGTTCAAAAATTAAGAAACGTTAACTTTTCCGCTGAGTTACGAAAATTAGCCATACTGTTATAAGACAAATGGTGGTCATCTCAGACAAAACTCCTGTAGCAAGTGCAGGCATATTACTAATTGGTGAGGATTGAATCTGCTTCATTTACTGAATTTGAGATACTGCTGATTGGTGTTGAGAAAAGTATATATAAATGTAAGACTAATTTTCGTAACTCAGCGGAAAAGTTGACGTTTCTTAATTTTAGTCCTTAACTAGTTACAAACTCTCTAAGAAATGCCCTGATACGATGATGATGATGATCAAATGTTTACGATATGATCACTATGATCGATGATAGTGAATGTCACGTTACATGCGACTCACGTTTGGCCCAGAGCTTGATGGCTCGCAGCGTGAGGCGAAAGTTGTCGATGTTGGGCACGAGGCGGAGGATCTCGTCGGTCACGCGGCACCCGTTCAGCGAGCGCACGCACTTCTGGTCCAAGTTCTTGAGCAGCATGTCGTCGCGCAGGTCGAACGAATCTACGAACAGGTAAAACATCAATTAAGAGGTCCTCGTCATTATAATTTAATTTAGAACTATGGGTTTCAGTCAGTGGCTTCCCTATTCCAAGCCTTCTCTTAAACACACGGCACGACTCCTACTTAATCTTTTAATTGGCAAAGATAAGTTCTTCTTGGTCTCCCTATTTTTCTTTTCCTTACTAGTTTTCCTGCAATTATCATCTTAATGTACTCGTCGTGCCGTAACAGGTGACCAAACATCTTTCCTCTTCCAGTATGTATTGTCTGCAATTTCTCATTCGTTTTCTTTATTTTATTTATACACTTTGGTCGAGTACGTATTGAACTTTTCTATGAAACAGCTGATTTTTTTTTCGTGATTTCACAGTTGGTCCTACAGTGAAAGTTGTTCATATTCCTGGGTGGAACACAGAGGTGATGATTTGATTCATGACTTAGATTACACCATGTATAAATATTACAACATTGTTATTAAATGAATGTACAAAGGCAATGGAGTTTTTTCTATTGCTCCGTCTTGAAATTAAAATCGTTTTAACACACTACTCGTTATTGTCTCATTTTGGCAATCAATAGTTAGCCATCATACTAAACACTTGTAGACTTGAAACGAAACAAGTATGTCATTGCAATAGGTTGTAAAAACCTCAACTGCAAAATAATTTAAAACTTTTACTGAAATATCGGATTTTAAGTGATATTATATCGTTCAATGAGGATTAGAATAACAAATGGTAAAATATTACTTAGTAATTAAGGTAAAAGAGGTTCGTAGTGATGGAGAACTAGTGTAAAGATTTACAAACAAATGTTGCCTACAAGCTTTGTTTACATGGTTGTCTATTGATGGCGACTTTATGTGGTTCTCAGAGCGCCCCAGCCTCTCCCAGAAGAACGCTATTGGCACCCTCACAACCGCGAAGAAATCTGGCACACAGGCCTCGGTGAACATGCTAGACGCGCTACAGCAGCGCGACAGTCGCATGAGTGCACGTAAGACTTCCGTCGAAAATTTGACCACAGTTGGCAAGTGTAGGAAAACACTGACAGTAAGCATTAACCCTTAAATGCATAACGATGTAGATTTACATCGTATATTTTAAAATTCAATTTCAAACGTACATTTTAAGCAAACTTCAATCTTTGAATTTATGCAGTAAGATTTGTAGCTTTGTCAAAATTCAAATTTGGAAATGAACTTTAAAGACCCGTTCGATTTTAAAAACGCTATGCATTTAAGGGTTAAACAGTGATAATTTCAACAAAATTGAAACATAATTCGATCATAATTAACGTTTATATTTGGATCCCTTACCCGCGAGCAAACGCGTGCCTAAAATCGTGACGCATATCGATTTACTTATCATTCAGTCGGGCCACGGCCATAGACAAACACGCGTAGACATCTGTGTGGTGTGATCTCAGGATTGGCATCGCATTGGCAGTGTCAAGTTTAGTCTTGAGAATGCAAATGTCTATGTGTCCCAGGTCTAACTTACCATCAGGTAGCCTGTGTGCTCGTTTGTCTTCTCCTTGTGATAAGAAAAATAAAAAAAAATAAGGAAAAGGTTTATTTACCGAAACAGAACAGTAGAGACATTATGACAAAGACATCCCTTTTGGTTATTGCGTGGGCATGGCAGCATAATATGGCCTCTTAGAGAATAGTATTATACTTTATTACCTAATGTAACTTACTTTACTTAATGTAACTTAGTTTCGCGCTTCTTCTCCGCAATGATGGTCTCGTCCGAAGCGCTGGTAGATTCACCCTATATTACCTGGAGCCTGTTTACATCTCCGAAATTGTATTATTTATTTTAATCTGACATTTTGATGTATTTAATTATTATTACTACTGGGACCTGTACATCCCTATGACATTTAAATTATGTAGCTTAAGTTTAGTATTGTAATAAGTGATTTATTTTTAAAAAAACGGCTTACTGTTGAGTTTCTTGCGGCGCTTCTTCTCAACAGTGGTCTCTTTGGAAGCGCTGGTAGACTCAGACTTGTAAAAGTGCCTACAGGGCCTACTTACAGAATAAATGATTTGATTTGATTTGATTTGATTAAGACCAAAAGTTACTTTGTATCATGCGTTTAAACGAGAGCTTAGTATGTGTGCTTGTCTGACTCAGGCTAAGAAATTAAAAAGATAACCAGAGCGGCGAGCTCAGAAAGAGTTTAAGAATACGGGAAGAAGGCAGCTTTAACCCTGGACGGGCACAAAAGATCCCATAGGGTCGAAGTGTATCCATAAGAACCCCACGAATAACACCCCGGACGGGCAGTTTAACCGTTGAGATCATCTACCAGGGTAAAGGTACACACTACAAAGCCTCGGTACTATATCAGCACGATATCAGCTCAAAGTGAAACATTGAGCTTGAGCTTTGCTTTTGCGTCCCAGTACAACTCATAGCTCACTTTTTAATGTTTCACTTTGAGCTGAGGCGTTGCTGATTTGCAGAGCCCAGTTTTTTTGCGGCAAAACAAAAGACTGTTGCAATTTAGCTAGTGTAAGAAATATTTTTATAGCGATATATCGATAATTGTGTAATAGAAAAAAAAGGGCCAGCCCCCTATTTCACCATCCCGACAATGACAGGTGACAGGTGACATTTCGGTGTACATGGCGCAGCTTATATGAAATCCAGTCATGTATCAGCGTGTTAACTTTGCAATGTATACCGAATTGTCACCTGTCACGTGTCATTGTCAAAATGGTGAAATAGGGGGCACGTTTGTATAAAATTATGTAGAAACAGATGCAATTTCTATTTCGAAATCCACGTCAGTACACACAACAGCAATTGACATTTTATTTGGTTTGTGATAGTTAGGATTATTCATTTTCTGAAGGTTCTATTATTTTCAATGAGGTAGTATAGTCACTTAAATCAAAGTTAATTAAGTTAAGTTAGTTGCTCTTAGTTACCCGACGAGTTATTTTATTACTTGATATGATACAGTATAGACCAGGGTAGAAGCCTTTAAAAATAATAAAAAGTGAAAAAAAAAAATAGTAGGATGAAACCCATTGGAAAAGGAGGGAAATATTATAAAAATGAAAGGAAAAATAATTTACGGGCGATCTGAGGTCGGGAAGGGGATGGGGGTGAGTTTTTAAGGGTAAAAAACGGTTTTTCTCGATTTCCGGCAAAACTAAAAGTCCTATCGAAAAAAGTCAAATGGCAAAGTTGTAGGTAATAAAAAGATCTAAAACTTTTGTATTTACACTTTTTTCACATAACCTCAAAATTTATGTGAAAAATCCAAAAAACCAAGTTTTTGGTTTTTTATTTTTATCTTTGACAAATTTTTTTTTTTTTTAACGAAATTTGGTGAAAACTTACCTTTTTATGTCCCAAATACGCTGTAATTTATTTGATTAAAAATATTTATTTTTTCACCTTATTTTGAATTAATATCGAAAAAACACCCTAATTTTCAATCGAAAATTCACCCGTCAAAATATCAGCTTTTTTCAAAAAGTTGGTATTTTTTCTGTTCGTTGAAATCTCTACTTTCCGATGGTGAAAAACAATATATATGTTACTACAGTAAATCTTCTCAGAAAATGCAATCATCCATACTGATAATCTGAAAAGACAAAATCGAATTAATAATGCGTTCACTATTTTATCGTGAATAAACTCCCATGAAAAAAAAAATATTAAAGAAGTAAATGTCAAAATGTATAAAATAGTATATTATGCAACTAGTGAATAAAAGACGGATTTAATGCGAGGGCCATAGATGACTCTCGAGCAAGTGAAGGATACTAACGACTGAATCACGACCGCAGGGAGTGATTCAAGATGATTGAATCACGAGCGTAGCGAGTGATTCAAGTGTTAGAATCCTGAGCGACGCGAGTGATACATGGCCCTCGATATAAATCCGTTTTATTCAAGAGTTGCATACTAAACTTTATACCATGACTACGAGAAAAAGAAAGATTTAAGCGAAAATAGATATTTAATGACGAAAAATGGAAGGTAAAATTAATTAAAATGCACATTAAAATTGGAACAAATGTTTTATTTATTAAGAAACACTAAATTTTATGTTCGTACAACTTTCAGTATTCAAAATGGCGCCAATTTATTTTTCCTTGTATTTTTCACAGAGAGAAAGGCAAAAGACATCGATCCATACAGCCTATGGCGCCAATTTACCTACTAATGACAGCAAATAACACAAAACTTTTTTAATGCTAAACTCTTTGTGGTTAATGACGACCAATCAAATCTCGAGGAGGAGTTTGTATCGCGTATTTTATGTTCTAAATTCAAACACCAAAATAGTGAGTAAAAGTGCTTTTTATTCACTGTTTTGAGTGAATAAAATAAGCCTTTAATAGGGGGAATGGTATAATAGTACATTGTGTATTAAGGGTGGTAAAGAAAGAATTACAAACGAGAGTCTGTTAGAAGCCCGAAGCCGTAGGCTGAGGGCTTTAATGACTCGAGCTTTGTATTTCCTTTACCACCCGTGTAACATACAATGTTTTTCATCACAATTGCGAGGAAATGAAATAAAATCAGACAAAAGATCATATTTTTAACTTATTAGCGGCAGACTACATCATTGTCTGTGGCTTACCACAGATAATGTCAAACGTGTTCGGAGTCCGATTCTAGTGACATATGAGATCAATAGTTTATTATGCGAGATTGTTAGGAAATAGTATTCAACTGACATTTCATCTCGAATGAAACTTCATATCGAATGGCACAAGAATTGGGGTCCTGACGTATTGTGATAGTTTGAGTCCACGTATAATATTTAAAAAAAAAGCTATTACGCACTTAAGTAACGTAATGGTAAAAAAAAGGCCCGCGGGTATTATTTTGGATTTACGGTCGATTTTTCTAGCATGTTAGGACACTATTTACGAGCAAGTGTGATGAAAAATATATTATTATTATAAATCTATTAAGAATGTATAAAATATACATGGAAATCGGCCAAATGTTTGTTTTTAAAAATATATCGAATACTGGTTAGGCTAACGGTTGTAACTGTATTTCGTGGAGAAGTGGGGAAGGGGCTAGGCGGGTCTGGGTCTTACTACATACATACCTACTATTATATACTATATATTTCGTAGCAGCTGTTACAACCGTTAGCCTAACCAGTATTCGATATATTTTTAATAACAAACTTTTGGCCGATTTCCATATATATTTTATACATTTTTAATAGATTTATAATAATAATATATTTTTTATACATTTTGACATTTACTTCTTTAATATATTTTTTTTCATGGGAGTTTATTCACGATAAAATAGTGAACGCATTATTAATTCGATTTTGTCTTTTCAGATTATCAGTATGGATGATTGCATTTTCTGAGAAGATTTACTGTAGTAACATATATATTTTTTTTCACCATCGGAAAGTAGAGATTTCAACGAACAGAAACCATACCAACTTTTTGAAAAAAGCTGATATTTTGACGGGTGAATTTTCGATTGAAAATTAGGGTGTTTTTTCGATATTAATTCAAAATAAGGTGAAAAAATAAATATTTTTAATCAAATAAATTACAGCGTATTTGGGACATAAAAAGGTAAGTTTTCACCAAATTTCGTTAAAAAATAAAAAATTTTGTCAAAGATAAAAATAAAAAACCAAAAACTTGGTTTTTTGGATTTTTCACCTAAATTTTGAGGTTATGTGAAAAAAGTGTAAATACAAAAGTTTTAGATCTTTTTATTACCTACAACTTTGCCATTTGACTTTTTTCGATAGGACTTTTAGTTTTGCCGGAAATCGAGAAAAACCGTTTTTTACCCTTAAAAACTCACCCCCATCCCCTTCCCGACCTCAGATCGCCCGTAAATTATTTTTCCTTTTATTTTTATAATATTCCCCTTCTTTTCTAATGGGTTTCATCTTACTATTATTTTTTTTGGTTTTAAAAATTATCGACCCTGGTCTAGTAGGTGATAAGATCTAGATGGAATAAAACATGTAAAACAACTGTCGGGAATGTTTATAAAATAATGTAAATATATCGGCATGTTTTTTTTTTACAATTATTCTCGATACATCTTAGAAGCATGTAAGTTCGTACGTAAGCATGAACACTTCTACAAAAAAAGCGAGGATATGCCTGCTACACGCCCAATACGTCATAAGTCATACACAAAAAATTATATTGCCACCTTCCCGCCTTAAAATCATTTCATCCGGCCCTTACGTCATGACTATAAAAATATACAATAATTTACCTGAAATTTTAAGACAAGAAACAAATGAACGTCTTTTTTTAAATAAACTCAAACAGTTACTACTTACTAAAGCTTACTACACAGTAAATTAATACTTAGACGACAAATTATAATAATACAAATTAGTAAATCAAACATTAATAGTAGATTGTACAACAAGGGCATAAAACAAACCATTTTCTCCGAGACTTATGGTATCCAACCGAGCCGGGAGGCGAGGTTGGATAATTAAGTCGAGGATAAAATGGGTTTTAAGACCGAGTTATACACTCTGCTTTTCACTTCGATTACGAGGAAATAAAACAGTGATAATGTAAAAAAACTTTAATAAGTTCTTTTGCATTTTTTTCCATGTGATAATGTAAAAAAACTTTAATAAGTTCTTTTGCATTTTTTTCCATGAGTGTGTTAGGTGTGAGCATTATTTTCCTCTTCACTAGGCGACATTTTAATTAAATTCCATAACACAACAAGTTTTGCAAAGAAAATAACTAATTAATAGTCCAAAACCTGTATTTCTTCCACTGTATTTCTGTCATAATATTTTTTTTTCTGTTTGCGATTTTTGACTTAGGTCGAACGCAATACTGCCAAGTTTATACCTACGTTGATTTTTTAATGTTCTTGTTAATAATGCTTGTTTTTAATAGTTTTAAATTTCTTCTTTGTTAGATGCAACTACGATGCAAATATAAATAAAATTAAAGTAAATTTATTCAAATAAAAAGTTTATTTAATGTAGTCACCTCGTCTGTCTGGCTGTAGGGCTTAATTGTCTTAGTCTAGATGACGACAACCATTTATGCACTAGTGCATAAAATGCGATTTTATGCAGCCTATACCCAGCATAAAGAAGGACTTTACGAGCATGAGAAGTGAAAAGGTATATTGTAAATTGTACAAAAATACAATAAATAAAAAAAAACAGAACTCTTTTCTAATTATTAAAACTATAAGTCTCCCTCTCTCTGAATATGTTTGCTGTGCCCAACAGGGTTCATAATTGAGACATTTATTATATTTCCATATCTGTAAACATTATGATTGCAATAAAGTATTGAGTATTGAGTATATCGATTGTAGCACTAGCTAGATTGCGAGTCTTTCGTTTTGCCGCAAAAAATCCAGGCTCTACTGATTAGTATAATGTGCTTAATTGATTTTTTGATTTATTACCGAGTGGGTACTCGAGGGTTCGCGAGCGCAACTCACCCGGTATCTCCTTGAGAGCCAGCCTCGCGAACAGCAGGTCGATCTCTATCCCGTTGAAGTTCATCTTGATGACGGGCACGAAGGCGTCCTCGACGGCGCGCAGGTCCTAACACGATACAATGCATAAAAGTAGAGATGTGCCGAATAGTGGTTTCACCGAATAGCCGAATACCGAATACTATTCGGTTTAACCTTTACCGAACCGGATAATCGGCCGAATTATTCGGTTTACCAATTCATTGTTTTGCCGCGTAAACAGGATCTAGCATGTACGCTACGTGTCGCTGCTGGCTAGATGACGAGCGAGCCGTACCTCACCGCCCGCCACTCGCGCACACTGCGCTGTCACTATGCTTCAAAACATCGCACAAATTGCTGTATTTTATTAGATTTATTCAACACATTTCTCATAGGATTTCTTTGCCTTTTAATATAACATGAATCTTACACAAGAAGTTATGTCTTTTAGTTATAAACCGTGTATTGTAGTCAAGAAAATAGAAATACTCGAACCGTATATATTCGGCACCAAAACCGAATAATTCGGTCGAATACAAATAGTGAACAAGATGCCGAATACGCCGAATACCAAATACGAAACGAATATTCGGCGCATTTCTAATAAATAGCAAGCTTTAAAAACCGGACCTATTTTGTGATACTGTCGTCATAATGTTAAAAACATTAAAAAACATAACATCCGATTAAAAATGAGTTTTGTAAGTATCCAGTGACACTCGCGACATCAAGAAGAATTTAATGACGTGTCATTTATCAAAATCGGTGGACCCTTACATAACAGTAGTTACGAGGGGATATAGGAAAGGACATACACATACATACAGGTCAAAGACAACTCTCCTTTTGGGCTTCCCCAGTCAGGTAAAAATACTTTTAAATCTAGGTCATACACATTCGAAAACAAAAGTGGTCTCTCCTGTGGTCAATAGTTAAAGGTTTGTGTGCACACATAAGTTATGTTTTTATTTGATAGGACTAAAGTTGCCAGGAAATTAGGCCTTGGGTATGTCCACATGGAAGACGGTAACCAAAATCTGTGTATGGTCCATTTATCAATTATTTTAAGTCTTTCACGTCCATACATTTGGGATGGAATGAGAGGGAGTGAGAGAGAAGTAGAATCCCAGAGGTTATTTTAAGAGCTATCGTACAGTGTTTTTTTTAGCAGAGACAGTATGGGGAAAAATGTATGAAAACTTACAAAATATATTTTTAATACATTGACTCGTGTAAGACCCCCTCCCCCTAAAAGCATTTGTAAATGCCAAGGTACTTTGGATATTATTGGATCAACATTGGATATTATTAGGACTTGGAAAATAAATCTACATTCATATGAGGAATAATACGATATGACTAGGAGTCAAATAATACCAAATTTCTGTGTCAAAAATAAAAAATCAGTAAAATAGATTGATTGCAAAATAAATTGTATTTCAATTAAATTTAGGTTTTTATAAAGTTATACTTTCTGACTTTACTTGTCTTATTTCGTAAACACTTGTTTGGCTAAAACGGACGTATTCTGGTTAATAAAGTAGAGGCCAAATTTTGCACATCATTTTCCCGATGTTACATCATGTTTTTTTTTTTAATATTAAATAGAATCTGGTTGATTTAGCCGAAAATTTAGTTTTTTGAGGTTATAAAAGTGTTAAATCAGATCCGTATGGACGATTTTGCTGTTCATACGCTACTTTATTTTACATGTTTATTATATTTTATAAATAGCTTCAGGACCCCCATATTTTTTTACTGAGAGCCTTGCCGCCCCCCAGATACCAGAGGTAGAAAAGCACAGAGGGAGTATATAAACGGCTAATAGAATAGTACTCTTCGCACCTGTTACAAATGCCCTTCGTTAAAAAGAGTCGTCTATATACGACCGCTTTCGATTGAATTTCAAAAGCTTACCACTTTTAGGTGTGTTAGTGTGTGACTCTGCATTAGTGTGCGTAAGTTTGCAGTAAATGATGTGCAGTTTATCAATAATATTGGCTACAAGATGTATTGTACACAGAAGAAAAAGGTGGTACGCTTGACATTTGGCTACACGGGATCTATGTTTTCCTACATCTATGCCAGATACCTTGAGCGGCCACTGGAGGGCGGTAGGGGCCTATGGTGTACAGTAATAGTACATTACTACAGAGGCCGGGAAGTAGGGGGTTGCCGGCCGACTGATATAGAAAAGTAATTGGGTGTTAAAATAAAGTACCAGGAGCGTAGCGGTAATTAGGAGGTATATCAGTCGCGCGCGCGCATTCAATGAGAGTGGGTGCGTACATTCGTTAATGGCGCTTCTTTTCGTGTCGTGATTTGTGACGTACAAAAATGTCGAACGTTATTAAGTGTAATGCGTGTAACATTGTCATCGACGAACTCTTGTCGTATGTACAAAATAAAATATCAGTAATTGATGATGTGACTCTGATGCGAATATGTACGACGTCGTTTACGAGCGAGGATATTAAGAAATCGAAGACATTATTATTTGATGCAGTTTCTACGGGCTCGCGAAAAATTACTCGTAAAAACACAGGAAAGGAAGAACGGGATATGGCTGACATAGTGAACCTTTTTAAATCTGCGGAGCCGGATAACTTTCCTGTATTTGTGGCGCGGCGGCTGGAAAAATTACCTCCTATTTTATTTGACCATCTGGATTGCACCAAGTTACTGAAGGACCTTCTCCGTGTGCAAGCTGAGATAGACGACGTTAAAGCCACATTCGCCACTCGAAACGAACTGAAGGAATTAAGGGCAGAATTTCTTGAACTCAAAAATACTTCCCTGCCACCCCCGTCTGTCTGCAAAGTCAATATGAAAAGAGGAGCTTGGACTACGAATACAATGGACAGTGGACCTATGGGTCTATTGCACAACTCGACGCTAAGCGATGCGTGTAGTGAAATTAAAGAAAAATCTCAACAGCATCCCAATTATAGAAATATAATTCAGGTAGACGTGCAAAATAATGAAATTGAATCGTGTATGCAGCAACGGTCAGCTGGCGAAGTTGACAGCGGCGCGATGACTCATCCGACTAGCCCGAGCGAGTCCAGTTTAAACGAGGTAGCTGGTATGGCCGCGCAACATCAGACCGTAAATTATGTAAAAAATGACAATGCCGAGGCGGAATGCATAGGAAACGTGAAGGAAAACAAATGGAACACTGTCACGTACCGTAAAAAACAGAAACCCAAATACCGTTTTCTAGGTAAGGCGGGAATAGCGAAAGATTTGGAATGCAATTTTAAAGCGGCTGATCAAAAAATACCCATATTTATCTCGAACGTCAATAAGAGTACCACGAAAGAAGATGTTATTAAATATGTGTACTCAAAGACTCAAGATACAGTGGCCTTGCAGGTGATTAATATGAAAAATGAGAGAGATCACAATGCATTTAAAATGTTTGTACCGCAGCATAAATTAGGCATATATCTCGACCAGAATCTATGGCCTCAAGGTATTATCTTTAGGCGTTTCGTTAATTTCAAAGATAATAAATCGAACGGATTTAGCTCTGTTGACGGCGGCATTGGTTTTAACAAAAATGGAAGTAAATAACGATCGTGGTAGCTACAGCTTTGCTAGTTTTAACTGTAAAAGCGTTAAGCGCTCTGTGAATGGAGTCAAGCAGTTATGTAAGACCTGTGATCTGGTAGCACTTCAGGAGACATGGCTGCTGCCGGATGAAATACCGTACTTGAGCACGATTGACTCTGGTTTTGGGTATACGGGAACGTCGGCGGTAGATACGTCGACGGGAATACTGCGAGGTCGTCCTTTTGGAGGAGTGGCTTTGCTTTGGAAAACGAGTGTTTTTCAAAATGTATCGGTAATAAACTGTAATAACAGTCGTGTGTGTGCGGTTAAAATTGAAACGAGTGATCGGCCTGTGATAGTGGTGAGCGTTTATATGCCTACAAACGCGCCGGTAAACGTACCGGAGTTCACGGATTGTCTCGGTGTGGTGAGTGCCATTATAAATGACTATAACATAGACTCTGTATTTATAATGGGGGATTTTAATGCGCATCCGCAAGAATTATTCTACAACGAACTTATGGATTTTTGTAATGAACAGTGTTGGTCGTGCGTTGACGTTGATAGTCTAGGCTTGGACTCCAATACTTACACTTTTATAAGTGAAGTTTATGGGTCATGTAGTTGGCTGGATCACTGTCTTGTCACTGAATCTGCGGGTGCGGCTGTGCATAATGTGTACGTCAAATATGACGCTTTGTGGTCTGACCATTTCCCCCTCATTATCGAGTGTACATTGCAACATGTAATACCTAAACTTTTGTTTAAAGATATCGTGAACAAGAAGGTAATTTGGGGAAATAGGTCGCAGGATCGGATACAGTTGTATAATCGGGAGTGTCACAGTCGTTTACGGGATATAGATTTTAGTAATGTCTTTATTAATTGTGCGGATCAATACTGTAAGGATCGTAGCCATCATCGTATTATTGACGGTTTATATGCTGACATTATATGTGCTTTATGTGAGTCTGCTGTGGCGGGATGTAATGGAAGTGATGGGCGTAGGAGGGGTCCGCGTATCATGGGATGGAACAGGCACGTTGGTGATGCTCATCGGGTGGCCAGGTCGAAATTTATGGAATGGATTTATTGTGGGAAACCTAAGTCTGGTCAAATATATAACGAGATGTGTAATAGCAGGAGAGTTTTCAAAGCTAGACTCAAATGGTGCCAAGATCATCAGGACCAAATAAAAATGGATGCTCTTGCTCAGCAACACAGAAAGGGCGATTTCAAAGGTTTCTGGCAGGGTACAAATAGGGTAAATATTCGGCCTGGCCTTCCGGCGAGCGTCCAGGGTGTAAGTGAGCCCAAGGCCATTGCAAACATCTTTAGAAAACATTTCCATATCCGGCCACTAGTACAATTGGAGAGGAGTGTGTTTGATACTGAGACGAAAGTGGAGGGGAGCTTAATTAGATTTACTGCTAAAGAGGTGTTGAAGGCGATTAAATCTATAACGAGAGGTAAGTCCCCCGGCCACGATGGCCTGAGTATCGAGCACCTTCAAAACGCTGGACCTCATGTTTCAGGAGTCCTTGCAATGTTCTTTTCTCTATGCGTGAGTCACTCTTATCTTCCCCCCAACCTCACGAGAACTGTAGTGATACCGGTTGTGAAAAACAAAACTGGAGACCTGTCGGATACAAATAACTACAGACCCATCTCTCTTGCGACCGTCGTTGCGAAAGTGTTTGACGCCATGCTTAATAAACAGTTAGATAAGTATCTATCTCTTCATGACAATCAATTTGGTTTTCGTCCTCGATTGTCCACGGAGAGTGCAATCCTGTCTCTTAAGCATGCCGTCAGATACTACACGGATCGCAAAACTCCTGTCTACGCGTGCTTTTTGGATCTGTCCAAAGCTTTTGATATGGTGTCCTACGAAATGTTGTGGAAAAAACTTGAGAGTATTAACCTGCCTCAAGAATTAATTAACATTTTCAAGCACTGGTATGGACACCAGGTCAATAGCGTCAGATGGGCAGGAGAAATGTCTGAAGAATACGGGATGGAGTGCGGGGTAAGGCAGGGTGGGTTAACCTCTCCCTCGCTCTTTAATTTATACGTAAATGCGCTTATTGTCGGGCTCAGCAGTCAGCATATCGGTTGTCATATCGACGGAGTTTGCGTCAACAATCTAAGCTACGCAGACGATATGGTCCTGCTGAGTGCGTCAGTATGTGGTCTCAGATCGTTATTGAAATCCTGTGAAGAGTACGCTCTAGACCATGGATTACAATATAATGTATCCAAAAGCCAGTTCATGGTCTTTGAGGCCGGGTCGAGACGAGTAGTGGACGTACCTCCCGTCTATTTGAACGGTGTACCCCTGAAAAGGGTGGAACAATTAAAATATCTCGGGCACGTTGTCACGACCGACCTCAGGGACAATGCTGACATCGAGCGTGAGCGGAGGGCTTTGTGTGTAAGAGCTAACATGATCGCCCGCAGGTTTGTGAGATGCTCCAGGGATGTAAAAGTAACGCTTTTTAGAGCCTACTGCACGTCCCTGTATACGTGCAGCCTGTGGGAAAATTACACTCAAAGAACATACAACGCCCTCCGTGTCCAGTTCAACAATGCCTTTAGGGCGGTGGTGGGGCTGCCTCGCTACTGTAGTGCGTCGGGCATGTTCGCGGAGGCGCGCACCGCGTGCTTCCACGCGAGCATGCGCGCGCGCGGGGCCGCGCTTGTGCGCAGGGTGCGCGCCAGCCCCAACACCGTCCTAGCCATGGTGGCCGACAGAGTGGACTGCCATTACATACGTCACTGCTGCGACAGGCACGTCAATCGACACGCAGTTTATTTGAATGTATTTGATGACTAGCATGATGTATATAGTTTTATTTTATTCTATTTTATTTTATAGGCAATTATTTGGAGTGCAATTACTTGAAATAAAAATGTGTAATTATTATTTTTATTAAATTTAGTATTGACATCTTTTTAATTTGTATAGATTTTATGGTATTCCTATGACTGTTTATTTTTATTTTATTTCATTTTATTGTGACATTGTGGATTAATTTACTGATGTGTGCACCAATTATGGATCTTTGCTATCTGAAATAAATGATTATTATATTATATTATTATTATATCAGGCATAGCGCAACTTAGATCTCAGGCGGTGCGGGCAGCCGGCGGGCGGGGGCGGGCGCACACGACACAGCGCGGATGTCTCCCAAACGTTTATGCACTCCTAGTATTTGACGTTATAACATTTACTCAAAAATTTTAAAAATATAATTTACGTAACTCCTGGCCATAATGTGAGTTTTATCGCACGCTGCGCGCACGGTAAAACTCGCATTGTGGCCAGGTGAAGACGTAAAATTGTGTACTCATCACGGGCAGTAAAAAAGAAAGCCCTCTATCGCATATTTACAACCCTCGCCTACGGCTCGGGTCTCAAATACCTGCGATTTCGGGCTTTCTTTCTTTTACAGCCCTTGTTAAGTAATGTACTATTAGATATTCAGCCTGTTCATAAAACCAGCTGTCATAGCCATATTAAAATTAAAAAAAAATTACTTCCCGACCTAGGCCTTCAATTTTGTATGAAATTCCTTTACAGTTCTCTCGAGTTGTTCCGTCGGGAACGTGGCACTTTGAAGCCTAAAATAACTAACATAACGCCGACATTACATAGCATGTTTGAGAAAAGACACTGACCTTGACCTGTGGCTGCTGGCGCAGCATCTCGTAGAAGGACTGGAAGTAGTCCGTGCGGTCGATGTGGCGCGGCGCCACGCAGAGGGCGTCGATGTCGGCGCCGCGGTGGTGCACCTGCAGGGGAAGCGGGATACATGAGTAAAGCGCTGTTTGACGGGAGCACTTTATGTACTGACACCTCAATAGTGAAAGAACACATTTATAAATCGATATCGAACACATTTATAGTGTAGATGTTCCCCCCGACGGTCTCGGCGACGTTCGGCGGCATGTTCTTGCGCACGCTCTCGTCGCGGATCAGAGCCTAGACCTGTGAGCCACTCACCCCGAGCCGGTACGAGCCGAACGTGTAGATGTTCCCCCCGACGGTCTCGGTGACGTTCGGCGGCATGTTCTAGCGCACGCTCTCGTCGCGGATCAGAGCCTAGACCTGTGAGCCACTCACCCCGAGCCGGTACGAGCCGAACGTGTAGATGTTCCCCCCGACGGTCTCGGCGACGTTCGGCGGCATGTTCTTGCGCACGCTCTCGTCGCGGATCCACTGGCGCACGAGCCGGTGCAGCGCGCCCAGCACCTCCATGCGGTGGTCCATCTCCGCGTCCGACTCGAACACTCCGAACGGGATTAAAGCCTCTTTCAGCTCGTTCGTCTTTTCAATGTCGATTGGTTTTGGACCTGGGGATTTGAATTGGGAATACATTACAGAGTTATAGTGTTTTTATTTTCGCGGTTTTCCAAGTTATTAAAACGTCCTTTGTAAAAAATATTACAAATACCTTGACCTTGAATTTCATTAGATTATCAACTTTCTCACCTTAGCAAATAGATTACTGATAAGGTGCTTTTTAAGAAAAAATGTTGCAGCACCTTTGCAATCCTCCGTCTATGATGGCAGTCGATAATGTATTGAAATTATAAAGTGCTTGTTGAATTGAACCCAACACAACAACTTAGTAGGAAAGAAGTTAGCACAAGAAACAACCAGCGGGCCTATTGTCAATCACAATCGTTTTCATTTTGAAAATCGACGGCTTGTCTGCATACAAAATGAAAACAATTGTTCCACTGAAGCCGACTGCGATTGCGAGTGCGTTAGGCAATAGCCCCTCAGGTATACTTTATTACTGTGTTTCAAGTGAAAGAAGACATTGAATGTATTTACACGTTCATTAAAATCACTATTTATCTGTGTAATAAAAGGCTTAAAATTGTAAAGAAAACTTATTTAGTTCCTATGCAATAAAATAAAAAATACATGATAAGAATTGTTAAATGACCTAAAAAATAACAAGTCATTTTCTTAGTCGCAAAGAAGGTTATTGCGCCATCTCCCTTGAACAGAATCTTAAATTAAAACAAAGGTCACCAGGCAAGGCGGCAAAACAACGTGAACAACTTAAGGAAAACGTGTGTGCTTATGGTCATTTTTTTTTACCTGTCGTTAGGCGCCTAAATATAGCGTATTTTCGACTTTAAACACGGATATTAAGGTTCAATCTAATTTAAATTATTTCTCAACCGTTTTTAACTCTCAGTAAGGATGTTTGTTTGAACTCAATGTAGCACTTAAGCTAAAAAAAAAATTAGGGATTTTTTCCTCTCCTTCATATTGCTCAAACTCAAAATGAAATAGATATTACATGTTGCGTGTCACTTCTTATGACTTCTTGTTATGTATATATAAAGAATATCTTTCCTGGATGCAGTATAAATAAATGGAATGCTTCAAATTCCATTATTTTGACTATAGCCACCTCCAAGATACCCACAATTCTCGCATAAAGCAATCAGAATTTTCCTTAATTTGCTCCGGTCATTGTAATGATATTGACAGGAAACATCAATATGCCTTATCATGGCTTCCTGGTTGTCCTGAAGTGGACTCAGTCTTTTTTTTGGTTGTACGTTATTTTACAGACTGAAGTTGTTTAGAATTTCATTTCATAGAATTTTTTTCTCGTATTATCATTTCATAGAATAATCAATATGTAGAATAATTACTTTGAAGACTTTTAAATCATCGTTTTTTATTTTAAATAAAATTCAATGTTTCCTTTTTCATATCATAGAATAGCAAATTAAATATTCTATGTTTTCATAGATATAAAAAAAATAACCTCGAAGGCTAAGGCGGGAGCTTGCTTCGCTTCGCTCCCGCCATAGCCTTCTAACCTAACCTATTCAAGTCGGTTCTGCCCAGAGAGGTCTTGCTCGCTCGCTTCGCTCGCTCGCTCACTCATATTTATATCATAATATAGTATTTATCTTATAACCCAAACTTCTAAAAAATACACTGACCAAACAATATTCGTTGAAAAATAATTATATTGTTTGATAAGTTTGTGTAATGAAAAAATAAAATTAAAAAATTCATTGAATTGATTTTCTGTCGAATTTGTTTCTTTCAAGTAAATAGTTAAAAAATAATAATATACGAAGCAAAAATACAAGGACCAAATAGTATATGAAACATTTTCTGTGAAACAAAATTCTGTAATTTTTCAGTCTGTAAAACAAGGGGACACCCTTTTTTTTATCATAGGAAGTAAACTAGCTGGATATGGATTAATGGTAATTACTAATTACTGATAATACAAGTGGGAAACTACACTATTGTTAGCACCCTACTGATAAATAAGAACAATAACTTTATTTCATATAAATCCACTGAACTCTAGGTGCCAATTACTGGTATTTTGGATGCAAATAACTGGTATATATCTACTAGCTTCTGCCCGCGACTTCGTCCGCGTAGATTTTGATTATCGTTATTCCCTCAGGAACTTTTAAATTTTCCAGGATAAAAAGTTGCCTATATTATGTTAATCCAGAGTATAAGCTATCTCCCTTCCAAATTTTATCCAAATCCGTCCAGCCATTGCATTGTGAAGAAATAACAAACTCACACACAAACTTTCGCATTTATAATATTAGTAGGATAGTAGGATTACATAAAGAATTTTTCAACTAAATGGGTATATAATGAATTTTATGTAGACAAAAGAAGTCTTGTTCATATTTATTTAAGGAATGTATTTAAACAAGTTTGGCTTACTTTTTCTACTAGTTTTCATCATATTTAAAAAAAATAGTTATGTGACTCAGTTGATCTACTTAAAATAAGACATTATTACACATTACCTATACTTTTGTACAGGTATACTGTCGTGACACTAAAGAAGGCGGCTAACTGCGCCAATAGGGTACAGAATGCTTTGACTAAATTACACATGTAAAAAATGTCCAGAGATTACAATATCCTTTTTATTTTCCCGATTATTATTTTGATATTTTGCAAAGTATTGCATTGCATATCAAAAGATAAGTAAGGATAGTTCACCCCTTTAAATTTTTTGTGATACCAAAAGTGTACCCAATAACGGTTTGTTGGCGCTGAATGTGTTAATGTGTTCAATCAAAAAGGTACAAACCTGCCATAGAGATGGCCGAGGTCATTCCCAAAGTCTTCAAATTCTGCTGGTTCTGGTGTTCATTTGGTTTGGGCACATTGTTAGTGTGCGAGTACTGCGGTGCGGGCCACATCTTAAATAATTGGTTCGGATCCTTATTCTTAATGTAGACTTATCCTAGCGGTGGGTCATTGAATGCTTTCCTTGAGGGTGACTGTTGGTGCGTACCCACCCGGTGTTTCTATCTGGAAGAACATAACTTGTTTAAGAATATGAGGTTTAGGGCCTGTTTCACAATCGACAAGCAAATTTATCTGCCATATAAAGTTAGCTCTCTCTTTGTCTATTTTCAAGTGTAAGAAAGAGAAAGGGCTAAATTTATCTGTCAAATACGCTTTACTTGCCGATTGTGAAACAGGCGGTTAATGTTTTATGTTAAGTTAAATAGGCTATTTATTTTTGAAAGAGTGTGCAGTACAATTTAATAGATGATTCACTATTTCCACTATGCTTTTACTCAACAAAAGTAATTTTTATACTAATAGTTTGTAAAAAACTGATAATTACATCACTCAATATTTCAAAGACCCATAGAGCAAGACTTTTGGGGTTGTGATCTACAAGTAACAAAAAAACAGAACGGTGTTTTTGTACCTGTAGTTCGTAACCAAGCAACCAGTGTTTTTTCACTTGGAGTTTACCATTTCTAATAGTTCTTCAGCCTATGAGGCATCTGATTTGCATGACATTTTTTTTATTTTGGGCTATTTACATCTAGCGTCCCAGACCATACGCCCGGATTCCTATTATTATCCATTGTATCAGGCAGGCATTAGGGCTTCATTCTGCTAATATGTCGTTGATCCAGTCAGTTAGTTTTTAAACCAACATGAAATGATATTTGTAATTGCTTTATGCTGATACTAGCTTTTTTGCCTGCGACTTCATGTATGTAGAAATTGTTAGTCATTATTCCCTTGTGAACTTTAAAATAAATTAGGACAGAAAGTATTTGAAGTCATTTTCCGAGGTTCAAGCTATCTTCGTACAAAATCAATAGTGTAACAAACAAACAAGTAATATTAGTCTTCACACATAGGCTCCATTTCACCCCGGCAAATTCAAAAGTTCCTAAGGGAATAACGATAATTGAAATCTACATGGACAAAGTCGCATGCAGAATCTAGTGTATAATAAATTTTGGATTATCTATGGGAGTTACAGAAAACTCAAATAAACTGAAGCAACGTGAGTGCGGGTCACTAGTATCTAACAATGACAACAAAGTTCAAAAACATACATACATACATTAAATCACGCTTGTTTCCCAGAGGGGTAGGCAGAGACCACTTCTTTCCACTTGCTACGATCCAGTTCAACAACGAACTGCCAATTTTGACTTGAGTGGTATTGTAAGCCAATCAACACTATTTAAGATTATTAAGAGGTAAATTATTAGGTATTTTCAAGCATTTAATATGTATATCCAATTTAGAAATGCAAGTTGGTTTATTGAGAATAATGCTAAATAATTTTATGAAAACCACCATGACCTACTTACAACACTATTAATAAACAAATTGAAACAACTGTATAATTTCATTTCATACTGTGTTGGCCATTATTATTCTCTTCCTCCTTTGCAATATAGTCTGTGTCAATTGAAATTGCCAAAGATGTAAACAAAAGTAGTACTGTTTGACACATAACGTCCAATATTCACCAAGTGTGTTTTTATTTAAAATAACGTATAATTATTAGTTTTTTAATCCTTAACTTCATGTGAAAGTTACAATCAAGTGTATAAATCATTTCTAACACCTCACTTGATCTTTAAAAGCAGGTGATTACCGAGTAATAATAGTAAATTAGTTCATTTGATTGTGTTTACATATTTGCCAATTTCAAATGGCACAAACTGTATGGAGAAACATAAGTACCTAGTACATACTGATAGTGTTATCACTCCCAAGGACATATCCGTAAGTAAACAATCAAGGTAAAATAAACATTTAGTATTAGGTTACAAGGGTCACAACGTGATACATTTTATTTTATAATATTATGTGGAAAGTTCTCAGTTCAGTTGATAACTTTTGTATCGTAGAATAGAAAGTATTTCGACGAAACAAACTACAACTTTCTGCGAATTCTGCGATTCCAAACAACATACCTATTTAACCCACTATTTGTCATTTTTAAGATTTTAACCACATATTATATTTAATTTGCTTACAGACTGTCAAATTGCAAACATTGCTAAGGCCAGCAGACAAAATGGTATTTTCAAGAATTAGGAGTCAGCCTTTTTAACAATGGTACAATGTAAATGACTTCGTAGTTTTGTTTCTTAGAGTTACATCAATGCACTAGAGGTCACAAATTGTTTATGAATATTCTTCGTGCTACTTAAAACACCAAGCAACCAATAAAAACATGAACAAAACCAATATCAATGTCTCAAGCGTATATTTAGAGAACCTTACAAAGAAAGCACAAGAAAACCTCACGTTGCGTTGAAAGAACGGTTATTACTACAGCGCTACCGTCTCCTTTCAAGCTTAGATAGCAAAGATAACACTTACCAATAAACTAAACCATGCGTTGAACTTCACAATTACTCAATCATAATCATTTGAACTCATAATAATGCAAAGAAATAAACACTAATATCTAAACAAGCGCCCAACAGTCGCCAACAACAAGGCAGCCATCTTTGTTAAATGGCGTTCGTAAATGCTACCATTCTTAAAAAGTTTAAGTGCTGCCACGCTTGTCCATTATCTTGGCGTTTTATTTTCTTCTCGAAAATGATTTATTTTAAATATTGTGCACCTTGATATAAAAATGCAAAGTAAATTAAAGTAAATCATAGATTAATAACCAGTATACTAAAGAAATAAAAGAAATAAAGAAGGTCGTCTAGTACTGAAATCTGTTTTGTACAGGTTATTCTCATTAGACTAAATAATTTGACAAGATTGTGTTCAGTACTTTAAGCGATGTTATTGTACATTTGAAATTAATTATTTTATTGAATTAAAATAATAATGAAGGGATCTAAAATATACAAAAAAACGCAAAGATACGTTCAAGCTGCGTTCATTCGTTAATTCTGCGCATGCTCTATTGGCAGAATTTCTGACGTATCGTTAAAACTCTGTAGAACTTTTTCATGTATCACTATCTCTTTTACTTCATTAGTAATAGACAGGGAATGATAGAGAGCCGGTTGATGTTTTCGTGTCAGCCTTGTGCCCATTTACGAGGAGTAGGTAAAATCCGCCATCTTGAGAGTGAATTCAAGAACTAAGGACTTTTAGCAGAGTTATGTGATTATCATTAACAATTTCATTATTAAATGGACAACTATTTGTCCACCGGGCGCTGTCTTAGTCTCTTTAGGAGCCGGCCGCGTTAAAAAAATTACGTTACGCGTCGGTATAGAGTTAAAACGCCGAAATCCCTAGTAGTGTTTATGTGACAGGAGAAGACACCGTAAGCTTTCTAATAGTTTTTTGCGTGTCTATTTCCGTTTTCCATCTCGACGATCGCGATCATATCCGTAAAAGTTAATTAAAAACGGGCTTTGTGTCTTAGTTTACTCTAAACAGTTTAGCAATGTATTTTTTTGGTGGAAAATGCGGTTAGATGGGCGTTGTTGGTCGGCGATCGGTTAGGTCTGATCGAGTGGTGTTTAGGCGTCCTGGTGAGGCCGAGGCGCCGGGCGGGCAGCAGGAGTGAGTGGCGCAGAGGATGCGAGCGGCGAGGGTGCGCTAGGGCTAGCTCAGTGTTAAGTGTTGAACTTGTGTTTTGGTGAAAATGTCGACGACGATGCGGCCAACCCTTCAGACCGTGCCGGAGTCCTTGCCGGCGGACCACGTGACCACCCCGGCGGCGGCGCCGGCAGTTGCCACCACCACGGCGGCCCCGACCCAGCCGCGGCATCCCAGACCCATATTCAAGGTAAGTGCCTGGTCATCAGTTGTTCCCCAGTCATACCAATAACACGAAACAGCCATTAATTGAGTCAGCCAAATGGGCTCAATTGTCCAAGTAAACCAGCCAAATTTAAAGTAATGATACAAAACAATTGCTGTGTTACATTGTAATTGCACTGTGCTCACTTGATCAAACAAACAAACAGCTCTAAATCAGCTGAGAGGTATCTCATAGTATTTAAAGTGTCTTTTTCAATATTTTAAATATAAATTTATCTGTATTTTATAATTATTATCTATTTAATCTTTATTGCCCTGAAACATAAAGTAAATTACATAAGGATATACATTATGGTTAATAGTAATAGATACACTCACACACACACACTAGACACTAGAGGTTTATTTTCTTTTTGAGTAACTAAGTGTTATCAATATTGTTTTGCATAATCTCTTCCAATTTAGCATTCTTTAAATAAAGCTGTTTACTGACTATCCCATAAATCACCAAACAAATTAAATTTCACTTTAACCCAAACAGTGATTAAATTATAGTATTTTAAACCTATTGGTTGTATTGTACAAACCACAAAGACTAGATCTCTTTGTAGAAAGTATGAGCAACAGACCGTGGTGCATTTACTATATAAATAAATTCATTTAAACATTTTATTCAGTGATTTCTACTGCATTTGGTCCTGTTCAAAATAAACGGGATTTTGATTATATGCACTGGTGAAAAAAAAAACCCATACAATTTACTACTAATATGACATTTTATAATTGGCAACCAATCAAAAAGTTCTGAACTAACTTTAATTTTTATTTACAGTTATTGTTAAATAATAAACTAAAGTTTGAATGTGTTATTATTATATATATATATTAACAATTTATCTCTGTTGACAACACACCTTTCATTTTATAAGAATCTGAATGGGTAAATATTTTTTTTGCTTTCATACAAATTTAGATTATGTAGTTGTGTTTGACCTTCAGTATTGTTATTATATAAAAAAAAATTGTAAAGCGCTTGACAAATTGAAATTAATTTTGTTATGGAGGTTACCTCTCCGCTGTAAAAACGTAACAAAAAAACAATTATTAGCAGGTATGGATGAACAGGATTAAAAATGTAGGTATTTACATCAAGGTGTTATGCACTATCAGCCCATTGAACCCCTGACCCACCGTGGAACGGTGTCGCAGTGAGATTATAAAACAATTTGTTTGACACTTCTTACAACTTGAATCATAACGTCACCGTGACAGAGTGCCATGGTTGGTCATGTTTCCATTGGGCTGATAGTATGTAATAATTAGGAAATTCAATTCCATAGATTCTAAGCCCATAGTAGGTAGGTATGCCACTGAAATCCTAACCCCAGTTACCTATAAATTTATCTATTGGAATGGTCATATTACTAGCTTCCAGGTTGTATCTTTGGGTTGGCAATAATGCATTATCTTATAGCAAATGACCATGGACCTTAGATCCAGCTTACCTGGTGCTTGTTTGCCTGGTGCTTATCCAGGTGGCCTGATGAGTGCTTGTTTGCCTTCCTCATGCTATAAAAATATGTAAAAAAAAGTTGATTACTCATCCAGTTTCTTATCTTGCATTGTGGCATTACATAAATGCATAAGCTTTGTCTGATTGTCAGTATTACAATAGGCATGCGCTATTGTTATTGTTGGTGATTCAGTTTCCTTACGAGCTGCTATCAGCTGAAATAAAATAGTTTGATCTTGATACCCACTTGATTGTTTCTCAGTTGTGGTTGCTTTCCGTTAGGTTTTGTGTTATTGGTGTCAATTATTAACCTTTACGCTGCCTAACACTATTGATATGTATCGCTGAGTTTTGAGAATTGCTTGGTAATATTGACTGGTGTTGAAAATGAAACGTACCTACAGTTCTTGTTTATTAATATTATTAAAAAAATTACATTAAAAGTTCACTCAATTTTTAGTCATTGTAAGTAGTAAGTTACATTATTAGTCAAAGTAACATAATAAATAGGTAACATTTAGTTATTTCAGTAAGTAAAGCATTTTGATACTACAATTTTAATGAACTAAAATAAAGGATAAAAGTAACAAAAAAAAATTAAATATTATTTAAGGCTACTTCATAGTGTTGATATTTATTAAATATTAAGTTACGTAGCCAGCAGTCAGTGTTGATATACCTATGTAAAATTATTGTTATGTAGTGGTTATTTAATGTTTCCCGTCGAACAGATTTTCCTTACTCTTCTGATACATACCAATAACACAGGAATACCTATACTGTAGTACATAATATGGTTATTTATGTTATGACTCATAGGTAGGTATTTATCAGTTCAACAGATGTTGAAAGCATCTGTTTTTCAACCAAACAATTTTTAATCAATGTGGTCTATGAATACTTTGATGTTAGTTTTTTTCTATGACCCCTCATATTATTATGTTTTTGTATCAGACAATTCGTAACTTTGTTTCTAATGGTCATTAGACCCATACATTTTACTATTGACATGACCTTATGTCAATCGTTCCACAATTTAACGATTTAAGAAGGAGAAGAAACATGTTTATTGACTAATCATAAAAGAAAATGATGAGGGCAACATTGCTATTATCATTGATAGGTAGATACCAAATTCTAGTTATAATCCAAACATTTATCATTCTTATAACCTTATACACACAGTACAGTCCTCTTCATGATTCTTAAGGAAATTTTGGGGGTCAATAAAAGTGTTATATGATTATGACTGGGGAACATGTTTTTTTTATGTGTAAGCTTTCAGCTTTTTTGTTTATTAAAATGTGAATGTCTGATTGAGTTTCTCAAACGTAACTATTTACGTCTAAAGTGTCCGTTATTGTGTTGTCCTGGTGTAGAGCTACTTCATTCTATTTTTATTGACTACGTACACGATTACCATTTTGCTGACGCAACGTTTTCCCTTATCGTATTATGGTTAAGTGTCTATATCCCCTACGTTAACATAGCCTACTCTTGCATAAAACTGTACGCGTCCATACGATGATGCGATAGAATTAATTAATTCGAGTCTATGACGTCATTCTGTTCATAGATAGGTTCCTCTTTGTTTACTTTTTTTATGCTTGTTACTAATAAAAACTTATTCGGTCTGTGTAACTTTGTAACGCAAGTTTTCTTGCATCTTAGTCAATAAATTAGCATAATTAAGATTTGCTCTGCTTCAAATGCAATCACGGAATTGTTTTTATAAGGTTTAGATTCTCTTAAAACGAAGTTGGTCGGTGAGTTAACAGAGTAACTAAGAAAATCCCTTTAGGTAGCTATTAAGAAAGGTGTATTTACGTTTTATTGCTCTTGGCAAGCCATCAATTAAAAAATAATCTTACTCAAGTAACTCACCATACGAAATTGCATCAGATTTCTATAGTTCTGTTTACTCGCCGAAGCAAAACGATACTATCGTATTATTTTTAACTTCGTACACGTTATTTATAACCATATCAGATCATTAATTAATTGTTTAGTATCCGGCTCATAGTTAAAGATTTCCTTCTTTATAATTAAGAGGTGCACATTAATGTCGGATTTAATAAACTAATAAAACACTTAAATTGAAATCTTAATCAACTGTTAATCAATGCGTCAACCTTTAATAGTCTGTTAAGTTTTTGAAATTGGCTTGAAATTTCTGTAACAGTCAAGTTAAAATAAGTATATAGGTACAAATGCAAAAGTGAATCTGTTTATATCGTTTTCATGGCTACTACTATCCAACCGATGACATTTGGCAGAGATGCAATTTTGCTTGTGAGGAAGGTTACGAGCTTCGTCGACGTAAATTACCGACGCGTTTCCCAAGTATAACGATCAAATAATCCTATTCTAAATTCTCTAAATTTAAAGTCTAGTTCTACCTATAAAGATTACTTAATATTACAAATTTTGTTGAAGTCGTAACTTTACATACATACATAAACTCACGCCTTTATTCCCAGAGTGGGGTAGGCAGAGCTACAGAATTACCAACAACTCTAAAAATTTGTTAATAATTGTTGTGTGGTTGCCGGGTTAGAATAGGGCCACTCCATATCTTCCCGTGGATGTCGTAAGAGACGGCTATGGGAATAAAGGCGTATAGTACTGTTAGGCGATGGGCTTGCAACCTGTCACTAATACACTGGTAAACATCTTAGCCTAAAAGTGCAAAATGTGGTGGAAGTCGTAACTTTAAGATGATTAAATTATCCAACTGCTTATGAGTTATTTGTTGGAACAGCCCGGTTCGTAATTGTAAGGGCGTGTGACGATTGAGATCTCTGCAGCAAGTTATGTCATGGGATGCACGGTCTAATTTTACCGTGGACGCGGAAACTGCGTGGGATAGCGTCCTCTGTTACCAAAATAAACTGTTTTAATCTCTCGAGAAATGCAGATTCTGCCCGTTTTTACGTGCACTCGCGTTGGGTAATCTTTGAAAAACGAATGATGACGTGACGATCTGCCTGCCCCAATGTGAGACAGGCGTGAATGTGTGTAGGTATGTATCGGAAATCCGGTTTCTTCGTGTGGCCAAACTAATGCATTGTTAATCCGAATAATAAATAATGAATAAAAACTGTGAATATGATCATTCGAATCCGCTATACTTACTTTAAGACGAAACATTTATGAGGACTAATAATTAATGGGTTATAAATGTACGTCCTTAATACAATACCTGTATCACAGTCACTAACTTGAAAATGGGTTCATTCAAACACCTACATACCCATTTCACTCGGTCATAGTATTCATGATGCAAAATTCAACTTTAGATTTAACTCCATCCCGGCATTAAGCGTTACTTCATTACACGTGATATTATTTGACATCCATTGCGCGTATTAACATAACATAACAAAACACTCTGATTAATCGCCAACCGATGTGACGTCAAAGTGCGAATCGATAACGAAGCGCTACGTCCCGTTCGTCTCCTAAAATAGAAACAATTTGCCTGCAAAAAGCGCTGTTTCTGTTGCTGAGGAGGAAATGCGACCAAAAATGGCATATGCACTTGTATCCTCCATGTAACTTTAGCATAAAAGTCTGAAAGAAATTTCGCATTCTAAAAGATGTATCAACATTGGCCTTTATTTGCCCTTTCAACGTATAATTTTACAGATCGATTACGAATACCTACGAATGTTCAACTGTATTTATTTGATCGTGATATCTCCAGTTCGCATGACATCACTAGCTTTTAAGCAAAATGGTTGACAAGTTCTCAGGAATTTCGTTTGTTTCTAACTGGTTGTATTATATTGTTTCGGTAGGTTTGTTATTGGTGATCCGAATGCAAATGGGAGAAATCTCTACGGGGCTGTTAAATTTCTATTACACGTAATATGATCCACTAAATATATACTTAACAAAGATTCTCGTACCTTTGGTCGGTCCGATGATCCGATCTCTCCTTGCGTCTTCTTCCGCAGAACGATTTTTGTTCTTTTGTCAACTCTGAAACCGTGACTACTTTCTGTATCTATATAATTATAACATTAATCAATTGTGGTACCATCCAATCGAAACTTCTAGAGTAAATATATTTTTACGTTTATCCCATTTTGAAACAATAACGCTATTACACACTTGGGTAGATGATCAGAACTCCTAAATATTCTGGTGTTTGCTCCCCGCAATGAGCTAATCGCTGTTATTCTATAAATCAGCAGAACCGGCAGGACTATTGTCTAAAGCACTCGCAATCACGAACGTTCTCATTTTGAAAAACGAAGACTTGTCTGCATACAAAATGAAAATAATTATTCCACTTTAAGCCGACTGCGATTGCGAGTGCTTTAGGCAACAGCCTCTATGGTATATTCCTGAATCGCTAACACTTGATTGATGCCCAATTGGGAAATCGTTGAAAAGTCTAGAACACTCGAGGGTTCATTGTAATCTACAGCCGTCAAGTAAAAAGTGTAAACATTGCCATGACGTTTCAGCCAACGTTGTTGTATAATAAACGGAAGAAACCGCGTGATCAACTGCTTGTTTTCAAAGAAATGAACATGATGATATTTTAACTAATCTGCTATGCTGCAAAGCAGGGTAACACTAGATAATTGGTATGCAATATTATGATAGAGGACTTTACTTTTCGATATCGCTTATAAATCAAGCCTAACCTAACCTACGTATAGCAATTATGGATTGAATCTAAATGCTCTAGCATAACACAAGTTTCGGAAAAATTAAAATTCGGAAAAATAAAATCTGGAATTTCAAGTTGTTCCCAAGCAGTAGGTGTGTATGTTACTATGTCACCACTAGTTTTACTTGACTAAACCTTTTGAAATGATTATCATTGATAGGCAACACTTATGAGGACGTAAATGTTAGGAGGTAATTATCTTCTTCGATGTCTAGTCAAGGTTCATAGCCTTTGCTAAAAAGGCAAAATATTCACATGCAAGAAATTTATCCCGCTTTAGTATTCCGCCCTGGTAGCCAAAGGAACTCAGTTATTTATGACGGGGACCTACGTAAACCAATTTTGCCGTTGGAGGGTAGTTCAACCCACTACCGTATTATTGATCAGGTCGTTGCTCCTGGTGCACACCTGTTGCGCTCCGCTCTGGAGAGACGTGCTTAGCTGGCCAGGATGAAGTTGGCATTGTTACATAATGGCTATTTCATATTAACTTACTGGTAAAGGTTACATTAATTTACTGAGAAAGGCCATGGCAAAATTAACTAACTTAGGCTAGCATCGCCTCTTTGCCTCGAGTCTTTCATTGTTTTAGATTGAGAGGGATGTAGGGGTTGTTGCAAGCTTGTCCTGGGGCAAAACAGAGTAAATAAACTGCGGCATCTTTGCCACCGATGTTGACATCTGAGTGATCTGCGTCTATCCTCGCACGCTTCAAATTCTTTTCCTCCTTTATTCCATCTTTACGACATTTTTATCGCTCAGCGTGTTTAATGTATCTTTTCAATTAAAGGCCGTCCAAAAACTGGCCAATGTCAGCGATAAATTCTCCCGAAGCACCGGTAATAAGTATCGGGTGACATCACAGAGGCGCGCAATATGTTAATAGCAATTTAACTGTCGTAGCGGATTCGGAAGATGCGACATAAAAAATATCATCCCACAGTAATAATAATAACCACACGACGGCCACCAGGGAATCAGGACTGGTAAGAAAGTACTGAGCGAAATATTTCAGTTCTTTGATGCTGTGAGTCTGACCATCCACGTTCCAATCAGTAAAAGGGAGATATGTATGTGATGGCTATAACTGTCTCTTTCACTCCCTGGATCCAAGGTTTAAAATTACAGGCGTCGTATGCTACCTTGCTCTCGTGGTAAGGGTACAGTGTCGTATGAAGCAACTTGATATGTGGAGAAGCGAGTTTTGCAACGCCATTTAAGGGTTCGAGAGAGCTGACTGCTCAGTAAAAGGTACTTACCGGTTGTGTGTTCATAAAAAGTAGCTTTCTTTAACTACTATCGCAAATTTAATCGATTTATAACCTAGTTTTAATGGAGACTTGCAATTTAAAATCTTCACACGTCAAACACTATTTAATTATAGTATTATCATATCATATCACTTCGGGTAACATTCAACGCTGGTTTAATAGGTGTTTATATTAAGAGTCTCCAACTTGTATAAGAACTGGGCCTCTATTCAACACTGTCATACAATATTGCTTTTGACGTTATTGTTTTTAACTCTAACATTACTCTGCTCAAGTAAATAAGAGCTATCGTAGCGTTGACAATATAGTACCTCTCAAAGGCGATATGGTTTAAAACCGTGTGTAAAAGAGGCCCTTGTAGTAATTTACACGCGTATCAAAGTTGACTTTGTACCTATCGTGCTGTTTTTACTCTTATGTCAACGTAAGCGACACGCGGCTCGTGGTCACAGCTGCGACTAACTCTCTTGAAAACCCGCAGCCTAATAAAATTATGTAAATTTTAATTCCAACCCTCTGAAGACTTATCGGGGCGGATCGGCTTAAAAGTTACTTGGGACTGGTTAGAATATCCACGGTAATTTAAATTTTAGGACCAAATCAAACATTTATTTCGCCCTTGGCGTTTTCACTGTTCTAGTATACTCGACGTTCCCTCTTTAATTACAATAATTACTACGAGTATATGTAATATAACTGACTAGCACTTCTCTGATGTTTAATGAGAAAGTGGTATTTCCTGCGACACGTAAGACTAGCTTATTGCTTACTTCGTTGGACTACTTTGTTATTTTCTTCATTTATCCTTTACCTTCAGCCTAGATAGAATTTTGAAAAATCTCTGCTTTATTGGGACGTCACAGTCACAACAGAAAGTATTTCTCAAGTTTTGTGTTTCTAGTTTCAGCGGTGTTGGTTGTGTTGGTATCACTCAGTTTCTTCGTTTTTAGTTAAGAACACTTACATATTGAAATTGTTGTGCGTATTAATATAAAAACGAACTACCTATATAGTTTGTATGATATTTTTCGCGTACATAAACTTTGTCATCGATCGCAGAATTCTGACCTATTTGAACAAAGTTAGTCTTTTCTATTGTATTCTTAGTTCTATAACAATCGGCGAGTTTCCGTCACCAGCCAGAATGAGTATCCGTCGATCGTTGCCAGCACGCTGGTATTGTGGGCTGATGTTTCGTCGAATTATGTCGAAATGCCGAAGTTTCCCTGGGAGATGTAGGCTGAAGTTATACCGAGTACAACGCCGGGGACTTGTGAAAAGTTTGTCCGAATGCTGTCAGGTAACTTGCCAGTTTCTTACGTTCAAGATTTTCCAACTCTGCAGTATAGTTCTTTATACGAGCTCTTGCTTTAATCGTATGTCTATTAAATCTTGCAGGTCAAATATGATCCTATTATTGCTATGATATTAAGGTGAAATGTCGTATACAAAAGTAAACCCGAGGGTAATGCAATATTATGGAGTCTAAAAGTTGATCTGATGATGGAGTCGGTAGTCTCAAGGTGCTTACCAGGACCAGGTTTGGACTTATTAGTTTGGTCTCGTTACCCAGACGGAAAAAGTATTTGACTGAGAAACTTTATTGTTCTTTTACTAGATACTTATGCCTCGATATTTAGGCGTTATTTTGTTTATACTATCTTATGCTATTAAGTGACGTAATAACTTAATATCGATGGCTTCTAGCGTATCAAAGAGCTCGCTATAAATCTTCATATTTGCAATTAGATTCGCCTTTCCCACCATTCCTTACAAGCTAATAAGGCTTGATGATCACGTACACTATAAATAAGTCACAGGGTTTCGCTGCCTGGTTCTTTATGGGTAATTGGAGCCAGAAGGGTCGCTGGATATTTATTTTCGTTACGGAAAATATGGTTTTAATACTGCGCTTTGGAACTTGTTTATTATACGTAGCTCTTTCGAATTTGCTGAGTGAACTTAATTTTAATTAGATTCATTAATACCACGATAAGTTTTAGGCTGCTCAGCCTGTTACTGATTTATAAAGCCCTGAGGTGTAAAGTCGGCTGCAAAGAGATCGACTTTTGGGCCTTATTACAAGGTGAAAAAGTGGATACATCTCTTCGTTTGGTAGTCGACTGTACAACTTATGTAATTAGGGCTTATAAACTTAACACTAATTAATGACGAAGAGTCATCCATATTATTAAACATGCTTGTTAGGGTTCAAGTAAAAAGTAGTAACTAAGTATCTTTGCGACTTCAAAACAGTCAACAGAAACAACACCTGCAAATAAACGCATTGCTTTAGCTAAACTCTAGATTTAGCAAGACGTGTCGAGGTCGTATACCTTACTTCAGATCGCAAAATCAGCAAATTATAACAGTTATGATACTACAACGCAAGAGTAACTTCTTGCGCCGTGTGACGTAACATTTCACGAGAAAGGGGTCAGTGAACTTCAGCTGGTCCGTGTTACTTTGAGAGATTTCCCCGATGGATACGTTAATGGGCCCCTAGGCACTTGAGACCATGGCACAGTTTCTAATAGTCTATGAATGGGAGCGCCAAGCTCATACTTGAGAGCTAAGAAGCTACTCAGTCTTAGAAAAGTTCTTAGACTTGAGCTTGGCATTTTTGTTTTGTGTTGCATAATAAAGCAAGCTATAGTAGCATGATAGGACTGTTGCAAGTGAAATGCTTTTTATTGGTGTTCATTCTAACTACGAAAAGTCTTTAAGGTATTCATTTGTCTGCATGTATCAAATCTATCTAAGATAGTAAAGGTTAGGTTTAGGTTGTGTCCTACTTCAAGAAAGAAGGACTATCACATTTCATAGGATATTAGACTCCTGTGGTGTATAATTTGAAATAATTAAACTCTGTCATCACGACCAATAAGGATAACAATAGCTCGTAGTTATACTAAAGGCCTGCGCACATAACCCGCGGCTCGAAACGCGACGGCTTTTAAACAGCGAGTTGCTGGATAGTTTTGACGCCCCACAGAGTAGAATATAATGTAGGAAGATCGAAAGTGCCTTTTGTATCGCATAATTTCGTTCGTTTAGCAGAATATTGTTCAGATTTCAACGCATGCCATCGACGGGATTAAAATAAAATACACTACAGAATATCCGCTACACTACATTAGTAGTTTTTTTTTAATTTATTATCTGAGGAAATACTTTTGAGAAAATCCCTATAAGCGTCTTTTTTAGAATACTTAAAAAACAGTTCCATTTGACAATTATGTTCGAAAAGCGACACTATAAATTGGTTGCCTGTATTAACCACTGATCTCGCGTCTTTTTACGCTTGCTGTTTGCACTGGCCTTAATGGAAGTTTCAAATTATTATAATAATTACGTCTAGAAAAAAAAAACAGCGGTGCGTGGTCACAATTGGTTTGACCTAATGCGCTCGGAACTCTAATGGAAGGTTAAACTGTACTTTTATGAAGTACTCAATTACATTTAATTCATATGTGAATGTAGATGTCTTTTCCGCCTCAGGGGGTTAATCATGTAGTAGAAATAAAACTGTCGTAAAAGGGCATCGCACTATCCGAAACTTAACTAGCCATGGTCTTATATAAGATAGCTTCATAGTGTAACATTTCCCTTTGGCTTTGGTAATTAATGATTTATTACTAGACATCACTTCTAAAACTAACCTTTACTTCAGTGCCCTTTTTTGAAGAGTAAATCCTCGCAAAATACCCTGCTCAGTTCGAGTACCCGGGTTATATAGGATTAGCCACTTACCATTGTAATCCTCAGCAAAATTATCCCAATGGACTTTTCCTCTGCTGTAATGTTTGGGTAGTGGTTATGTATAATGTATCAATCGTGGTCTTATTAATAAACTGATGTATGAGATGTCTATCTGAAGACGCGTCAGAAATTAGTTTTCTATAAACTATACTATAGAGACAAACATCTTACCCCTACCTCAGGCCCAAGTAATTCAATTCCATTAACTTGACATGTACTAAGAGGTATAGTGCTATGTTAAGAAACCTTAGGCACAGTGATGAAAGTCTTGCGTCCTCCCGATACAAATTAGTATGAGTATGCGTATGATAAATTAAGATGTGTTTCGTGTACTTATTAATATTTATGGGCTCTAATTGAAGCTGATGGTTTATTCCGTGCTGGTCTCGTTATGTTGATGAGTTGCTTGCGTCACACGTTTTGTCGTGGATTTAACATTATCCTTGGTTTTTCGTTCACGATCGGGTTTTTGTACGAACACATTATATGTCTGTTATTAGGTCTTGCCATAGTTTTTTGTGTTCACGTTTGTTAGCAATTATAGTGTGTGCCAATTCAAATTGCCTAAGGTGTAAACACAACCAAACGGACCAATTTACCATTATTTCTTAAATCGTACGTTATTTTCAATTAAAACGCTTATTGAATATTTGATGTTGCGTCAAAAAGTAGTAATTTGTTTACATCTTTGGCAATTTCAACTGACACAGACTATATCATCCAGCAAGTAGTACATCATGTAGATCACAATTCAAAATGGGCTGCGTGGATCAACTCTATTAGAATTGACCACCTGATTTAGGTCGACGGAAAATTGCCCGTGCAGTGCCCTTATTTTGACTTTGAACTTTTTTTATCTTTTATGAACATAAAAAATGGGCAACAGTGTTCTGTAGAAGTTAAGAAGTCGAGTCCGATGCAACCATCGGGTGATAACTAATCTATGTTCAATCGACAATCGATTGAAGTGCTGATAATGGTCAAATTATAGTTCCATAATCAGTAAAATGTTTGGAAATGAGAGAGCTAATAACGAGTCCTATTGCCCAACGTTTAACTGGAATAAAAATAATAACCGAAGCAGAACTGTCCATGAAATCCGTGCTCCTGTTTTTTTACTGCCCTTTTTACAGCTTCAACATGCCTCTCCCATAATAAAGTGCTGTCGGTATTAAAAAAAACCGTTATATTTTTATACCTTTTTACCCTTTGTTGAAATATGTTCGTAATTATAATGTTAACCTTTTATTCCAGTTAGTACCTACCAATGTAATGATTGTGGACATTCTTAGTTAAAAAAAATTTAGGTACCTACCTTTTTATTTAACTAGTGAGATATTTTGGCTTGTCAATCTCAATCAATAATTTTAAGTCTCCGTTAAACTTGTAATACTTAGCAATAATATTCAAGCTGTTTTGAAAATACTTTATCCTATTCAACCACTCATTATAGGTAAATATTTTGCTTTCTATGCCCTAAAGCAATTACCTGCAAAAAAGATTTATTGACATAGACATCATCGGTATGACCATTCAATTAAGTTATATCATCTAGCAGCAGCTAAACATTAATTATATGTATATAAACAGTGTATCCATTGACCGAAGGGGCCTCCTTATGTCTTCGTTTGATTAGTCTGACTCACGAGGCGGCATTGGGCAGATAAAAAACCAATACGGCCCTATCTGTGTGGGTATGCTTTTTCATTATAGTCATTGTGCTGGTTATTTTTACGATTATCGTGAGCATCCGATAATGTTAGAGTATCTTCGTTTATTATTTGAGCAATTTTATATTCACAATAACGAAAATCGACAATGTAAAGGATTAACGTAAGCTATTATGGTCGCATTTATCACAATGGTCAGATTATATATCACTTTCTGACAAATATTTATGTGTGAGAGTGACAGATTAGTCCACTCCGATAAACGCGACCATAATAAGCCGCCTGATGGTGACAGATCCCGTTGACCGCTTATATACGTTTCCAGTCGATAGAAAATAGAAACGTTAGCAGCGTTTTGCATCATGACTAAGCCCTCAAGTTAGTTACAGAATGACGATATTTTGCTCAACAGATAAACTGCTACGGCTTACTAACGCTGCCCTCGTAAGCCAGCAGTATCTCAAATTCAATAACCATGGCAGTTTTAATTCTCTCCTGCTACTACTTAGGTTGATATTGCTACAGAAGTTTTATCTGAGATACTGCCTATTGTCTTACGAGGGCAGAACATATTAATGCCAGGAAACGGCATGTTTTAAACTCGTTAGGAAATCTTCGTCAGGGAGTGCTATCGCGGGAGTCCCGTTTACGTTAATACGTGACTAAGAAAGAGAAGTGTTTATTTTGTTTGTATAGTTACGCTATTTTGCTTTATCTCCTGCAAAGTTATCAGCTCTTACACGGGGCATCTAAATAGATGAATGAATGTAGTTAGAATTAGTAATGAGTAAAACTTATACGTAGAATCATCGATCTATTAATCCTCCCAAACAGCCTATCAACTTGTTTATTACAATATAATTTCTGCTGGTCATCTTTACGACTGGATGACCAATCACAATGAGCTTATTACAAAACCGACGGAGATGCTAAGCAGTCGATATAGACGTGCATAGTATAAAGAACCGGTACGATGAGTCACCGCGGTCAAGTTCGCGTCCTCTGCGCGGGCGCCGGGAGTGCTGAAGCGAGCCGTCTAGCTTTCTAATTCACTTTTAGGATTGCTAGGATTCTATTATAAACTTTGCTTTTACCCTCGAAGCAGGTGTTATAAATATAGCTCGTGTATCTGTGTTTGCCTGTCGCATCGTGTCGCTCCCATATGGATGGACGAATTCGACACGGTTTTTTTTATTGATAGCTTTTTGTTATTGATGATTTTATTCATAGATGGATGAAAATCAGTTGGGCTGTTTATAAGATATCAGCTGTCAAAGTAAGGAACTATATTATATCGGGGATTTTATCTATTTTATGTTATATGTGTGACAGAATTCTATTTTAACAATAAAAGTGGTAGCACGCTAACACGCTACTTTTGGGTATTATGATGCTACATGTGTTTTTGAGAATTTATTTCGTGCGACTGAGTTACGTAAGGACTGCACATTGCCCTTATCCTCAGATCCTTACAAATCATTTAAATGCGCAAAGTGTGGTTGTTTGGCCCGTCTATAAGGTTCAACGCCTTAGACGAGGTGAAATTTTGGAATGCTGACGAAGTCGCCCGTTTTTCAACTACCTAAATGATTAAGTGGTGGTAGGACTTTGTGCAGGGTCCGTTCGGATCACTATCATCAACTGGAGTTTCTTGCAAAGCTTCTTCTCCGCAACGAAGCGCTAGTAGATTCACTCTATATTACTGACGAGTAAAACGGCCCTCGTGTGGCCAATTTATTGAATAAGTGTTTTGAATTTTGTTTTATCTTATCGTTTAACCTCCCGCCCAGCAACTTTCGCATAGAGGCATTCCATCGTAGTCCTCAGGATTGGCAACGCATTTGCAGTATTTGGAGTGCAGTCTTAAGGTTGTAGTCTTGAGAATGCAAATATGTATGGGTATCAGATCCGACCCCATTAGGTGTGCTCGTTTGCTTTCAATATGAGAGACAAGAGTCCTCGTAAATTAGTCTTACTTTAACAACAGTGGCATTTTTTTCTGGGTTACATTGAATTGTTTAACAATTCGCAATCAAATTATATTCGAATAAGTAGGATGCAAACAACGGCATACGAACCCAGCAGAGAGCGTGTGACCGCAAAAAGCAAGCATTACATAAAACATTGCACTAGCTGCAGTTTGCGTAAGCGCAACAATAATTATATCTCGTGGACTAGAAACAGGCTGAAACACATAATCGCTCCGTTGCACGGAAATGCGGGGAAGTTGACGGAAGCAGAAACTTAGGACCCGAAGGATGGTAAATATTATACTTCCTGGAAGTTTGATAGAGCTCGAGAATGCAGTTTGTTAGTTTGCCTTAGACCGTCTTAAGTTATAACTGATGGAAGATCCGATTATGCTACAGCTGTAGTGTAAGTTTCTTGAATGTTCTTTGGCGTATGCTTCTTACTGAAAAATTGCATAGGAGCTGTGCCCAAGTTACGTGAGGGATCTAGTCCTTTCTCAAAGATCGACTGACATGCGATTCCTTGGTGTTGCTCGTGTCCATGAGTCGCGGTGATCAGATCACTTACCAACAGGTGACCCGTATAATTGTCTGTCTCCCTTTATCCATAAAGAATGTTAAAAACGAGCTTCAATGAATTAACCTTTTTTAATACAATGTTCCCAAGTTACCCACAATCTTTCCGTATTCAAATCGTCCATGAAATCTGATTCCGGTGAAGATGTTGGAAATATCTCCATACTAGGCGTGATGTGGAACGGCGTGGTGACCAAAATAACGAGGTGCTATTTTGATAACTAAGATCGGGGTTTTATGGTGTTGTAAAGTTTAAAGTGGGAACTGATTCAGTGCCACTGCATGATCCAATCAATAATCAATCATTTAATAATGTTAGGGCTGTGTTAATAAATTTATACGGTACAATCAATGCTTCGTAACTCTTGCATTTGCAAGTTCTACTAATAATACTCGTAATTCCTTTTTCACCGTTTGTTAATTCAGCCCATGAAGCTAGTTCCACGAAACTTAAGTCTTGGTAAATAAAACTAATTCCCAAACCAAGTAAAACAACTCATTTGTAGGTTTTACCGAATGTACTCGAATGTTCCACTAACTCAATTAGACTGCGGTGCGGGTAGGTAACCCTCAGAGGACGCCTATATTAAGTTAGGCTTCATTTTCGTTCGTTTTTTGCTTCGAAATTAGTTGGTATTCGGTGTATAAATTAAAGTGTAAGCCGGTGTATAAATGTATGAAAAATAATTGGATACAATAAACCTATTACTAATTTATGGACGAAAGAAATAACAGTCTTGAGAGTTCTAGACGGACTGTCCACAAGAAATGTCCAAGTATGATGAGCGAGCGGGCCGGTCAATAGGCTGCAATTAATCTTTCTATTTAGCTCAGCTTCGTCCGCGAAAAACCAGGGTATAAGCTATCTCCATTTCAATCCAAATCCATCCACCCGTTGCAGCGTGAAGGAATAACAAAGTAACACACAAATTCTCTCATTTATAATATTAGTAGGATTGCTATTTCCCGCTCGCTATGGATTTAATGAGGCAGGTTTCCAATAACCTCTCGTGTTAAATGCTAATGAGCTGCAAGAAAACTGTAACGCATGATATTACGTAATCGTCTCAAATGACGACGGTTTGTCTCGATGGCTGTGCCATTGTAAACGATTTAACGATCGCTTGGCTTGTGGCAACACGCTAGGGAGGGAATGCTCCTGTCGACACTCGCAAGAGTCGCAAGTGCAATGCTTGACTGAATACATTTATCTCGAATCTTCGTAAAGCACAGTATTGAAAAAGTACTAAGCACAGTAATAAACCTTATAAACATGTCTATTTACATGGTATAGAATACAGTCGCTTCCCGCTGTCCCTCTGTATGTTCGCTTATATCTGTCAAACGCAACGGATTTTAAAGCGGTTCATCAATAGATAGTGATTCAAGAGGAGGGTTTTTAAGTATAATAAATTCTGGTTTATGTACGGGTGTTACAGAAAACTCACATGAACCGAAGCGAACCGAGGGCGGGTCGCTAGTCTAGGAACTTACGATTTTCACAAAAGCCCTAAAGTTAATTGGGGGAAATACATTAAAAAGACTTTACTTCGTGGAGCTTTTATTTTGTCTATACATCGAAACTTTATTCGTTCAACTAGCAACACAGCTATATTTATAATTTTCGCCCCGTAACCATTTCGCTTTAATACCCCCACATACTTGCTTTAACTAATAGTCCATTAAACAAATTAATATCGCCAGAGAGTCTTCGTAATAATTAATGTGTAATTTTGGAGTTTCGATGGGTTTTGGCTGAGGAATATCGTTTTAATAGGACCATTAGTGGTTTGGGTTAAGTTGTTAGGGTAAACGTTTGCTGAAATCTTAGATGTTAATGTTTTTTTTTAAGGCGTTAGCAGTCATACTAATTTGGTCATACTTTAAGTGTAAATTGAAATTGATGGTGCCTGTAATGTCATTGATTGGGTGACAGAGGTTAAAATCTCTCATAAGTACTCTTATTTAAAATAGTCTTGTTATCCTTTATTGTTGTTGCGTCCATGGCAATTTGACGACGCGCTGGCGTAGTGGGTAGTGACCCTGCCTACGAAGCCAGTGGTCCTGGGTTCGAATCCCGGTAAAGGCAGATATTTTTGTGATGACCGCGAATATTTGTTCCTGAGTCATGGATGTTTTCTATTTATTTAAGTATTATATTTCTCTATATAAGTATTTATATCGTTGTCTAGTACCCATAGTAGAGCTTAGTTTGGGACTAGGTCAATTGGTGTGAGATTGTCCCCTTATAGATTATTATTTATATACTATTAATGTTAACGCGAAATGACAAAACTATAGCAAGATTTTGCATAGAACCGACATAGTTTTTTTCCGACTGATGAGTCCCAGCAGGAACTAGATGTATATGAGTCGAACAGCGCACCAAGTTACGTGTATCACACATAGCAATGTCACACGCCTTCCGAGTATAAATATAGATTGTTTACCTGTCATTTGGCTCGTGGCTGAAATGATTCCCGCATCGCACGGGATCACGGGAATCGTTATTGTCGCGTAGGTTTAGCAAATTATAATGTGCACTTTATCCATCCGTATGGGACTTTTATCCCTACAAATATTATAAACGCGAAAAACTGTGGGTTTCTTACGCTTTCACAGCTTAACCGCTGATATTAGTTTTAATGAAATTCGGTTTAGTTTTTAACCCGGAAAATTCGTCAGTTGCCAAAGAAAATATCGATAAACGACTTCTATGCGGACGGAGTCGCGCGGCTAAGGTTAGGTAAGGTTTGTTTTTATTGATAATAGCATGTTTGAAGAGGACTTAAAATTTTATCGGATGATTGTCAAAACTAATTTTATGTTACTGTGTATGAAGCCAAGCGTTTAAAAAAAAGATTGCGTAGGTAAAAAATGAATAACGAAAGCATTACAACACCAAGTTCATTTGTGATTAAATTAACATCTTATTAGGTTCGAGGCTCGTATGAAATCAAGACGCTTATTATAGCTCGTTTATCCCCTCTAGCATAAAAAAAAACAATCGCAATCTCGTTAGAAGCAACAATTTTTTTTTTGTCTACTTTAACGCAGCATGATCAAGCTCGAACCACACCCGTGTAAGATGAAACAAGCGCACAGGCAAGTTATTTAAGAAAATACTCAGTTGGGGGTTGTATGCAGACTCAGTTATTTAAAAGCAGAATTCAATATTCTTCGCCAATATCTGAATTTCCAATACAAGAGTCCAACCCACATGAATATGACAATGGGCAGGTTAGTCACCTCTCTGGCGGCGGGAGCACGTCCTGAGCTTCCGCGCTTGCGTCACCGCGTGCTCAGCTTTGGACACCGTTGTATATTGATCATTTTGAAATTGTTTAACTAAATTGGAAGGTATCATTTGCACACTTGAGGTCAAATTACGTTATCTTAACTGGCTAGTTTCTGAGTTGTAATCCCTTTATGGGGGATATTTTAGTTTTAAATTGTACCTAACCAGTACCTTCTACTTTCTCCTGCCCTTATCCCAACCTACCTAGTACCTAAGAGTGGGATTTGGTCAAAATGTTGGCCGCTTTACATCAAAGTAAGGTCCGCATCCTGACTTTTTGAGGTTTGCTTGTGTTATTCTCTTAAAAACGGATCCCTAATAGTCGCTCGATCGAGTGAGCTTACTCGAAGGGTACTCATACTCTTACCATATATTCATTATTATCTGAATCCAAATTTGCATGACAGTTTAGTATAAAAAAGACAAAATATGAAAGAAAGCAGGGTTGACAATTTGCGGTCTTATGAGTGAAGTCTGAAGATGACAGACATATCCCACTGACCATCATACTCTCCATGCCATATAAAAAAAACATTGCTATCATTTTATCAATCGTAGTAGAAACATCAATACGTTGAAGAAGCTATAAGTATAATTTATAATGTGTTACAAGGATATGCGATAGACTTGATATTAACGACAACAATCTACGTCAATCCGTTTTGCCTTGCATTTTACCTCTAACGTGCAGAGTTATTAATTTTACCGTTCTGCTATTATAATATTTCTGCAACTCATTCCAAGGTAATGTCCAGCTCCGGCTCATTATAATTAAACTAGGTGTATAAACGGGTGAGGGAAACGTGCTATGACCAAGCCAAAAATATCATATGTTTTTTCATTGGAATTCAAATACGTAGCTATTGAAAGTCAGGCATTATAACAGCAGTTTGGATAGGTCATCAATGATCATGAATGGTAATACAAGACCCTGTTTATACCAAACTCGGCACATGCAAAGACGACCACTGCTAGATCGGACTGGCAATTATCGTAAAAACAAAATAAAGAAACTAGGCAACAGTACTGCGAATCATCATTTCAGACGGAAGATGTCCAATGCTAGACATTTGGCTCCTCCGAGGTTTGCCACAAGGATCGGTCCTGAGTCCTGTGCTGTTTACATCCGTCATTGCGGCGAACACTAAACTAACATGCAAAGATCAATCTTGGGATAGAATGAGTTTATTCATAGATAAAACATCAATCTAGTTAATTAGACAGTAGATTAGAGCATGTACGAAGACATTACAGTTTTTTTTATACCACGAGACTAGTATACAAGCGTAAGGCCCGCCTGACGGTAAGCGTCAGCGTAGTCTATGGACGCTTGCAACACACAGAAGTATTCTCCGCGACTAGAAGAAATATACCGAGGTGAATGATCCATGCCCATTGAAGAGTTACGTACCTATGACATACGGCGTAATAGATCTTATCAGTCGACTAGATCGGCGCACGCGCTTCCAACCGACTGTGAAATTAGATGCGTCTGCAATACTGCATGAATCACATCTACAGTAAGGCACGGATTCAAACAGGTTTTGTTTTTTACTGACCACATTATTACATTGTGGGAATGGAGTCTCTTTTGTTTTGTATGTCGGATTTACTCGTGGTTTTTGCTTTTGCTGTAAGGTATATTACTAGAGATGGGCCGACTACGGATTTTGCCGACTAGCCAGTCGGCCGACTAATCGGTTTTCAATTTGCCGATTAATCGGCCGACTAGTCGGCAATGCCGATCGTAGGTTTTTCCTATGTTCGGGTGAACGCGGAAACGTTTGTTTCGCCTACCCCTACCATGCGTTCATGTTTTGACCAGCTTTGATTACGTTTTTTCTGTACCGGCGTGTTGCTCGACCAAAAAAAACGATCAAATCTCTAATTATAGTATTAAAAGGAACTACCTACTGCTTTTTATCACTATGTCGAAAATAAAATCACGTGTGTGGATTTTTTTTGACGATATTATTCATAAGAATATTAAATTCCATAGATTAAAAAATAGTTTAATTTATATTTCCTATAGGCAATAAAGTGCCGAATATTCGGCATTTTTTGCCGACTAGTCGCCGACTAATCACCGACTAGAAATGATGCCGAATAGTCGGCTTTCCCGACTAGTCGGCCCGTCTCTATATATTACATATTTGATAATATCAAATATTTGAATTGCTAGCGATGTCTTTTGTTCTTCCCTATGCCGTGGCAATATGGCCGTAAATCTATATATTTATATAAATCAATTGCCTGCGTTAGTCTCGTAAAGATGAATAAAACACCGTTGTAATCGTAATTGTGAGAATATGGTTCGTACTAAAAAATCACGACGACGACACCGGGCAAGAACAGCTAGTAAGTATAAAACCATAAAAAGTTTTAGTTTCCACCATTATGTCGCTGATAATATTTATGATTTGGCATCTACAGGGTCCGCAACAATGTTCTTCCTTCGTCCTGCTATTCCTTATTTCCCTAATTATCCCCAAGCTAGTGCTTCACCTATGATGCTTCTGGTGTTGAGTGTTCTTTGACAGCGTTGATGGCTTACTTGCTTTACCTACATATGTTATCGTCATTATCTCTTCCCTTTAGGGTTGAATAGACTAATATAGCCGCTAATTCGCGTAATTTACATTTTGTTAGCATTCCGCTGTCAGCCCGCCCAGTTAGCAGAACTAGAACGTGCCTAGCAATTTGAGATACGGGGTCGTGTTGCGGTGGTGACGCGGCCGTGTGGCAAATGAACTCGCGAGTACCGTTGTCAGGGATATGGGTAGTTAGATTTTCATAACTGCTTTGCAATCCGGTGGACGAATTTCTACCCTACTGCAGCGAAGCCCAAAAGGAAGACTGTGTTCGACCTGTAGGTACTCAACGGACCTATTTTGATAAATTGTACGTCAGAGTCATCTTGATGGCGCGAGTATCACTGGGAACAATTCTTTTAAAAAACATAACTATATCGATGACAACGGCTGTTAAAGCTTGCTTTTGATTTAGTTATTTAGCTACGAGTTTAAGTTGTCCCGTCAGCGTACAAATAACATTTATTTTTTATGGTGTGCATTCTCAAAATGGTAGCTTAAAGCTGGCTAATATGAGTTCGCTGGCTTGATCAACCGTTGGCTTCATCCGTATTTAAGAGAACCTCAGTTCTGGGTAGTGCAGGAAAAGAAGAGGAAGTTAATGGATTATAACATTTTAATAATAATAAAACAAGTTTAAAAAAAACTAAGTAAGTAGTAATAAAATAATCAATTTTAAGAGTATAGTTAGGTATTATGAAGTTACAAATCAGCCTCAATAAATTTACTTGTAGAGTAAAATAATGTAGCTTTTTTAATCTATGCTTGAATGTTACGCCACTATACTCATTATGGATGTGTATTTTTAGTGGGTTACTTATTGTTTTTATACTCCTGATAATTTATTTTAATGAGTCACCGATGTGGTCACAAAAATTTAATAATATTATCCGTGTGTGAGGCGTCACTTAGTAATTGCTTATACCGAGTTATAATTTATAAATGATACATTGTGTATTATTAGCGAACTGGTACCTATTTCTTGCACTTTCCAGGAAAGATGAGATTGATTTCTCACACATATACATAACTAGAGGACGATTATCTTGCTATTCCTGCCTATTTATTCCCATTGGAGGTCAATGTACAAAACGTCCTTTTTTAGTGCACGCCTAGGGTGCCCAAGGAATAGTCCCTCCAAATAGGAAAGTTCAATGTCATCAAAGTTGAATGTTATTCTGCAACAAGTTATATAATCAAGGTTTTCAATTCAGATTTTGTGAATGTGACAATATGTTTAAAAATGACATTTTTGACATATAGTCGGCAAGAGTGGGATTCCCTTTGTTTCCGGAATGATACAAGTTATATTAAGAAATGACAGTTACGTGTGCCCTACATGATAAATAACGACAATTCACAAATGCCTCGAGCTTTACGGCTGCATTCTTACGCACACCTACTTAGCCTACTTCTGTAACTGTTAGGTTTACGTAAAAATATATTTTGTTGCTACAATGAATTCTACAAAGTTGTGCCGACCCCCCACGCAGTTGTTCCCAACCCTATATTAACAAAGTTTTGAATTTATCGTTGGAAAATTGTAAAAAGTTCCGTGTGCACCGTTACCCCTTTGATTCAATACGACTACCTCATTCCTTCGCCAGTACCGGTCTTATAAATACTTGTAATACTCGGGATGAAACTGGTTTCAAATGTTTCAATATCCTAATTGGACGATTCGCGCGCCTCTGGCGGAAATACCTGAATGTTTCATACGACCCGAGCCGCGGCTGGAGCAGCGTAGCGTTTGCCGCGCGCCCATGAAGTTCCGCTACTGCATAATAGATGGCGCTGCATGTACGGAGTCTACGGTATTGATTCAGTTTATCTCCAGTGCAAATAATATTATATTGATTGTTTTGCTATACATGCTATGTTTACCGAATCTGCTCTTATCGTGTAAAGTAATAAAGATAAACGTGTGATTACAAGCTTTAGTTTTGTTCTAAGCAAACAGTTACTACTAATGTACGTTTGTTACAATCATAAGTAGATGGTGGTACATTAAAAGAGTACTGTTTTCATCCTACAATATTAAGCAATAAAATTTTATCCCATAATAGATGACACTGAGGGTTGAAATAAGTAATAATTAGTAGTTGTAATTCGCTAGGGATAATTTGCATTCAAAATACCTGTGTGTGCTTAAGGATGTGACGCTCGTAGTCGTAGTTTTACCGCATCGTCCCACAACTCACAATAAGCAGTAAACTGCAGGCGTCGACAGCGAGAACAAAACGCAACAACACTGACGTGCGCGGCCGGCAGCCATCTTGTCCGGTCCCGCCAATTGGATGAATGCGCGGGAGACGGGCCCGCGGCATGTCAAGGTGACAACTTGTCGATTGTTCATTCGATCGATCACATCCTATCTACCAAACAATGCCAATCGATAACTTCTCCAAAGTGGTAGCAAACAATATCTCCTCGCAGAAACGTTTATCATAATATTGTTAAAGGTTTTTCGTTTAGAATGACTTGTATGAAACAATGTATCAAAATAAGTCAGGTTGTATGCTGTAATGTTTGATCTGTAATTTTTAGTTACAGAAGGTCAATTACTAAAACAAATAAACTTAAACCGAGCTTAAGTTAGCGCTTTTGTGTATTTATAAATATTTTAACAAGTAACTTATTATGTCGTTTTACTTTTTTTTAGGACCACAGAACTGAATTCTACACAAAACAAATGTAAAGAACATGACACTAGTAATTACAACACAAAAGGTGTAGGTACAGTCTGCTAGATGTGGAAAATGGACACAACATACGTTAATTGTGACTTTGCAATTTAACATTTTTATATTTGAATATTTCAGATTCGATCACCGATCTGGTCTGTAATAATAGCTGTACGCTGATAAAATTGGATAAAAGGCCCTGTATTAAAACCTCAAATCGGTTTACCTGAAGTTTTAACGAGATTTAAAAGAGTTGGCGCCAAATCTCGGATCTAATCTAAAAGTTGTACCGCAACGCGTACTTAACATATTCCCTGCCAGGCACCACGATTTCCAAGAAAAGAAGACCCGATATGGTGTTCTGGGTACGCGAAGTATCTGTTATATCGATCCCGGAACCCGCGGATCGGGTTCAATGTCCCTGGGTTGCATAACTTAATTAGCTACAGGACTGTTTACCGCAAATTACCAGAGTCAAACAGGATTTATTTCCCTTTTGATCCATTTTATACTGTTTTACCGTTTTGTGAGAACGTTTTTGTATTATTTTAAACGGTTTGCGAGTTAATGATATTGACTGTCTGGTTAATGTTTTGATTGCAATAGAATTGGTAAAGGATGTTGACTTGTTTTGTACAAAATTACTGTTGACATAATTGGATATAATTAGATCACTAAACTAGGGCTTATTTTCTTTTTCTATTATTCTGTGTCAAATTCTGCCAAGTTTCAGACAAGGAACGAGAAAGGGATAGGTAAAAAAAACAATTTATTTTACCGTCTAACAAAGTTCTATCTCCCTATTAATAGTGAAATATATATATCGGGAAATTTCCAGACGTGAAATAAGTAAATACGGTTATCTAGTACAAACATTCATTGCGTTGGTACTGTTAACTCTAGATAGTTTGTTAGATAATGGCGTAGATAGGAAGTCGAATTGTCATGTTGACGCGCTTTCTCGACTTGAACTTGGGCCTAAGCCTTGGACCAATCTATTTCGAGTTTTCCGGGTTCTATTAAATAAAAAAAACCCGAGCAAGAACATGTCGGACCATGCTCAATGTAGGGTGCCGATGCCTTTACTACAATCAAAAAATATCTCAAAAAACAATAAGTAAATTAGTATTACTTATTTGGTGCTGTCTTAGAAGAAAATAAAAAGTAATACGAATTTCTTTTACAACGCCAAATCACTGCTTTACAGTACGAAGGGTCTCTAAATTAAACCACGGACAGACGGACATGGCGAAACTATAAGGGTTCCTCGTTAACTACTAAAAAGAAGCGATAAATTGTTATTATCTGACTGAAATCACTTGCTTACTTCTTGTGGTTATTTTATATTAGTCAACAACTTCGTACAGATGTAGTGAATAATCCTTTCCCATCGGTTTTGGTCGGATAGCTTCGTATTTATCTTGCTTTCTCAGTTGGCTTATTGATGGGTACTGAAGCTAATTGAGAAAGCTAGATAAATACGAACATACACTGAAAAAAAAATATGATCGCATAAATCAAAAACTTGATAAAGACAACAAAGTAACTTAATGTATAGGGAGCAGATTAAGTGAGATAATTGCAGCAAACAAGTGGAAATTATTGAAAAAGGTAACAAAGTTACTTTGTAAATCCAGCCATGATTTTATTGTAGAAAACATGTTCTTTAACCAATATCATCAAGAGATCTTTAATACATGCCATCAACATCTTAGCAGACACAATTAAAGAAAGTGTTTGATGAAATCAAGTTAAATAGTTATTTCAATCAATGTATGTTATACCCAGTATCAGACTACTTAAAGTATATTATTAAAGCCCATTAATTGATGCCATTAACATCTTAATGGATTCAATCAAGTAGCATTTTTGTTGCAAATAACTAAAATAATTGATTGAATCATGTTGCTTTAAGTGTTATGTTAAGTTGGTTTATAGGGTTAATTAAGTAATAGATGGTTTAATAAACGAACTTTGATAAGATTTATCAATAATTTGTATCATGTATTCATGGAATCAGTTTGATTTTATCAAGTCTCCTTTATGAAATATATCTAGTCCAGGATTATATTAATCAAAGCACTTTATTAATTTTAAGCTCTTTATTAAAATTAATTTCTTCTATTAATGTGTACGTTATTGTTTTTGGTGGTGATGTCTGTGATGAGGATGTTGCTTCTGTCTCTACACCATCAAGCGCCAAAACTTGTATGTCCTAAAACAGATAAAAAATATTATTTTTGCTAATTTTATAATATTCTATGAGATGTGGGCTGAGGCGCACGGACATTTGCAATCAACAACTGTTTCTGACGATATACAGGTGACAGGATATTCGATAAAATACTATTAATGGGGCATACTAGAGTTCATTTCGAGGAATTTAGGTCATCTAGGAGTCTAGACGAAAATTATGGGTTTCCGAGATATTTAAGCTGTAGTCGAAACAAGCCTTAGCAAACCTGCCTACAGTTTCATCAGGCACTCCCAAATTACACCTATAATATAAACTATATAGGTACGCTTACATTAGAATCTCATAGGTACCTAGGGCTTGAATTTCTAGAAACCATTTTTGAACATTTTTGAAAGCCGGTTCCTTCCTGCGCACGAGTAGAACCTAGATAACCTAACATTACTCTTTAACGTAGGTAAGTACTCGACTTTCAGAGCCTTACATACATACATAAGCTCACGCCTTTATTCCCAGAGTGGGTTAGGCAGAGCTACAGAATTACTAACAGCTCTAAAAACTTGTTAATAATTCTGTGACCACATTTTCCACATTTTTTCAGAACCTTTTGGACTTTTATTCATTGTAGGTCACGATTTTGGCGTAAATATACACGTATAGTATGATAAAGTGTAGGTACTCACTCACCCTTAAATATAGGCACCAGCTCTGGAAGACCCCACGCATTTAATAGATCTTCGACTTCCTCCATTTATGTACTTAGCTTAGCACAGCCACACTTCCTCCATATAATTGTCCATATAACTCACTAAAACTCACTGTTCAATCAAAAGCAAAACCAAATAACCAAATTCGCAGTTCGCACCAAGTAAAAAGAGGACGTCATCACCCAACCTAAGCCCAATTTGAAAAGAAACCGTCTAGAACATTCGATTACCGGTTGTAAGGTGGGAGAAGTTATTTTTGCAAGTGGCCTAAAGAAGAACTAAAATTTACCATATAGATTAGTGGACGGTGGCGCCATGTGCACAAAACTAGATTAGTGGATTGTTGTTATGTTTGCGTGCATGAAGTCGACATGATTGTTTTAATCAAGTACATTGTTTAATATTAATAAGTGCAAGCTTAATCGTAATAAGTTGATTATTAGATATAATCTTTTTCCTGTTTAATTTAATCAATTGCTTTTAATTTAATTAATGATTTAACAGGATTCGTGTGATTAAGTTCAATGATACTATTAATAAACTATACTTAATAAATTCAAACAATTTCATAAATCCACGAGTCAAGTCAATAATTAAATTAAAATTTAATCAAGACGCTGATCAAATATAACATGGTTACTTTATTAAACCTTCGATCAAATGAACTTTGTTGTAGGTACAAAGTATAGTTTATGAATTTGATTAATTAAATAATGAATACAATTATATTTTTCCTAATCAAGCAAAAAGTGGACTTGATTGATCCACTTTTTTTTCAGTGTATCCGACAAAAAACGATGGGAAAGGATTATTCACTACATCTGTACCTTAGATTGATATAAATAGTTCTATTATCATTTTTATGCGTTGCTTACGCGTCGTAGACACATGAAACCAATTATCTTCGATAATCCTATTTCAAAATAGATTTGCTAATACATCGCATGTATGTATCACGTCTTTACGTAATTCCTCGCTGGTGTTTTATCCAATTTGTAGATTACATAACGTGATTCAGAGTTCTCGATTGAGCTTAAGTGTCGGAATTACGTACGCAGGATCCCTAGCGTCAGTCTCAACTTCCGTGGCAAGGTAAGCTAGGGTCCGCGTTCCAAGTATAGCATTGTGCCGGCGCTGGATGATTCATTAGGGCCTTATGAAGTTATTAGCTTTATGAGAATTTATTGCCTCCTCTCTGAATATTAAGCCACTGGAACGTTTTGCATTTAGATCGTTGTTTACTATGTTTTTAAGTAACACCTTTGTTTATTAAGTAACTTTTGGGGTGTTATGTTTAACGTGTGTATGTATGTCTGTCTGCGGCATCGTTGCTCCTAAACGGAGGGACTCTTTCAACAGAAAGCTAGTTTAATCTCATGGTTTTAGCTAGATTATGGGAAGTAGGGGTCGCCATTATAACAGAAGTTTAATCCATCTAAAAGGTTAAAAAGAAAAAACCTTGTATTTCCAACGTAATTTTTATAAAACGACGACATTTTCCATTCATTGTGCACTAAAACAAAATGTCAACAGACTCGCAGCGTTTCCACCAATGCGATGGCACTCCACGTCATTTCCTAGGCTCTCAACCTTCCGACTCTCAGCCGTAATCCTCTTGAGCTCCATCTAGCGCTGTCAAGGCCGCAGTGCCCGGACAGACCCAATTATCCACTATACCAGCGACGCCACGGAGCTGGCTCGTGTCACGTTGGGTGCCGATTGAGGATGTGTATCATTCTATTCTTGGATGATGTGTTCAATGGGCTGGTTTTCTAGGAAGATGCGGATTGTAAACGGTTGCAATGTGGACTTTGAACAGCAATGCAGTCCTGCTTGTTACCAAAGGCTAATTATGTGGCAAAAATGAACTATACATTCCCCAAATCACACGAAACGTTTACCTAAACCCAAGAATTATATTGCTATCGATTTGCGATTTCTCAAAACAATTCAGGATGTAGGAGGCCCAGTTGTAATTCTAGTTAGCCTTATCGGAAATTGCACATCCAGAGGCCGTTCTTATGTCCCTAGATCTATTAAGCAATCACATTAATCTAGGTTCTATATCGGAGTGTGCACTGTATGTGGAAGTCAGGCAATTAACGATCCCCTCCAATAGGCAGCGTGCCGGTTCCACGTTCCTAAATTGAATTTTCCATTGCTCATCTCTTTGGTACTGTATTAGCCTATTAAAGGTGATGATGACTGTGGTATAACATGTTTAAATTACTTACTGTTTTCTTTTAATTTTTGACCACTCACTTTTTTGTGATAAAAATGCAGGTGTAATTTTTATATAAATAAATAATGATATTGCTCGGTTAAAAGTCAAATGCGGTTCCCTGTTAAAAGTCTCCGTTACTTTTATCCAGAAGAATGTAGGTAATATCGTTATCGTGTTCGTTTTTTTTCGTATTAAATGTAAACAACCAAGATACACATGTGTTCAGGTGGACCGATAATTGAACCTTGTAGAACCCCCCACCTGAAAACATTCGCTACGCAGGCAGAGCGCTTAAAAGTTTACGCCGATTGGATTTCAGTAATTTCAGTCCGGTGGAGTCAGCACTTTAGCGGGTTTTGATTGTTCCTTGTAAATTAAATTGGATTGTGTTTAGAGAAGTCGTTTCCTTTTAACATGCACTTGTAAATTACATGACTGATTATGCTAATAAAAATTAAGACAAGTTTACGTATTCAATCTACGTTATGTTAATGTTAGGCAATGTAACTCACGCGAGGTGACCCAATTCCAGGCCTTTCCGCGTACATTTCGTGTACAATATCTTTATTGTTATACCTTGCTTCATGGTTACTGTGTTGCTGGTCATAAATATTTACTATTTGATCGGTAATCGGCCCTATATCATACAGGTAACAGTTTATACCATTATTAAAAGAGTTCATTGATTTGTCAATAAACCTTTCTGGCCTTCTTTAAACTGTGTGTGTTTTGTTTACTTTAGCTTGATTTTGTTGTATCAAAGATGTTCGGCTCTAACGGATAGTCTCACTCACTTGACATTGGCGGAATACCGCAATAGACCGCTATTTATAAAAAAAGTAGATATTTTTGTACTTCTCCAAATGCGATTCAAGAATTAGTATTATAATGAAAGTTTCTTAAAACAGCATTTGCCTCAGATTACGTGATTCGTAGTGCTGTTAATTCTTTCCGCATGTGCAAGTGTTGACGTAAAAAAGTAATCAATCGTTAATTAGGTTTTAATGTTACACATAAATAACATAATAGCATGTTCCTTAGTGTTCAATGCAGATTAGTTGCGTCACTGTATTTGCGTCTTTATTGCATTAGGGTAGTGCAAGTTATTGAGGATATTGTAAAATTCTCCAGTTACTTAATGATACATATATTATCAAGCAACTCGGTAGTTTTATAGGGGTTACTCTTATTAACCAACCGATCTTAGCTAATGTCATCGTAAAATGTCAACTCGTAATGTCTTGTGACGGGCATCTCAGCCGCAATTGTGATTAGGGTTTTTACTAGTTTTTAGTGAACCAGGACTTGAAAATTGAAAAATACTTTTCATGGTGTTAAGGGTTTATTCAAAACTGTACCGGTTGCAATTAAACTCTTACCAATCAGCATAGCCAAGTAAAATTGGCTAATTTCAACTTTATTAAAATACTAGCTGGTGAATGAATTAATGAATTAATGATATTTATTTTCCAAAGTAAGTCACAGTATAGTATACATTGCACCATCATTGCCCGCGACCATCCATTTTTGGGGATAAAAAGTACCCGATGTCCTTCCCTGGGACTCAAGTTATCTCCATACGGTTCGGCGGTTTAGCCGTGAATACTAACAAACCGAAAGAGTTACTTTCACATTTATAATAATTATAATACTAGTATAGATGTTGTCTTGAACATCGACTTTATGTTCCATCTTTGTTGTGTAGTGGTATCTTGTAGGAGAAAAAACAGGCGAAGTTCCTCTAAATGAATCCTACGTTTTCGAAGACATAAATCTACCCAGACATCACCTAGCTCTGGAATGTAGCACACAACAAGAGCATTAGATTAATTTACGCTTACGGGAATTAGGTTACACACAGACACGTCTCAGACTAAGTGGCTAGGCAATCTGGGCGGACTGCGGAGATGCATAGGTTAGGTACTAATAATGGATAACTGAACGTATCTGGCTGCAACATGATTCATTCCTGACACGAGTAGTGTATTGTAAATCATCACAATGTTTCGTTCTTAACAACCAGCTGCGAAGGAGAATGTTGTTTTGTTTGGTTTCCATTTTACCTTAAAGACTATAACGACATGGTCATCGTAATGTTAAGTAGGTCCCTAGTTATTGATCACGATTAATATTATTGAGTTAGAATAAATAAATATAGTTTTAAAACAGAGTTCAGATTCTGTGCTCGTTTTGATCTGTTATGACTCGCTGAGAGTTATTATCAAGTACCCACACCTTGGTCGATGAACGATATCTGTCTTATCTCCTGTTTACCGCAAGTGCTTGTATTAATCCATTGAGTAGCTCATACGCAACGTAAATAATTTAAGGCATCAAAACATTCGGGCGTGGTTCTCAACAACCAAACGCCTTGAGCTTGGGTTGTACCTACCATTCCTACTACTCCGGGTCTCCCAACATAAGCCGGTCTGACACAGAGTATTACCGCGCGGTCGGGCCTCTGCGGCAGTCCGATATCGCTTCGCCACAGCGTTGCACGCGACCCAACGAATTCCGAATTCAAAACGCCGAATCAAAAACCACGTGCGATTAAGGAATTTGGATTTCGACCAATCGCGATAACGGATTCTGTTTAGCGAATGGATTTTTTTTTGTGTGTTGTCAGTGAAGTGTACTCTTGTTCAGTCTTCTGGATTAAGATTGTATCTTAAGGGTGTTTTTGTGTTGTGCTAAGGATACGAATACGTTTGTGAGCGTGGTTTGTATGGTTTTTTATCTACAGTGTTTTTGTTTTATTAGAGTCACGTTCTTGAGAAGGTCGGACCGGTTGGTTGTGAGAATATTTGCATCGTTAATGAGTTTTATTGTATAAATGTACGGTGTACAGTTTTGGTTTTACACAATGGATACATTTAAAGTATTTTTTATTGATAATAAGCTTTTACAATTAGGTAACTTGACGGTGTCGGCTTACTAACGTTTCTTTGTTAGAATTGTCATGTTTTAACTATGAATCACGTAATTGTTATGTTTACTAATTCATTTAAGTAATGAACAATAATAGCAAATCAAAGGCTAAAGTGAAAAAAGCGTTAATAGTCCGAAAGTAATAAAAGCATTGAGAGGAATTCAAATTTCGAAACAAATTGCTTTGGACCCGATGAACCTTGTTGAGAAGTTTTGAGCAAGTCCTGAAAGGGCTGTGAAAGGTTTTACTCGAGTTTGCCAACTTTCATTTTATTCTTATTTTCGTTCTAAGAAAGAATTTGTTAATATTTCATAATCAAGCTTTGAAGTGATTATTTATTACTTAATCCTGTCTGACATTACGGGATGTCTAAATAAAATGTTATTTGTAAGTGATGGATGGGGCAGTGGGATATTTTTTTTGTCGTGAGTCTATGTTTTGCTTGTACAGTAATCTAAACATGATTCCGATAAAACGTAATTACAGATATGTAGATTGGTAGTAGGCGTTCAATACAACTCGGATTGGTTAATATTTTATTCAAACTGAGATCATTACTATAGGAAGGGCACAGTTACAAGGCTAGCAATCATAACAATCATTAGTTTTACTGTATATTACTTATAGCGCATTAACAGCTACATACAGTGTACTTTGTAGCATATTAGCAGCTATGGTTATGTACCGATGGGCGGCACGCAATCCAAATCGGCAACTAGACTGTCCGGTTATGGTCGGCATGGACGCCTGCCACCATAATGTAACAATGCGCTGTTTATAGTTTGACACAACTACCATCAATTGGTGGTAACAATTTTACAGCCCATTTCCACACTTATAGAATGGTAATCGCATCCTACTAAACTAATATTATAAATGCGTAATTATGTGTGTATTAAATAGTTTGGATACTCTGCATTAACATATAAGTATAGGCTATTTTTCATTTCGTAAAATATAAATGTTCCTGAGGGAATATCGACAGTCGAAATCTACGCGGACGAAGTGACAGGAATAATTGATTTAGTCGACTACGGGGTACTGTTGTTGTGTTAGAAATTGCATAAAATGAAGTTCAAATGCAAGCCATTTCATTAAACACTGTCCTGTTTTATATTTAGGTTAGAGCCTAATGGATGACGGCGTTCCCTTCGGTCTACTGGTTACTTTGATCATTCAAAGCTTTTCGAGTTAAAAACTCCAATAAATTGTAGGGTTACGTACTAATCGTACCCAGACTGAGGTCGAGCTCACACCTTAGGGCGTAGACCCTGACTAGTCTCATGAGGTTTGTAATCAGACTAATTAGGTCTCTCCAGAAGCTATGACAGATTTGAAATGTATGATGTTGCGTGACCTACCTTTATACGAATCTGCTTTCTACGACGTCGACAACACTTTTACTAGTACAATTAGCGACCTATCATGCGTTAAATTACCCACTTAAACGTTGAAAGATACTTTGGTTTTTTACCTTACATTTTTCACTGAACCGCTTGATTGCCTAAGTGACGTCACAGCCTCTTATGTTTTCCACTTCCTTGCATTTTAATATCGTACTTGACATTTTTTCTCGCATCGTTCGCGTATTTCGTTCTGCTGTCATTTGCGCGTATTAAATATTGCAAGCTGGTCGACCGTTGAGACCTTATCCATGTACGGCCTTAATTCTAACCTGTCTTTTACATTTTTAATGTCCCCTTACTGCATTGTAATAAAGTTTGATTTTCTGTGATTTTGGAGGTTCGATACGTGACATTTTGGGGACATTAAGTGAAAACGTTCTATTTTTGGTATTGCTGAATGTTCAGAATCATAATTTAATGTATGTTGGGTAAGACGAGAACAGGAATAAAATAAAGGATGACAATTTGCGTGTCGCCCTTTTTTTTCATTGCTTTAATATGTAAGTGTTGACAATTACAGTGACACGTTGAGTTATATTTATCCGTATTGTGATTTGAACATTAGCATGCAAACCGCGTGGCGGCACTGTGTCTGTATATGTGTGTGGGACGTAATTAAAATTAATCATTCCAGAATAACGTGATCTAAGACAAGACAAACTTCTGATGATCCCCAAATCAAATCACAGGCTAGGTTCAGTATCGTTTAACACTGCAGGGTTTTCCTTACTTAAATATTTTTATGCTGTGGTTAGTTTTTAACTAAGCGTTTAGTATTCTAGTATTGTGTGTACACCATATTTAATGAGACATTGATGGGCTTGCACGTATTAAAACAGTTCGCAACCGTCAGTGCTTCGCCGTCAGTCGAAGCGAACAAAGTTGCGAAGTCCTTTGTACCGAACTTCTACATCTAAACTCTCCCGGTATTTATGTAGGGTTGTCACAGTTAATTTGCTATGCTTTTATGATAGTATTAGCAACAAATATGGTTTTCAAATAAAACGGTTGCTTAGCAAGAAAACAAACAATTTAATCTAACTGTGAGGCATTATAAAGGAACGAATTATACATGAAATCAAGATTGCAAAAACAATTTAACAATAAAGAAGGGCAATAGAACGATACCGAAAATGGCTCACGTGAACTCGACGACCGCCAAACGCAAAAAGTGGCACGGCCGGTGTAGGATCGTTTTTTTTTAAATCTATTGACAGTTCTTGGTGTTGCCAACAATAGTGTATCTTGACTTTCAGAACCTATTTTCATCGAGTGTCCGATATAAAGTGCTTATTCCTGATTACGATGATTAAACCAGTACGGATCCGATTTGGAATCCTTATAATTGGATAAGTGCTGACTTTTGCTTAATTAAGATATGGGTCAGTATCATGTTGCACCACGAGATGGCTAGCAATCAGCCAGTAGGCAGTTTCGGTCAAGGCGAGAAGGGTACCTACACTGGAGAGCCCCATGCGGTGCATAAACATTTATTTCATTGGAGATAAGAAATAGGTATTGTATAATGAGCAAATTTATATATAACACATTAAGTTTTTCTGCCTTTTGATGTGTCACTTTCCGAAGTCGAGGATTGTAATAGTTGCAAGTGACCTCTATGAGAATAGCTCAATTATCTTGTGTATTAATTTGATTCTTTTGAAATAATCTTTGATCCGTTGAACCTATCGTCAGCTGCTTACGTGTGCGCCCGAGTCTATGTAAATGTGTTTCAATGTATATTCATACTGTATCTGTCTAGTAAATAATATAATCGAAGGAAGTTTCCATGTTGACATGCCTAGTGTGTGCTGTGTGCTGTTGTCTTTATAGGAGCATAATAATTACTTGTGAATACTTTGGTTTCTATTTTTGTGGTGCATTTTCTTTGTGACAATGTAGCTTAGATTCAAAAGAGAATATGGGATCGATCGTTCTTATTCTAAGGGGTATCTACTGTAGTTGGAGTTACGCTTCTGTTATTTTGACTGCATCAACTGCATGGTCTGCATATTTTGCGTGTAATGTAGCGTACATTTCCGAAATCATGAGTTCAGGGGCTCTGTTCAACGCGGTAAAACAATATAACTTTTGATGTGCTACGGTATTGTCAATAAATAAATAATATCAAGGGACAATCTACGATATAAATACTTATATAGAGAAATAAATGCTTTAATACATAGAAAACATCCAAAACTCAGAAACAAATACTCGTGCTCATCACACAAATATCTGCCCTTACCGGGAATCGACAGGTACTTGACAGTAATGACGGCCGAGTGAAAAGCTATACGATAACATGTCTAAAGCAATATTGTTTTGTAACAAGAATAGAGTCCCAGGTTGATGGCAAGAAACGTGTTTATGTTTATTTCTTTCAAGAGGCAGGTATTTTTTTCGATTACATCATGATTCTTGGAAATGTACAAGATAAATCTTAGTTATTAACTGTATTTGTTTTTTAAAAGAATAGTTGGCTATTTCCTCAGCAGTTTTAAAAATCGGAACACATCATAGTCACAAAAGGGGACGATACCCATACATCCTCTGAACTGTAAAACCGAGTTGCACGCTCCGATAAAAGTTCTTGCAGGAAACGGATCCGTTTGTAAATCCAACGACACCTCGGGGGAAGTGTGGCCGATGCTTTATGTGTTACGTGCTCCACCCTTTATAAAGGAGACTTACATGGGTTTAAGGCATTTACGTTTATGTTAGATAAACTAAGCCCGTCAACGTTTCTTGCGTCTTGCCATATCATGTCATGTACGTGTTATAATCATGTTATCATATTAACTTACTGATTTATTGACACATTAACATTAAAATCTTTTTCTCAAACATGCTATGTAATGTCGGCGTTATGTTAGTTATTTTAGGCTTCAAAGTGCCACGTTCCCGACGGAACAACTCGAGAGAACTGTAAAGGAATTTCATACAAAATTGAAGGCCTAGGCCGGGAAGTAATTTTTTTTTAATTTTAATATGGCCATGACAGCTGGTTTTATGAACAGGCTGAATATCTAAATTATATTTTTAAATTTTTTGAGAAAATGTTATAACGTCAAATACTAGGAGTGCATAAACGTTTGGGAGACATCCGCGCTGTGTCGTGTGCGCCCGCCGCCGCCCGCCGGCTGCCCGCACCGCCTGAGATCTTAAGTTGCGCTATGCCTGATATGCCTCCTAATTACCGCTGCGCTCCTGGTACTTTATTTTAACACCCAATTACTTTTCTTCCCTAGGGTGGACTTATCAATTAACTTTTTTGAGTGATGTCTTTTTTTATTTCATTGCATATGTTTGAGAAAAGCACTATACATACCTCGCCGTGAAAAGGTGTTGCCAGCCTCGTAACTATCCGGCCTCGCTTCGCTCGGCCGTCTATATCAGTCGGCCGGCAACCCCCTACTTCCCGGCCTCTGTAGTAATGTACTATTTTCATTTTTGTAAAAGGTATTTAATAAAAGCTTCTCTTACCTGAGATGGGTTTATTTTCTGTATGTATTCTATACGAGTACATGTATAGATCTATATTTGTTAAGTAAGGGCAACTAAAGTAAGTTAGACAGGGTTTTTTTTCACTTAAATGTGTATCAGTATCAGTGTTTCCACCTTGATTTCGTACCTTGATATTTCGTTGTGTCAGTGGCAATTGAAAGACATTATTGAACGACTAAACCATCAATTATAAGTTTTTGCACGCTCCCATCCGCCATCGTATTATGAGATTACGTCATTCCTTTAAAGATAATAACAGTAGTTCGACACCAACAAAAAAAAAACAACGCATACGCTTCTAATTATGGTTGAAGAATTAACAGAGTTTTAAATTAGCACTGTCATCTTCCACTTATAGTCTGTGTCACATAACCTCAAACATTCGTCAATCCTGTTTTTATTTAAAATAACGTATAATTAATAGTTATTTAATCTTAAACTTAATTTGAAAGTAAACATCAAGTGTAAATCATTGCAAGGAACTCACTTGATCCTTAAAAGCACGTGATTATCAAATAATAATGGTAAATTGGTTCGTTTGAATTTTTACATCTTGCCCAATTTCAAGACACAGACTATAAATGTCCATGTATATGCACGCTTAAGCTATGACACTTTGTGTGAAACATTTTGCTTTTTGTGAAGACTAAATCCGTGAGTGACATGGGTCCTTCTACTGCTTTTTAACCGTCTAATATATTAACTTAACCTATTGGACTGTCCTGTCTCTGCAGTGAAATGGAAAATCCCTTTCTGCTCAGAACCAACCCATTGGTTGAACTCCTCTAGTTTGGATTGTCTTGGATATTTGCCATCCATTGATTTCATTGTTGAACTATTGCAATAGTTCCTTCATTTGCGCTTTGTTTGTCTTTGTTGATTGATTATTTTATGTCAACTTGGGAGAATGAGGTCATAAGTTCTGTGAACCGGAAAATATAAAGTTTATTGTTATTTATTACATGTAGTCGCGATGTTCATTGGTTTCCGTTAGTTAATCAAAACAAAGTTACAATTACGCAATTCGAGTCGATAAAACTACCTTATTTTATCCTTTTCAACTCGTGTCCCCCTCATATTTGCAAATTGTTTTCACAGAACTATACGAACAGTTCACGTATTCCATAGTCAAGTCTATTCATCAGTTTAAACCGTGTTCCATTGTATAACGTTCATGTTAGCTCTGAATGACATGAATAGGCCGGGGAATAGTCAGAGAATGTTCGTTCAGTTCGGTTTGTTTCAGCTATGCGAAGGATTGTCGGGCGCTTTCAGAAGTGTTTTAGAATAGAATTTCATTACAATAACTGTACCGCGGGCTGGAGAATTCGTTTGAGCGTGTTTGCATTCTTTCCTCGTACGCTTTCGGGCTGGAATTGCAAGACCTATTTTATATTTAATTTTTTATGTCCACTCACAAAATCTTATGTGTACTTAGTCGTTATATATGTGTACCTCTTTTAACATACACATGGAGGAAAAACCATTAAATCACTTAAAAAATACCAAAAGGATTTACATGTGAATGAGAAGTTCTATCGACTATACAGTAAGATTAGGTGATAGAACATGGTGTTAGTTGAATATATACTTGCTTTAGATGCCGTATATGCGTTTGTTTTATACGATTTTGATACTTAAGCCTACAGTAAACTAAACAACGCAACGTATAAACGTAAAGTAAACGCATTTGCAGTCTTGATAGTGCAAGTGTCTATGGGTCTCAGATCACACTTACCATTAGGTTGTTTGCCTTCACTATGCCATACGAAACAGTTGCGTTATTGCATGTAACATTTCACGGATTGCTTATTTTTGTATTTATGTAACTAATCGCTCTCCATGTCATCAATCACAGAGATTTGTCGGTGCTCAAACCCGGTAGGCCGCAGTATTGTAATCTGGCTGGCGCGTGCCAAACCCAGTGTCTATAACAATAACGACTTTTGTTATCGATTCGACCCGCGGTTAAAGACAGATTAGGAAAGGACAAGCTCGGTTAGCAGTAGAATAGCTTACGTTTACTGTTCTCAATTAAGTTTCAGATAGTTAAAACGTGGAGTATAATTACTTGTCCAATTTCAGGTAGGTAGTTGCCGAGATATTTACTTTTTGTTTTTCCGAGCGGAGTCTGAATCACGTAGGAAAACTTGAATCAGCGTAGTTTATACTATGTACACTTCAATAGTCAACATAGTGTTAAAACGTGCGATACATACAATTTCAACGCTCAAAACTCGCCGTTTTACCGACAGATCCTTCCACTTTACACTTTGTTCCCTTAAAGGAAGGTTCAATATAAGTGCGGTAAGGCGTGCGTTTAAATGTCAGATGTATTTATACGACTGTACCGGTTCCGAGACGGACCGCGCTGAAAGTATGCTGTTATTACTATCTCGAAAGGGCAAAGATCAACCGAAAATGTAGTTCATTCGCGTGGTTTTCATTTCTTTTTTAACTTTACTTATGGTAGGTATCCTTGTTTGCACAAGATCTATTTACCTAATTATTAACCTAAGTAAAAATTTTAAGATATACAGTAAGATTTATACAAAAAATTATGTTAAAGTTGACGATGTTTGATAAGGTGCTTTGACTAAGGCCTGTCCATATCACCACGGCTCGGCACCGTCCTGTGTTGATGTGGACAGACCCTAAGGGATTCTGTAAAAAACTTGCTTACGGATTGAAGTAACATTTTTATTCTTGATCCAGTTTCCTTGATAGTGAAGTTAATCAATGATTTACGTCTTGGTCGCGACATCAATGGAATGGAGTTTCTAAAAACTGCAGGGATTCCACAAGGTCGGGTGACCGGTTTTTTACACCTGTTGTTTTTGAGATAAGACTATTTCGAGTTGCTAGTCTCTGACAGGTTTGTGTTCCAAGGCTATTGTTATTTCATTACGTAGGTATGTTTATTTTTAGCGTCTAACCATGATCTTACTTGTACAAGCAGGTATTGTATGCGAACCAATCGCGAGATTTCATGCTCTAAGGTTCAAGTCCTAAGGTTCGTGCTTTTCGTTTTGTTAAATAAGTTAGTCCATGCTTGCCTTCGAGGTGTCAGAAAGCGCACAAACTGTCCGAACTGCCTTTGTCAACGTCTGGCTTAATTCCTGTGAGCCGTAATTGGACAGGCGAGTGCATTCGCTAGCGCTTTGATATCCCATTTACAAATTACTCCAATTAGAAAACCAACTGATGGAATATACAAGTAAGATCAGACTTTAATTTAAATAACAATGTTCAGTGTGTAGTTCTTGGTTCTTATTTTTACTGTGAAACGTCAATTTGAGTAAACGCGTTTTCATGATTTCCCAATAGATAGCTTATTAAAATGATCTCTGAAGTAAATTTAGTTGGTAATAAGCAATCATGTCTGTCCGTGCCAATTTACTCTGAGCTAAACTTCGAATAAAACCTCCAAACAAAATTACACGTATCGTAAAACCTCAGCTATATGTCATTGAATAGCCAGGTGCAGTCATTAGACACAGCAGTCGAACCTAGAATAGTGTCAAACAGTTTCTAAGAAGTGAGCGGATGCCACATTACTGTAATTACCTAATCGCTATGCCTTAGGCAAGACCCTTGCCTGTACGCGAACTAACGCAATGTTTGAGGAAAATTCTCTTTCTATGGCATGTATACCTTCAGGTTATGCTAGTATCAATGTAAATTGTATACACCGATCACGTTCTCATTTATCAATGTAGGTGGTTTCCTTACCGGTTTTTACAATACCGAGAAACTGATGTTTTAGGTCATATGAAGATGAAGAGTCACCCAGGACATTATCATATTGAGTCACAAAGTCCTTTGTCATAATTTATTTGTTTAGCCAACTGGGTAAAATCAACTCGTACACAGCGCTGGTTTTAATTTATAACGGGCTGCAAATATTTTATCAGAAGGGTTTAAATTAGTTAGCTCACTGAAAATATTAAACGGTGCCGCGTTCGCCGTGAATTGAAAATTCCAGACGGTTTTCCACTGGCTTCAATCCGCATATTTTGCATTTTGTACCTATTTTCAAACCAGAAATTTCAAAGGGTATTTTGCTATTGCCTCGTCGATGAAACGATATTGTATTGAAGGACTGAAAGGCAATAAACGGTATCTCGTCTAGACTCCAGACTGCTCTCAAGTTTAAAGTTAATTCATATGGTTAAGCATTACCCTCCAGTACCCCAGACAAATTTATTAGCAGCAGAAATTCTTGGATACACTTGAGTTTAACACGAAATTCCTGTAATGAAGGTATTATATTTCTAATTACCACGCTGAAAACAATCTATTATTATAAATTTACGGTTCCGACAGCGTTAGATTCGCGCTGTAATCTTATATATAATTGCGTAGGCACGGTTCTTTGGTAACTACCATGATCAAAGCATTTGAGATAGCAATCAACTCGGTGCCTGTCATTACAACGCACCGGCGTTGCATTTGAGTCACGATAGAAACATGAGCAAATGCACTACGTATTGAGATAAGTATCAGCACACACCAATATTCTGAAGCCTAGGTGTGATGTGACGTGATGAAAGGCACATGACCGTGACTGCCTTTTATAAGAGAAGTGGTCTGATTTCACTGGTCTTCGTTTTTTTTTACTTTTTGAACGAATAGTTTATGTAAAGTTTCCCCATAAACTGCACAGCTAGCTTTATAAGTCTATGCACTTATCGTGTTATCAGTAAACAAGACGGTTTATCCTGCAATTTGAGTGGCCACATCCTCTATTAATCTGGCGTCTTTCAAGACATTTGACGGTCTATACCGGTTCGGTAAGTCATAATCGTATCGTTTGACATCCGCCGCTTTGTGCTGTACTCGATATCAGTAAATATGATAACTAGGTAACGAGACACTGCTGGTTTTAGAATAATGTAATGAGCTTTGCTGGTACGAAAAATCTAAAAAGGTTAAGATAATGTTCAGAAGCAAATATCAGTCGCGGAACTAGTTGATCCTGTAATTTTTTTTTTCCATAATGATGAGTTCAAACATGTCAAAACTTTGTGACTCCGGGTTCCGCTTTGAGATTAATTAATGCCAGACTATACCTAAAGAGGAAAAATGTATGAAAAAATATAATACCTACGTGACTCCTCATGCCTTTGATACGTTATTGTACCTGTGTCACGTGTTCGACGTCACCCCACATCGTTAGTGAGGATTAAGCATCGTTCAACCACTCGCATATTTCTGCATACCTAGTAGGGTGCCCGCCTCCCTTTCACACATCAACGCGACAACAAAGACGAAATAGAACAGAGATTTCCTTATCTCAAACGCGCAGGCGATAATAAGGAGGGATTACGTCCTGTCCTTAGTATTTTTCATGATCACAGAGATAGTCAGCGATGTTTTTTTGTCTCGCAAATATAACTTTTGTCAACAGCCGTAACCTGCTTATGATTCTTATGAATTACGACTGCATTCCTGTGATTTGTTACTTCAATTGTCTTTTCTTTTCGCGTTTCTGTTGAAAATTGACAACGTGTCGGAACCTTTACAAAAGAAAACTTGTTTGTAAATTGGTAAGATTTTGTTTCGTTGTCAGTGACAAGTAAATAATGAGATCCTTTATTAATCTGTGGAAATATACCTACGACGAAACATATTTGATTTGTTATTATGGTCGTATAAACCTTTAAGAATGTTTGAAAACATCCATAATGGTCCTTCGAGCCGGATAAACATCGCTTCTTACCGTAAACCGCGTGTATTTACGACTATGTCCTCTAAACCTCTAGGGTACTGGAGTTTATAACCGGTGTTATTTCCTTGCTTGGATACGATGCCGGCCGTAAAGGTGATGGTTGGTGCTATATTTGTAATTGAATTTGTTTTGATGTCCTCAATGTTAAAAATTTCATTTCCAACTCTTGTAAAAACCCATAGGGTAAAGATTCTAACGATAAGTTATTTAAACAGTGATCCCGCCTGTTGTGAGCAAACCTTTGTAATCTACTATAATAAATTCCTCACTCATATCCTGAAATGAAAATTCGAAACGGTTTTAATTATTTCGCAGAACGAACAGAAACAATATATCATGTTACAATATTTGGGTATTAATAAATAACTGCACGGGAGGGATCCCGACCGTAATAACTTCATATTGGTTTATTACACATTCTGTTTACATACTTTGAAGTTAATGATGTGGCTTCGCTTGTATGGACGATACAAGATAAATAGGTTGGTCGATCTTCTCTTACACCATTAAGACAGATTATGATAATTGATGATCGTCTATAATAGAGTTGATAGTTACATAAAATTGAAGTTTTACACTATAACACAATACAGAAAACAGATTAGAACGAATCTTGTAAAGATGGTCGTGACTAGGGAATGCAATAACCGGTAGCAATTGATAACCGGTTATTAACCGACTCAAAATCCCCAAAACCGGTTAACCGATTATTAACCGGTTAATTTTTACTTTTAGTTTTTTAATGTTTTTTACGTGTAAAAATCATTGTCTTCGTTTCCGAATAGGTAAATTATAAAATTAATCAGTAACAACAAATACAGGAGTATTTAATTCACAAATATAACATTTATTTAAAAACCATAATACATGTTTTAGCTAAAAGTTCATAATTCCATTTTTATTCATACTAATAATTATTAATATATAAGCTTATCTTCTATCTCACTCGCTCCAAGCTTCCCTGCTATTGGCTGTTATGCCATGCCATCCAGCCGACAACATGTCAGTCAGTAGTCAGTAGTAGTCAGTACTCAGTAAGATACGGATCGTTTAAACGATAACACCTTTTGCTTTATCTTCCGAAGTTCCGAACCCCAAAGTTTATTGTTTATATTAATAACCTACGTGATCTGTCTGATGAACTTGTGCGTGAAAGTGAAAACACCACACGGGCTGTTTGGACTTGGGAGTAATGTTTAAAATGGATAAAAAGGTAAGTAATATTTCTCATATTCATACACTTATGTTATACATTATCAAATCGCAGTTGCTTACGGACTTTTGTACTGGAAAGAGGAAACATGGCGATTGGCGAGTAAATCTTTGTGTATTGACGAAAAAGTTTTATTAATACGATAGAAGACTAATTAATAATGATAGTGTGTAAAATGTCTCTTGATTGAACGACCAATATTTATACCTAACGCTTAAAAATACTCAGTTCCTTAAGTGACGTTGTAAATGAAATACATTTATTTACAGTATAACAAAGAGCAAGCACGCAAGAGCAAGTCATGTCCAATGTTCGTGTCGCGCCAACTCCCGTGGTAGTCGGAGGCTCTACGCTCGAAGTTGTTGACGACTATATTTACCTGGGACAAACGGTCCAGTTAGGTAGGTCCAACTTTGAGAAAGAGGTCACTCGTCGAATCCGACTCGGCTGGGCAGCGTTCGGGAAGCTTCGCAGCACCTTTTCGTCCAAATTACCGCAGTGTTTGAAGTCAAAAGTCTTTGACCAGTGTGTGTTGCCAGTGATGACTTACGGATCTGGGACGTGGGCGCTAACAATGGGCCTCATAAGGAAGCTCAAAGTCACTCAGAGGGCTATGGAGAGGGCTATGCTCGGGGTTTCTCTGCGTGATAGAATCAGAAATGATGATATCCGCAGTAGAACTAAGGTAACCGACATAGTCCGAAGAATAGCTAAAATTAAGTGGCAGTGGGCGGGGCACATTGCTCGCAGGACTGATGGCCGATGGGGTCAGAAGGTTCTTGAGTGGCGTCCGCGGATCGGGAGACGAGCTGTAGGTAGGCCTCCAACAAGATGGAGTGACGACCTTGTGAAGATCGCGGGAACGCAGTGGATGCGAAAAGCACAAGACCGGTCTGAGTGGAGAGCCTTGGGGGAGGCGTATGTCCAGCAGTGGACGTCTTTCGGCTGACATGATGATGATGATGATGATGAAAGAGCAAGAGTAATGATTTTTACCATAAAATTAAACAACATGCATCTAAAAATAGGTATCTAATCTATGATCGCAAAGCTGTTAGAAATTGGTTGAAATCCTTATCATTAATCAGAAAAGGATGGCATCAACTGTTTATTAGAATATTCCTATTAGCCGTCCTTTTCGCACCAATTTCAATTATGCGTTTGGTTTGGTCTTGGTCATAAACGCAAACGTATTCCAATATGTTAACATTCATCAAAGGCTAGTCGATTACATGATTCGTAATCAAAACTTTAATTTCAAAAATACTGTGTGGTCTGTGTGTTATGTGATTACATTGTTTTAAGACTATTGATAATTTATAATGGATAATTTGGTGGCTGTTATTTTTATATTGTTGATTATTATAGCTTTTTAGTTAATCTTCGAAAGTAAACGAGAACTTAAACTCTAAAACGGCTTTTCATTTCATATCGGTTAAAAACCGGTTTCCCCCCCAAAAACCGGTTATTAACCGAACCTCAAAATGGACGGTTAACCGATTAACCGGTTAACCGGTTAACCGATTTGCATTCCCTAGTCGTGACTGAAATGGTGAGTCAGTAAAGGCTGATCGATTCGAGTGTAGAAATCGATCGAGGACTTGCCATTTAAAAATTACGATCTTACTCATTGAGAACGTAATTGCATAGTATTTGTTCGGATACCGAGCATAGAACTTCCCCTAAAGATAACAAGTCATCCGAAAGAGGTCGGGATGATGTCATAGGTTTATTGGATCCAATTAGCGGCTCTTAACGAAGTTTAGGCACACCCTCGCAATTTATCAACAGTGTCTAGTGTGACTTCTCGCTATTCCTATTGATCTATTCGAGCAATCCTTTGGAAGTATTGATTGGTATCTTCACTAATCCTTTGATTGGAGGAAACGTTTGGTTCGTAATTTCGTATCTCGTTTGTCGATAGCCCTTTCATACAAAAAGAATAGGTAATGATTGATTGGCATTTCAAGAAAACTGACATTAATTACGGGATAATACTTGGCAGATTAATAACTATCATTGTGACCAATACATGAGATATATTTATTGGCTAACGGGTATAGCCTTTCATTGTGTAGCGATATAATAGATGAAATACCTCGAATTATTTGGTTTGATTTGGTCGGAACATTTATTACAAACACATTGAAGTGATGATAACTTATGTTAGTTATTCTGCTCATGTCTGAACGTAATCCAAATCCAGATCCAAACCGCATTAAGAAACTCCTCTCTGATGAATTCACGAGACATTGCGCAAGGGAGAAACTAAAAGGCTAAGTAATGCCACTAAGTCAAACAATTCTACTATACGATGAATTCACGTGGGTGTAATTTCAATATCGTATGGCTCGATGGTTCACCGAGCTGCTCCCAAAGGAACCACCGCTCGTATGATTGAGAATCCAGCGAAGCATGACATCGAATGCACATCGAGCTCTCAAATGTAACATTCTAGTAAATTCTGTGCACTTGTTGTCTAGATTATAATGTTGTTCCAAGTTGCTTCACGATAATCGTGTACGTAAAGTTCAGGAAAAATATCTGTACTGTAAATATTTTGTGGTAGGATCAATTATAATCAATGAATATTAAGTGCTGTACGATGTGTAGGCATGTTATATCCAATATAAAGTACGGTCACTAGTGTTAATTTGGGACCCATTTCAAGAAAAATACGCTTGAAGTCGTCAATGTCATTAGAGATCTCAAGTAATTTGTAACTTTTAGGAAACTCAACCTTATTCTTGTAGAATGTCAGATTGACTTTTGGACCTAAGGTGGGTACCGAATTTAATCTCGTGACTGTACCTAAACGTTGCGCATCACAAAACAACGTGAGTTTGAACATGAAATTTTCAACTTCAAGGACTTCTTTGTTATTGATTCGGAAAACGTTCATCGGGAATGTTTTGAGCACTAAAATGCTCGTGCCGTGAGCAACCGGGTCATTTGCCGGACGCATAAATTCAAATTTAGCAACTTAACCATAGCATCCGGCCATACTCGTCCCCCACTCAATTTTCGCATAAGACGTATCGACAAATTGTTCTTTTGGCTGTCACATGACATGACTGCAAATAATTTGGCTGTGCTTAATTCAATATTACCCTGTGAAAGATATGACGTCGATCATGAATTTTGCTCTGTCTGATACATTATTTGTGTTGCTGTTTAAGACTTTTGAAAGATTAATTTCATTAACAAAACCAAACCAAGTGATCTGTCAATAATGCTTTTAAAATAGTTGTATTGGAACAATATTTATCTGACACAATGTAGGAGTAGGTAGAATTCGCTTTATGGAGTTAAAACAATAGCATCCAGATTAGAAATATCTTGTGTCGTAGACGAAGACGTGTTTAATTATTTGTTTTCAGTCAATTTGAGACAAGATAGTATTGTTCATTGAATATCCAAGCTAAAGACTGTACACGATAAAATCTGGCCATGCATGATCTGGTGTATTTTTGCGATGAATGCATATTTTCAAGCAGTTTTTTTTTCAATATGTTGTATAATTATAATACTATATAATGAAATAAAATCGTATCATAATGTATGGGTATGTGTGAGTTTTCGCCAAATATATTCTATCATACCTTTCATCCCCTGTACAGCGTTTTTTGACAATCTTCACTCGCTTCCTGCTTCTACGCCACAACTGTATTTATATTGTTACAAGCAGTTTTACCCACAATAGAATGTCGTCTTACGAAAAAAATACTTTTTGAAACTCATTTCTATTTGTAGTAGTCAGGAAGACTTTTTACTCCAAGCACTGAAAGTTGTTTTTGTATGGGAGGCATTTATTTGTCAAAAAGTCAAATTCGCCAAAGTTAAAAAACCTCAGAACTATCTTAATCTGAATATAATTAGGAAAGTTTTAACTATTGTGGTAAGATAATTTAATAACGTATAATTTGCCTTGTATAATTAAAAATAATAAAATGTTTTAAAACGGAGAATTTGGTAAAGACTGTCAGAAGATCGTGGACAAAAAAATAAAGGTACTGTGGATTATATAAGGGTCTAAGATACAGACGCTCTTACATTTTATTATGAATGTATTTTTAGTATGTAGTTTCATAACCACTGACTATTACAAAAAAGTGCTGCTTGAAAATTAGCATTCATTAAAAAAATACACCAGATCATGCATGGCCAGATTTTATCGTGTACAGTCTTTATAAACATTTGTAGATAAAATAAATGGCTCGCATATTTTGACAAGATGGCTTAGACAGTAAATGCCTTCGATTCCTCTACAATGTAGCTAACAGATGGATCGTGGGCGAGCTACCCAAACACCTCAACGTTCAATATGGGACGGTGACTGTTATTGACCACCTGTCATCACGTGGGACGCGTGCCAAGGAATATATCAATATTTCCAATAACAAAATCCTTAATATTTAGGTGGGTCATATCTTAATTTACTCCTTTAACTTATTATTAGCTGGAAATTGAAAGTAAAGCTATTTCGGTGTTAGATATTACCGTAGGCGTTCAAGGCTGTCGTATTTGCGTTCTGTTGATATTTTCTTCATCTGTCTGTATGCCATTGCAATAGTGTGGTTTTTGAGCGTTTTCACTAAAAAGTGTACCCAATTAAGGACAGAAATTAAGGAACTTTAACTGTGTCAGTTTTGTGACGAAAATTAGCCATACAATGCGGCCGTCAATATATAGCTAATTTTCGTCACAAAACTGACAAAGTTAAAGTTCCTTAATTTCAGTCCTTAATTGGGTACACTTTTTAGTGAAAACGCCTTTTTACGTATTGTAATAGCAAGGATTTCTATAGTTTCATCTAATACGTATCTTCAATGTCTATCTATATCATGTTTAACATCGTTTATTGCTCTGTACCTCGGGTTCGAGAAATATAGGTTTAATGAATTTATCATCTGCCATTTGATAAGTATTAGGTAGGTCGACCTTATCAACATGATTAGCCATTACTAATGGATAGGATAGGAAGTCGACAAAGTGACAAATGATCCGCTATCAAGGAAATACAGCTTATTGGCCTTGTTCATGGACGGCGTAACTCGAGCATGGTCAAGAAAGAAATAACGGTTTTTAGGGCACTCTAATTAGCTCTTGATGTAAATAAGGTAGTTGAAGTAATTAAAAAGGTGTTTTTTAAGTGATACATTGAACTATTGTTAATTATTTTGTTTATAGGCGTGTACGGTAAAAAAACTCGACTACGTATCTTCTAAATACAGGGTGACACCTAAGACGTAATACAACATTTTATTTTCTAGATCTACTCATCAGTACGATCAACTTTTACTATGGGACTAATATCGAAATCGGTAGAAAAAAAATTAATCTCCCATACTAAAAGCAATCAGCTGGTTTCACAATTTGTATGGAGACGTCGATTTTGTGTTTACGTTTTCGAAGTTGGTCCCATATTAATAGTTGATTGTAATCATGAGTAGATTCGGGAAATGACATTTTGTATTACGTCTTAAGTGTCACCTAGTATATAAAAGGAGAAACTGACTGACTGACTGACATATCAACGCACAGCCTAAACGGCTAAACGTAGGCACTTTAAATTTGGAAGGGACGTAGCTTAGGTACCGTAGAGGTGCACTAAGAAAGGAATTCCCGAAATTCCCACGGGAACGGGAATTTGCGGGAAAATTATTAACTCAAAAAAAATGTTTTGCCCAACGACGTGGACACGGGAACAGCTAGTACTTTTATAAAGTACTTAACAGGTTACTTGTCCTAGCAATTGGACAATTGCATTCATACCGTTTAAACTACCTCGTTAATTCTAGACAGTAAATCAAAAATGGCTTTTATCAGTAACTTTATAAAACGCAAGTTAGTACAAATCAGATCGTAATTGCAATCATGCATTTCCAGGTAGAAACAGATATGTAACTTTGTAACATTTATTTCCTTTTCTTAATAACTGAGTAATCTGGTCTTCTAGTAATCAACTGTGTTTACTTTATGTGGAGTTTGGAATCGCAGCAACACAAGATGTTTACTATTGGGGTTTTATATCGCTCCTGCTTTATTTCTTGATCAACTCGATGCACCTCAAAGCACGTAGTAAACGTTATTTTTAACGTCTCTTGTTTACGTCTGCAGTATCTCCTTAGTTGTGGGTAACTTCAAGATAATCATGAGTTAAAATGTCGATAAACACTGCTGCAGTTCTGGAGCAGTTACTAAAAACGGCCATTATTTTGATTTGAAGTGTATAAGTTAGGAAATAAACTACTCATGCTGTCGTACACACAACATCACACCTAACTAACCATTAAAGACGGAGCAGAGAGAAAAAGAAAGAGATGTATATATGTGTATTATGTCAACAACATTCGATTCTAGAGCGACTCTCTTTCATGCAATATTTCAGATTTCTGAAGTGTATAGCTAGATGTGTTGCTGTGTGTACGTAACCACGGAATAAGTCAAATGTTAACAGTGACATAACAAAGAATAATGCTTTACGATTTCCTCGACCGGGACCATTAGCTTTGACAATGGCTTGTTTTTATCTCGCGGACGTTACAAGAACAAATCGAAGAGATTTGTATTACTGGAGCTCGTATTGGAAACTCATTTACAAAGAGTTCTGCTTACGGCGTTTTATTTATTACGGTTATTTTTAACTATCCACCTTGCACGATGTTGGCTAATAACAGATGAAGAACATACTTCGAGCTGGTTGGAATAGCGGCACGTCTATAAAAGGTGGCTTAGAAACAGTTATTACCTATATAAAAGCCTCATGGGTTAAAGCTACCGAGGTTTTAGTTGTTAGGTCTGGATGTAAGATGACGTTTCTGCCCAATGTCAGAGGTCAGAAGTTCTTCTTGTATCTTTTTCGCTGATGTAAATTTGGCAGATTTTCAAGCTTTTGATAAACAATGGGCATGTCGAATTAACTCTCACTTAACTTTAAATTTTGCTCAACTTGCAAAATATTAGTAAAATCGAAAAAAACCCAGCTCCGTTTATTCCAAATTTATGCATAACTTAAAGATGGTTCTAGTCTAATAAAATAAATATCGCTTGAACGAAAATTGCCTCAAGCGAATTTGATTGAACATTGCTATGCAAACATTGTAATATTTTAATCTCAGAAAATTTCAAATAGACGTTTGCTCGCTTTTACAGATTAATCCTAAATGAACCTTTTGCGCGTTAAATGAAATTTGACCTTTTCTGCGGACGCCTGCCTAAGAGTCTTAATTGATCTTTTGAACTGATATAATAAAGAGGAATTAGAGGAAATATCTAATTTGTTACCTTTGAAAAGGCACATTTATTACAATTAACTTTTTCGGAGCTCTAAAATTATTTTTTATCTAATATTCCATTTAGACTGTGTAAGTGCTGAAGATCGGTAAAAGATGGCAGAAATGGCAATCAATTTTTAATACTTAAAAAAGAGTACAGAGTAAACTCTTATTGCAAACAGAATATATAGGGCAGAGGAAAGAAATCCATAACCTACTTTGGTTACTGTTTTTTTTCCCACCGTCTTAAACAAGCTCACTTTTATAGGGACGGTAAAGCATAGATACAGCACGTGTTAATCCTGCAACATTTTTGTACAAACATTGTTAGCAGCTACTAAAGAAAGTAAGGTTATTTAAGTAACGTTACTCATTGTGACCTAGGCTGTTTTGTCCTATTACCTCGCGGCAACAAAATGCATCTCCCGCTGGTTTGGTCCACGGATCGAACGTGAGCCCCCGATCTGTTAACGCTCTGTTTAACATCGATGTCGCGCCATTGTACATCTAAATATCGAAACATGCCTGCGCTGTAGTTTTGCTCTCGAAATTGTTTTTTACACACCACAGCCATCTCTTTACGATAAAAGAAGACTCTTTCTAAACTATTATGACGAATTTGTGCTTTCCTTAAAAAAAAGAAGAAAAAAGAAGATGTATTGACTAAGATTGAAAAGGGCATGCTTCGATGGTTCGGTCATTTGGAAAGGATGGATGAAAGAAGATTGACGAAAGAGATATACAGATCGATAGTGAGTGGACGGGTCGGAAGGGGCCGCCCTAGGCGTACTTTTTCGAGTCAAATCGGTGAAATACTGGAAAAGGGCCGAATCTTAAGTACCCGAAACCGACGTGCGTGCATGACTCGATATATGAATGTGGAAGAAGCGAAAGAAATTTGTCAAGATCGTAGCAAGTGGAAAGAAGTGGTCTCTGCCTACCCCTCTGGGAAACAGGCGTGATTTAATGTATGTATGTATGTGCTTTCCTTGTTTTACAATACTCAGAACTTTTCCAGTTTCTCAACCTTTTCTGTCCTAATTAGGCTGTTAGTGGCAGGACCAACAAGGGCAAAACTTTCACTTATATCGAGCGGTTGAACAAAGCGAGTTACTTTTACTGTACCAAAGACAATTAGGCGCGGGTCGACCTTTTAGTTACACGGCTGTAGTGATGTTAGCAATTTAGGGTACATGGTAAAGTGTTAGAAATTATATACATTAATCTATTCAAAGTTAGGAGGTAGCACTTACATCCTAATTCAGTCTGGGTTTTTTGTTGTGTTTGGTTTTGCGGCTCAACTATTTATTGAGAAGTACAGGGCCTATTAGCCTTTTCGTCTTATTACTTTTGTCGAATCTGTATTTTTGTTTGGTCCATGAATCCCTGCGTCTAGCATTTGGTAAAGCTATTTTTTGGGTTTAATATACATATCAGCAACACTATATAGCTATGGTTGAAAACGATTGATGATGTACTTATTCGTGACAGTATTTACGTCTTTGACACTAAGTTGCTTCAATGAAGATGTTTGCGTACGTTTGTACGTTTTAATAATGAATTGAAACCACTTGGATCATAACTATATGAATGTTACGCAGTACAGTTTCTGTTTAACTCATTTGTAAGAGATAATATTGTAATGTTTCGGCGGCGACGAAAGTGTGATTGGTCACATTATTTACGGCACTCCACAACTCCACAGACGTCGCGCTTGTTATTCAATTCTATTCGCAATTCAGGCAAAGTGCCGGCTACAAACAGCTTCTGTAGTGAATAAATGGTCTCGTTAAGGTACTAGGTAATTGCTTTGATGCTTTTATTGACTCTTACCGCTATGTTTTTTTTAATACATCGAAAACCAGTCGTTTGTTGAGTTTATTCGTTGCCGAAAAAAAAGAAATGGGTTCATAAGATCCATTGTCTAAATTTAGGTGTGTGAAAGTATAAACTGCGTCATGGATAGGTATATTACTCGCTTGTATAAATCTATTGTATTTTTTGAATAGTCGAAATAAATGGTAAGCTAGTAGTATTATTTATTTTCCTTTGTCCAAAATGTTTAATTAGTAGTTTCAGAAAAGACACGACCAATGCCGCGAGCCATTGTATAGCGATAATCGTCTCTTATTATAGCCTCCAATACCACCAATGACTATGCATGCGGTTTATGCGCGATCGAAAATAAACTCTTCTGCTGTTGATATAGAACTGTAATTGTTGCCAGGAATATAATAAAGAATGAGGCGGAAGTAGTAGCATACATATAACCTATTAGCCAGGATTTGGCGTCTGGCCAACATCATTCTTATGGAGTTTTGATCTCGCGCTGTGTTTTTGAAATTCAAGGGGTTAATTTACTGTGTATGCTTTATGGTTATTTAAAATGGTTTGTTTTTAAAGTTTCGTTATAAGTTTTATTTTAAATGCAACGAGACTTAGTGCAGTAGTTCACGTAATAAATTTCATTCGTTTTTTAATGTGCTGCAGGCCTAGATGCTGTATCAGGATTAATTTCATTTCATTCACGGCGGAAGGGAGAACAAAAAACAATGAATATATGTATATTTGTCGTTTCAACCAGTTTTATGAATGGACACAGCTGAGCTTTACTGGCGAAAATAATTTTATTGGTATAGATGTTGTAAAATTTAGTTATTTTATGAGTTGGTCGCATACATAATGAGGGCTCATCTGCAACTGTTTCAACCTTGATTAAACGTATATTTACTTTCCACCCAAAATGTCCAATCAAAGGCTTTTGCCATTTCAATCTCAAATAATTTAGACAGGCAGATGCTATCCTACAATAGTTTTAGATTTACTATAAACGAATATTGACAAGCTTTTAGTCTACTTCGACGTCAAGTAAAAACTGATCAGATTTACTTGAAAGGGCTTTTAAGAATTCCAGTCGACGTCAGAACCCATCCGCCGTTCCATTCATTGAATTCAATTGGATTATTCAAATATTTTTGTCACGTATTGCTGTCACCTACTTACTAACTGAATTATAATAGAATAGAAGTAGTTCGTCCGTTGACACTTTAGTTCTTAGCATGCGTAATAAGACTGTCAATGTAAACCCATACGTGGTCCCTTAATCGTTCATGCCAAGAAACTGTACGTAAAAGCGAGAAGTCTATCTCAGTTTGTCGTATATATTGCTGCGTCCTGCTCTTACATGTAGTGACAATCTAAGACATGAATGCCTCCTGACTTTCGATCGAATGTGACTGATTAAACAACACTTGTACTTTTGTCCTCAGGTAGTTTGAAATTAATATGGCATGTGCGTCAGTTCGAGGTATCAAACGCGCTCACTGGTTTGCTTTAAACATTAACTATAGTATACTAAAACTTAATAATAATATATTCTTTCAGCAACATCATGGAATTGAGACTAAATCTTTGGCAGTTCACAAAACATCACATGTCGAGTTATAACACCCCCTGACTACTTCCAATAGTCATTAGTTCTTAACAAATCTCACAACGCTCAAGACAGCTTACATCATGCGTATCTATTTTATAAAAGCAATAGGTCAAAGAGCGTCTAAAAACTAGGTACCTACTTACGAAATTCTATACAAAACGTTAAATCGAAGGTTTTCGAACAGCCTTTAATAAAACAAAAGGTTCCTCTCCGGTAATGAGACTACGTTATTTATGAACGATATAGACTGTCGCTATACCTTTAATTCGATACCCTTTTCTGGGCTATCGTATCATAACATCCCTTTTCTCTTAAATTCTCTCGGATATCCTTTGACAACGGTCTTTTCCTTTCTGGTAAAAGTTTTCCATGATAAAGGCAAGTATTGTTGGACATAAATAGTCGATGTGAATATGAAAGGGTTCGTGTTTCTGTGTTCGGCGCTCTTTCATTTCATCGGCGTTTTCATTAAATTTTAATGTGCTTTTGTGATGTAAGCGGAAACTTTGACATTAGGTGGTAACGATGTCAGCGCCATGCTGGCTTATATTGACACAGAATGGACGTGATTCGGTGTATTTGGCTCTAATTTTTTTTACATTTATGTCGTGCAAAGGATGCTTTAAGTTTTGTTTGGAATATACTTCGCTTCTTTCATATTTTTAACTTAATACAAAATCCTCTTTAGGCATAGACATAGCTGCCTTGGAAATACCTTTATTAAAATTAGAAATATTTAAAAGAACAATGAAAAAGATATGCCCATTTCCCCGATCCGGAGTTCCGAACTTTTTTCAATAAATTATCTCGGTATGCCAGATTTTCTTTTTTATTCTGAACTTTTTTTTGCAAATGAGCTCGTGAGCTTCACCGTGGAAATCGTTTTAAATGCAGCCATTAAATCTAATCGCCCGTTTACTGTCGCCGTGGACTTTTTCTCCGAGTGCTTCATTTCAGTTGAATGTAGGTACAGTCAAGGACTTTAAAATTGTTAAGCCACTATGGAACCCTGTCGCATAACGTTGATCATTAATTTTAGCGTAATTTCTTTCATATGGTTTGACGCTGTCATTATGACAGGGTTCCATAGTGGCTTAACAATTAAACTCCTTGACTGTACCAAGAAAGTTGAACTTGTGATCGCTATAAATACGCGGAAAAGGTCTTTATCAGAAATATATAACCTATTTTTAGCAGTAAACCACTACTACCACTGGTACTTTGGTACTGTACGAGTAATTTGATCAAATTCAAAGTTTAACACGAGTTTTCATAGAAACTAAATGACCTTTAGTGTCCCGTAAAAAAAAACACCATGATCAAAGTTAAACTACGAAAACTACGAACTTTGAAACATCTAAATATTTTAATGAATATCTCAAGTAAACCCGCTGAAAACCACGTAAAATTTTGAAGAAATATAGAATAGATGTCGTTCTTTTTCGATATCACCAATTAGATTTGCGTATCATAAGACACCATTCAAATAAAATGCGTTTTTGTATAACATAGCTACATTTGAAGTATTTTACCTCAAAAATAAAAACAAAAAGCACACGAACAATTTATATTTTTTCTATAGGAAAAAGGACAGTGCACTATTTTAACTTTCTTAAGGAGCAACTATCGCCGTTACCACTAAAAAAATATATGGAGGCGTATTCCAATCCAACTCCTCAAAAAAATCATGTTTTTATGTGGATTGATAATGGCTATCAAAGTCACCCCGTAAATCAAAGTAGGTATCAATGTTTACGGCATTTGTGTAAAGTATGAATCATTTATAGGTGCACGCTAACTAATAGAGTGAATGTTGGAGGAGGCTTACTTTCGCACTATACAAATATTTGATTTCGAGGAGTAGCTTTAGATGGTTGCAAAAAGCAATATGCGCAGAATAATATGGACTTCATACTCTCATACTGACACTTTCCCTTGGATAATACCTCTGTAAGCGACATTACGTCTGTTGCCTGAAGCTATGACTGCACCCTATTTAAAGTTATGTTTGTCTTCTTCACCCTCTCATTGTTTCTCTATCTACCCTCCGTCTGGTCCGCTGTAACACAGGTGAGCCATGATATCTTTTTAATCCTTACCCTTTTCACGTAGAATTCAAGTACAAAGCGTTCCTTTTGTTCTCACAAAACCTCTTTTAAGTACTCATCTGAATTCCAAAAATACTTAACGATCTTATCTCGTTGCGATGTCACACACTTTGTAAAATATAAAACCACACAACCTGAAGTAAATTGTGTTAAAAGACCCACTCTCTGCGATAGTGAACGATATTGACTAGATGTCGAATCCTTTTCAATAACAAATGACAACATGTAAGAAGGTTTTTTTGGCAGAAATCACGTATATTACCTATACGTTATCACACGCCCGTCAGTCCCAAATAAGAGGTACAGTGACGCGCTATCTACCGGAAAGTGTTGCCGGGCCCTTTATCAAAACACGTCTATCATTATATTATACTGGGTATCTCTGAGGACCTTGAAATGATGGACAGACGGTAGCACAATGGGGAGAATGTCTACGCCTCTCTGTGCCTCGTTGAAACTAGACTTTACGTAGAGTTTTGTTAGCGCAAGGACTAGATACGAACTAAATGGAAATAAAATCGTAATCATTAGGCAGAGACAATACAATGTAGTAGTTTAAACGATGTGTCTAGGCTTCACAGATGTTAAAGCGTTAAATTTGAATCTCTACCCTAAAAGATCAACATGAATTGCAAACAACGTAAAGTTAATAATGCTGTAAAGCTTTATAGGCTCAGGAATGTTGAGACTTACAATATTATTGCTTGAACGCCTATCATAAAGCACTTGTCTCGCAGATCATAAAGCTGGCACGGCGTTTCGAACGAGGCACAACTGACATAAAGCTATGATATGAATACAAACTGCTAGTATTGTGCAGTTGAGTGGGATGAAGAGGGATTTCTTTGACGTCGTTCTGCCAATATTATAGTGATGTAGAGAGAACACGGGAGGACATTACAGCTGATTATGAAATATACCTACTTACAGTGTTACTACTATGAGTTACCTACCTTAATAGCGACCGGCAGTCTTTGTTTGTCTTTAAAACACTATTGACAAATATACTGTTAGTTGTGAGTGCGGTGTGGTAGCGAAACGCAGCTAAATGCAATTAAAAAGCTGGAAGTACAGAATCTATAAATGAAATTAGCATTTGTACGCTTTTAAAAGCTAAAAGTTTTACTAGCTCGAACTTAAACATTTTAGAACTTTCTGAAAGTTTAATGGATAGTACTCTCCGAGATCCCGTCGTCTCGATAGTATATCGTTTAACCTTAAACCCCTGAGGACTGTCTCGTCTGGTTACCAACCAGTAGGATCCATCTAATCTGCATCCTATTTAATTCTCAGTGGTTCGTTTCATACTTTGTCTCACGAAGAACCGTCGAAGATTTGTGTAACAATCGTTTGTTTACAGAAAAGAGGAGACCATTCTTTCTTGACAATAAATCATACGTAACTGATACGGGATATATCTTTATACATTAGGGTATTGAATCGAACGGCGTTTTACCGAAAAACGATACTTGCTTATCCACTCTTCCTGGTTTTTTTTGTGTGCCGTCGATTTAGCGATTGTTTGGGAACGAGCGTAGTGTTTTTGTGAATTGTTTTGCCGTTTACTAGTAAACAGTTTTGAATGTAAGTTGGTGTTCGAAACTCAAAGTGTCTGTTTCCGAAAGGCCATTATGTTTTGGTCACTGAATCTGTTTCGGGAGTAGTGTTGAAGTAAGCAAGCGTTTTGTGTTGCTAGCGGTGCCAAAGTTTTTGGGTAACAAACTGGTTTTAACTGGCAGTGTTTCCTATGCGGAGTTTAACAAAGGAAGGGCTTGTACAACTATAAAACAATCACGAAGCTTATAGAGTAACACAAAAGGTTTATTCATCATTTCCTCAGCTACTACTTCTTCTAACGTATTATTATTTATGACTGCCTTTGTAAGCGGCTTCCATTGCCTTTGCAGGCCGTAAGGAGTTTTCAATGGGTTTTCCCTACTTCGATAATTATTCCGAAGAAATTGACTCGCTAATACGTATACGGCGCGTAAACATCTCTTCAATGATCGATTGTTTGCCTTTGGCGTGCGTAAGCGCACTTTCACTAGCTCTCTCTGGTTCAGGGGTTGTATGCGGTTTGTTTATCAATCATAACTGCTTTATGGAAAACGCTCAGGTGAAAATTAGCGCGGCTCGTGTTCGTAATGAAAGTTCATGTAGACCTTTAAAGTTTATAATGTTATGTATTACTGAGAGTAGAGAGCCCTTGTTATTTAGACGGTTAACCTTACCTTGAGTGCGCGGTTTCAAGACTTTGTAATTGAGATTTTAGAGTTTGCGAGAAGAAATTAGTATCTGCGGTAGAGCTGAGAAGTTGTGGTCGAAGTTGTGACTCAGTCGTGATTTTGATGCTAATTACTTTAAATCTGTCTTTCTTGGAAATGCTTTTGTGTCTCCATTAAATAATTTAAGTAAGAAATGTTTACCAATGCCTTTACTACAGTAAATATACATATGCGTAAGTATAAAATGTAATTTTTCAACAGCAGTTGTTTAACTGCACAGAACTGTAACATGAAACAATACATTTATCGATGCTATTAGCTCAGTTTCGTGAAAAACCTTAGCATTGCACAAGCTCTTATCGTACCGGTATTGTGAGTCCGGCAGACCAGTCGTAGATAATCGTTGTTTATTGGACTACTTGCAACGTACTGCCTCTGGTTGCTATTATTTATTTTTGTATGTTTCATCCGTTAACCTAAGAAGTTTCTATTATGACCGTTATTGGAAACACACCTTTTCTCAAAACAACACGCATTGAAAATTCACATGTTTGTTAATTGTCAATGCGTTTTGTTTTGAGATAAGGTGCATGGCATACTGTGCAGAAATCCTAATCTGGTCTTTGACAAACAGTGACTAAGTTTAGATTGATTTACTTTGCTAAAGGAAGTATGGTGCTTGGCCAAGGATTTCCGCTTTAGCTCATATGGTTTTTTTACTGATAAATATGGAACGTGACGTACAATGAATCATTTCATTCATACGTGGGGCAAATCGATTGTAAGTTGTATCGTGACCTTTTGACGTTGACTCATTAAACATAAAGAGATACTTACGTTAAAGTTTTCCATTAGCACTTTATTTCCAAAACAATTTAACGCATGTAATAAATGTTAAGTGTTCGTAAATGTTTATTGTTATTTAATAGTTAGACCTCATGTTCACCCTTGACATGTGCGAAATGAAAGTAATACATGTGATACTGTAAAGGAGATTGCTCTTAGCATTTTGTTTAGCAAAGTGATATTACTGCCACGTGATTTGAAACGTTTTGAGATAATATTTAAATTTGAATGTATATTTTTATCATTAATTTGTAAAAACGTAATCTCACGTTAACTTCAAGGCTATGTGACGTTAGCAGCGAATCTCAAACAATGCAATGCTATCTCACCTAAAATGTTTTCAAAACAATCCTCAGCTAGTGCGAAACATCAGCTTCGCCAGACTCTGTTCAGGTCCCCCTCGACTTATCGTTTACAAAGGAAATTCCTCCGCCCACGTAAAACGAGGAATTTGCTTAGCATTCCCTAACTACGCCGTTTATGATAATGCGGTTCACGTTATCTTGAGCCGAAGTAATCTCCCCGCATGGCACGGAGCTTTGACGCTAACGACAAAAAATGCCTGCACATTTTCAGAATTCCTTCCCAAACCTGTGTTCAGAATTCTGTAAAAAAGCTGAAACGCGAATATTTACCCTCCTATTTGTCAACCGCGTCCGCGCTAAACGGCTTGTTCATGTAAATTTTGTTTATCTCGTTATCGCTAGCCACCTCCCGCGCCTCGCCCTCATCTCAATATAAGAAACACTTATTCAGTTGAAGTGTCGCGCTGAATGACGTACCGACGAATTTGTCTCGCCCTCTTATCATAATTACATCAACCGCTGACTCCAGCAAAACATTGACCTTTAGCGGATTAGTTCGGGCTCGACAGTCGCTCGTACGCATCCGACGTTATCATCCTGTATCATTGAGCGATGTGCTAATGTTGCGTGCGTGTGCCGCGCCAGTATCTTCCGAGCGCTCGTCCTGCACGGTCGCGCCGCCACTGTCCGAGCCGAACCGCCAACCTTACCTAATTAAACACAACAACACGATTGTTCTAGATAGGAAGTTATTTCAACTGGGCTTCGATTAAAACACCACTTTTTGTTTACCTTTTTTTATTGCGATGCTCAACAGTTTTTTTCCGCTAACCGGTCCGACCCGACAAAAGGTGCTATCGCGTGCGACACTCAAATACGACTTTAGCTTGCAAATGTAAGCGGTGTCCAGTGTTTGCGTGTGTGATTCCGCGTACGATCCGACAATGCCGCGCCGAGTGTAAGTGAGGATTGCAGTGCCTCGGATAAAGAATGGCTGTAGAGTAAACAAACAGTTCGAGTTCGCAGAAGTTCTCCCGTTTGATCGGGCGAGGTGCAAGGAAGCGTCGTAATGTACGAAGTGTCGTGCGTGGCCGGCAACAAAGTAGACGCTGCATACGCGGTCAAGAGCCTATCGAACGTGATACCACCAGGCATGGGGCACGCTGTGTCCGTTCAGCGCCACCATGCGCACTCCCAGTCGTACAAGCACAAGCCGGCGGAGCTGCCGTCGCCGGTCAGCAAGCCTGACGCTCTCAAGTCCCACGTGATGAGACTCTTGAAACGCTCCAAAAGCCACACCCCAGCTACCAGGGCTGCTGAAAACCAAGTAGTAGATCCTCGCACCAACTTTGTGGATCGCCGCACGGTGTTCACGCGACCGGTGACAGACGAGCAGCGTCGGCGTCGTAATTCCGCCGAGCGCCGGCGCAGCGCCGACAAACGAGTGATGGTGACCATCGTCGATGGCCTGCCGGTGGTGGTCACCGGTCGCGACCAGGTGCCGCCGCCGCCGCACCATCCTCCGCCTGTCACGCACCACAGACATTCGCACAGGGTATGCATACTTGTTTTTCCCTTACCTTTAGATACCTAGTGGTTACTTAAGGAGACTTAAACAAAAAAACATATTTGATACCTATTTTTGTGTCGGGTTTAAGTTTGATATCATAGGTAATATCTGATCATCTTGAACGTAAGTTGATATCTACGAGTATTAACATCAGAATTAAGTACACCACCAATTTCGCCCAAATCCCAGAGAGAATGATTTTTTTGTAGTTATTGAAGCGATTCGATGAATTAACAATTATGTAGAACTGTTTAACGAGACGGTTAAACATCCGAAACAAAGAGTTGCTTTTACGAATATTGCGAAGACTATTATGTTATGATTGTACGGAAATGTTAATGGTTTATTACTAACGCTGGTCATTAGGGAAACTAGTCTAACGGCGTGCGGTAGTTGTTTATATTTCAAGATGACGTCGGTGTGCGTCACTAGAATCACTTTATCTTAAACGCCTCTTTAAGCTCGCGCTCACGTTCCTCTAAGTGACGAGTTAGGCAAATAAAATGCTGTAACGAAGGTCGAAATTTTGTTATAAGAGTTACTTAACACAATAGACACAAATTTTCTTTGGCGCCTTTTAATTATTTAAGCATCATTTGAGACTTGTTAAACTTCATTAACTTAATTATGTCTTGTTATAATTAGTGCTTAGAAGTAATTCCTCCGGCCTAATTTTGTCTAATAGTTGTTCGCGTTCTAGAAATACCAAATCTTTAGAAAGAAGGGGAGAATGTAATGTTAATGATATCTGAAATAATGTTTTATTTGTGCAAGCGTTTGTATAAATAGTGGTAAATAATTTAAATGATAGGTATGTCAGGTGTTAAAGGAGGGGTCGTCAGCTGGCATGCCTGAACTCTTGCTCATGACCTTTAGTTGGCAGGTTGTTATGGCGATGATTACCTTAGTAAGAAAATGCATTAACATTGAATAACATAGTACTAAGTCAGAAAATGTTTTCTGTTTTAAAGTGGACAATTTGTTTGCCACAGACGAAATAAAAATGCTGTCTTCTTCCAGCGGTGACAAATTACTTTTGCTTCTACGCTCTCTAGAAAATGTTACAGGCGATCATTTTAAAAATATTACGTTGCATTGTTAAGCTTTAATCTCGGCGAATTCTTTGATGTAGAATCACGTACAAATTGTTAGGAAAGAGAAAATGCTTTTCGAATATTAATGTCGAATTGCCGATAAAATCTTGAAGAAATACCTGCCTACGTTTCTCGCCCCCGAAATCTTATTACGTAACTTGTTAATGTTTTGTCAATATTTAGTTCAGAACCGGAAATAAATGTGTTATCTTCCGTTTAAATAATGAAGTTATTTAAATCAAGGTATTTATGGTACCTATTGTTGTTCGAGTTAACTATTGACAAACGTCAAGATGAAACCGAAAGATTACAGAAAATCCGTTTGAAAATGAAAATTAGATTTTATTTATAAAATATTATCAATAGACTGCACTGTGCGATAATTTAACAATCTGTTTACCCAGTCATCTGCACTGGGTTAGATAAGCCTGTCCCCTGTCTCGCAGAATTACTAATTCTTGTTTACCTTTCTTGATTATGATTTAGTGTTGAAGAATAATAAAGTTTTATTTGCAAAACACAATTGACAATAAATCAACGAGTTCGAGATCTCTATAACCACAATTTTTCTCCTCCAGTTTGATAAGCAAGTTGTCTAGGCCGTTGTCGTCCGTAGATAGCTAAATTACATCAGAAGAAATGTCGCAAAGAAGCTGTTTTAAGCCTCAATTTAGCTTAAGAACGTGCAGGCCTCTCTGTGTTAGCATACGAGGAGCATAAAAGAGAATGCTCCAGTTGAAACTATCCCGGAGCTGGTAAGCCCCAACCCGTTAACCTACTTCCGACGCGATCAAGCGCATATTTTTCGGCACACACGCCACTGTGAAATGCATTTAGATGCACTCCATTAAGGAATACGGTCATTGTGGTTGTTAGAGTGATAGTGTGGCTAAAACGCGGCAAGTGATGGCGAAATTGGTTCATGTTTTGATGTTGTCTAATGGTTTTGGTGTAAAGTGTATTTTAGTCGTTTTGGCGCGCGTTTCGTTTCCTTATATCGTCGTAACACTTGAAACTTTTCACCACGCTAATCTCTCATATCTATAACTATTATTTCGTTCATTGAATACAAAACGGACACATGCCAAAATGAGTCGGTGTTGCATTTAAAAATTTGAATCTATGCGTATAAGATTTTTAATGCAAGAACAAATTATTTTGGAATGTGTCCGTTTTGCATTCAATGAGCGATTTATTAAACACGGTTAGGTTGGTTTTATATGAAGTAATGGTACATTGTGTATTAAGGGTGGTAAAGAAAGAATTACAAAACGAGAGTCTGTTAGAAGCTTTAATGACTCGAGCTTTGTATTTCCTTTACCACCCGTGTAACGTAACATACAATGTTTTTCATTACAATTGCGTGGAAATGAAGTAAAATCAGACAAAAGATGATATTTTTAAATTATTAGCGACAGACTACATCATTGTCTGTGATTTACCACAGATAATGTCAAACGTGTTCGGAGTCCGATTCAAGTGACAGTCGAGATTAATAGTTTATATATGCGAGATTTTTAGGAAATTGTATGCAACTGACATATCATCTCGAATGAAACTTCATATCGAATGGCACAAGAATTGGGGTCCTGACGTGTTGTGATAGTTTGAGTCCACGTATAATATTTAAAAATAAGCTTTTACGCACGATATGGCGTAAAGGCCAGCGGGTATTATTATGGATTTACGGTCCATTTTTCTAGCATGTTAGGACACTATTTACGAGCAAGTGCGATGAAAAATATTTGACGATTGTTACTAATGAAGAGAGCTAACTAAACCTTATTGCCTTGTTGGTACATTTTATTCACTGTTCACGTTAATAAGAGGTACGACAAAGCTAACAATACGCTTACAAAATAAAAGCAAGGAGGATAACGCATCCGTCACTTTTGCTGTCTTGCCCTTACATGCTGGTCAGACAGTGACAGATGTCTTATCCACGTTTGTCCACGACGATAAACACGAATCACGATCATCATAGGTAAGATAAGCTACATAATACAGACTCAGTTTTTTTGTTTCTTATCGGAGTACCTACGAAAGCTGTAGTATTTTATAGGTAAGTTATAGTAGGTGTAGTTTAGATATAGATTGATGTTTTACCTGCTTGATATGTCACATTATGTTATAATAGACTAAAATAATACGTGTTTTCACACGACAATTGCGTGAGTTGTTTATTGTTACTATAATATAATTACTAGCTCATTTTGAGCGGCAATGCGTTAATAGAAGTTAACGTGGTTTCCCCCGCAACACTATTTGTTTTCCGCTTCGTTTCATGAAAAACGCATAACAAGAGTGCAGGTAGGTACATACAGTGAATCATCGCAATTGGAGTGCGGAAGTTAGGATAGAGCGAGATCGAGGCTGATGAGTACTTGGTTATTAATGCGAAGAAACAAGTTAACTAATTAAAGTCTAGTTCTACTCGATCAAGCCATATTGCCTTTGGCATGTACAGTCAACCAATTTGATTTCTAGGCCACTTTGGACTATGTTAAAGTGAGGTTGTCAACCAAAACTTAAGAGACTCCCTATGACTTGGTTTACAACGTCACGTTGACAAAGTCCATAGTGGCCTAGGAATCAAATTGGTTGACTGTATCTAATCGTATTGTCAACGTCATACCTATTTATTTCACACTGATGGTAAAAGCCTAGTAAACTATAAAGCACAATAACATGTCACAAGCAATATTGTTTTACCCAGTACAATAGAGGGCCAGAATAATAACCCTTTTGTATACTTGACAAGTTACACTCCTACAAAAGGGTCGTTATCCTTCAAAATTGATATGATTTGAATTAGTTACTGATACTTCATTAGTGTTTCGATACATGTATATTTGTGTAAGTGTTATTATTTGAATACAGGTTTTTTTTGTTATAATCGTTAATAATGCAAATTTAAAAGACAATAAGTAAACAAGTACTATATCTATAAAAAAAAACAGCATCTTTAAAAGCGGAGTATTTTTTATATTTCTTAAACGATACTAAATAATCTTTGGTATTTATAAAACATAAATTTTCTTTTTCTACTTTGTTTACCACTAAATTTGTGCATTGAACTTGTATGTTACTTATTGATTTCCCCAGGAATTATCAACTTTACTTGGAAAAAGAGTTCTCTACGTTCTTTTCAAGGACAATCAAACAAACTCACTTGTCCATTTATAGAATTAGCTATAGGTATTGTGCCTTAACTGATGATAGACATGTATACTGGTTATTGTCTAACTGCAGTTTAACGTCATTTAAAAATTACAAAATAATTTCACGCGGGTCAGTTGTTTTAATCTACTAGTATTTTGACATAATAGAGGCTCGCATGTCAAACACGATTAAACAACTTTAACAAATATGTATGTCAAGTCATTCACCCGTGAAGTGAGCCGACCTTACATACCACCCGTGCCTTAACGTTTGGTCGCAGTAACGCGAAACGCCGCGTTACACAATCTGTACCCTTACCATGAGTTACAATGACCGGTACTCGCTAACGAGTCGAATGCTCTGTCTCCAGACCTTCGTAACGCTATTTCGTCAGTGTTTTAAATTTCTTTTAAATATAACTATGCTAGCTGTCCGTACCGGCGCCGCCCGGATCTTACTTTTTTCATACAAGGCTATAAATGATGACCATATCGGACAAGTGCGAGTTGGTCTAACCCACCGAGGGTTCCGTACAAATTTCTATAGGTACATCGTAAAAATAATCAAAAATCTGTTTAAGCATGTGCCAATGAAACCCTTTCATACGATAGCAAACACATGACACGGTTAATTGAATTCAAAATTTGAACCGCCGTTCCTTACATAAAGACTCGGTTTTTTTTGTGATATATAACGCTGTCGTAAAATAGCGCTATTTGAAGGTCTGTCTGTCCCTCATTGTTTTCTTATAGAGTGGGACAGAGCCTTCGATTCTCTAGCGAGTTGTCACGTACGTAACTCATGGTAAGGGTACCCATTCACCGGTTTACGTTCGGTAAATAAATACACGCGAAGTTCTTTGAACGGCGTTCTATTAAAAGACGCACGTGTGATTTCAAATGTCCGTGAATGAGTTTCGTTATAATTTGACGTTTATGAGGTTGACCGGTGGGTATTTTTTTAAGATTTACTGTTGGTTATTTTGGGATTGTCGTTAATAGAATTCTATTTTAGTAACAAACACGAGTTTGAAACAAGAACTTTTTGATGTTAAAATAAAGAAGGATTTATTTATCAAAGCTTTGAATTACGATTCCCTTTAGAGTCGTGTTTCAGTTATATTAATATAAGCTCACGTGTAGAATAGCGATTGGTCTGTGTTAAACAAGGTACCTTATCAAGTAACACAATACCAACTTAAGATAGCTAAAAACCATTGATTCTGTCTAAATGAAACTAATAGTTAGAATTCTAAATTGTGACACGCTTGGTTCCAATTTAACAATAATTGTTTACGGTTATTTACTACCTGTTTATTTGAGTTACCTAACTACAGATTAAAAAACCCGCCCTTAAAGTACTCGGTTTATTTTAAACTTCACGTTTGCACTACAAGGAAAGTTGTTTATTTTCCTGAATCTTTGACCGTAAACGTTTTACCTATATTTATTTTAAGAGCTTGATCACTATTGAGACCATGTTGCTCTGTTCTTTTACAAAAAGTATCTTATCTTCAACTTAAGTCTACTGCCAGTACATTCATAGTGTAAGTGCATCGCTAAATATCACACCTAATGATGCCTAGATGAGTCATTGTCCGTTTCACAGTTGTGAAAGTGTGGTTATTGCTCTGTCGTAGAACCGTGAGGTCATTGGGGCCCTGTGGCCGGCTAAATGATGTTCAGAACAGTGTAGCTTTGATAGATAAGGTATGGAGTTTGGAAGAAAGAGGGTAATGTTTGTATGACTAGAGGTCTGCGATTTCGTTCACGTGGAATTAGTTTCCGGTTATTCCCCCTATTTTGACCCCTTTTGGGAGGATTTTCCAAAAATCCCTTCGTTGTGCACCCCTTGGGACACCCAAGGAATATTCCCTCCAAATTTCGAGTCCATAGGCCCAGCGGTTTTGGCTGTGTGTTGATCGATCAGTCAGCCATAGATTTCCGGCAAACGTTGTGTAGGTTGGTAAAGGAAGCAGCTAGTCATTATTTCTTGTTTTCGTCGTTATTGTGATTACTACCGACTACATTATGACGATGTTATCGTAACTCTCACAACATCGACTTCCACAGCTCGTAAATTTGCATTGTCACTTTCTCAAGTACTAACACCCGTATTTATAGTCAATAAAAGAAATTACTTGGGTATTAGTAGTGTCAAAAGTCATGGAAAAATCATTACTTTTCTTGACTATAAATACGGGTGTTATTAGCTTACCGCCGAGACGTTTAAGAGACAGTCAACTCGTTCCTTTTTTAAAGTTTTGTATGAAAAAACCGTATGTTAAATCGCCACTAAGAAACGACTTGATCTTTCATTAACTGACTGTTAGTACCTAGTAGTAGTTTGCTAACGATATTGAAAGGTAACTTTTCCATTTTGTCACGAAAATTAATCATACATTTATATACTGCCTTCATAGGCGGCGATATCATAAATTGAATAACTAAAACAAATTCAATCTTCACCGTTAGTATTATGGTTGCACTTGCTACAGGAGTTTGGTCTTGGAAACCAGTCTTATTATAGCAGTATAAATATTTTTTGTGACAAAATGGAAAAAATACCGTTTGTTAATTTTAGTCCTTAACTGTGTACACTTTTTTTCAAAACCGCTGTATTATGTATGAATATTTTGTTAAGTACTGTCTATGCAACAGTAATTCCAATACCAGTCATACAAATAATTCCAGTCATTTTGATAGCTAAATTTAGTACGTATACTCTTATCGCTATATCAATAACTCGCTATCGGCGATAAATGTAGTGAGAGTAAACGTTGAACAGATGATAGTGTTTAACCTTCTTATGTGTTCACTTTTGTTTGTATATTCCTTTGTTACCACGTGTATGTGTAATATAATAATATTAAACAGTAAATGGTTGTGTGTTTACATGATTATTTCTATTTATATTGACCTTAAGTTAAATCTACATACAAAGATAATAAAAACAGACGGACACTACGGGCAGTATCTCTTTTCCTTTTAATTTCCGGTCCCAACGCTAACTCATTTTCAGCGTGAAAATTGGTAAATCGCGACGCTTTTGAAAATTTACATGTCCATTTTTGATGTCTGTTATTTCATTATTCTAATTAGACTAAAGTGTCCCACTGCACAAGCCTCCCTTGATTTTGACTCCTCTGTATCTGTGGCAATCTTTGGTCAATCCTTCAGAAAAAAAACTGTCATAGGATGTTAGTTATACGGGCGTTGAAATTACGTAAATCCGTATCTGGTACCCCTATCACCAGCACGCAACAAAAGTAAAGGCACTAAATCTTGACATCGCCCAATTATTTAACCGAGACTTATTTTTTCTAACTTCAGTTTATGGTAGTTTACTATTCTGAAACGCATTCTACTAAGGATGATGTATATCACTCGGAACACGCCGGAAACTGTTCTAAATGCGTGCCATTAATGTTAGAGCGATCTCTCTAGTCCAGCTGGTTTGTTTTTATTGTCCACGATCGACTAGAAAGTGGAACTCGTGTCGTGAAAAGTAAAATCTAAAATATTCACCGTGCTTAGTAACTGGAAAGAACGTGTTTTTTAACTTTTAATCCTAACTAATGTTGTTTATGCGAGTGTTATTTTTGTTGGCGCTTCTCTCACGTCAAATAGAAAACTGATGGTAGAAACCGCTTCAGAAAATTATTTCACTATTTTTTGAGATCATCGCAAATATATGTATGTAGACGCGGTGGAGGACTTTTGTTTTGTAATATGTAATTGTTTTGTAATATGTAGTGAATGACAGTAAAAGAAGTGTACAGGGTTTTTTATTCTTTGAATTTGCCCACCTTCAACATCCAACCATCCAACATCTTAATCTCACTGTTGACGTTATGCCAGCTATTGTCAATTAAGTAAGAGCTGTCATGACGACAAAGATACTACGATATCGAAGATGGACCCTCAACCAAAGTCCCCGTAAAGTAGGTGACAAACTTTAGTTTACCGCAACAATATTTCGCTAGTTGCAAGATATTGGTCCGTCGCTTAAAGTCATCGTCAGGCTAGTGTGTCTTATGAACAGAGATCGGACAAATGGGCGTCGTTACTCGCAATAGTGTGGACATGACTCCAAAGGTTTTAATTAAACAAATTAAGTAGGTAAGTACATTAATTGATTACTAACTTTGAAAACTTATCAGTTGAAAAGCTCCTTTCGCAATCCACGGATGTTAATGGAGCCAATTTCTCTTTGTATTTTTTTTTATTATTATCCTGCAAAGGATCAAGATTGAAGTTCAGGTAAGAAATCAATTAATGTAAATTAATTTGATTAATTAAAATCTTTAGAGGCATGTCCACAGAATTGCTAGTAATGACGCCCATTTGTCCGATCTTATGAAATATCGAGTATCGGGCGGGATAGATAACTTGGGAACTTTTTAGGTACAGTCAAGGACTTTAATTGTTGAGCCATTATGGAACCCTGTCATAATGACAGCGTCAAACCATATGAAAGAAATTACGCTAAAATTAATGATAAACGTTATGCGACAGGGTTCCATAGTGGCTTAACAATTAAAGTCCTTGACTGTACTTGGGCCAGTGTTGCCGATAAGAAACGGAAGTCTCCGGGACGCTCAGAGCGATGAGATGTCGAGCCGAGATAAATAATGCTTCCGATGCCACTTTTTCGATTTAGCTTTTTAACTGCTCTGGTTTCGACTCGGGTCTTCGCTTAAAGTGTTAAATTATGTAAGTTGACGTGTTTGTTTAGAAAATAGAATTCTACGCTGTCATTGACTTATTTTTTTTTTTAAAAGACGATAATATTATAATCAAGCGTACTAAATAACTCTTTATTGTTATCACGTTCTAAATATGGTGTAGGTATAGCACTATTGGATAGTTTTTGACCTTCCAAAGATTTATAATTGATTCATAGTCCTTTGACACCAAACATAGTTCTGGGCACATATGGGTTAAGTAAGTAAAGTAATGTTAGTCGATTGCCGTGCACGGTTGTCATCGAGTTGCAAGCTTACGACTATGTTGTGTTAGGTTAGGTGATTCTATTGTTATTTTACCGCTTGTCATTTGTTACTGTGCCTAAATTAAATGAATAAATGATTAAATTATTGTTCATCATGGATTTAAAAAGAAATAGGTATTAGAGTTGTGTTCATAAAGACTTGAACAAATACGATACTGGAGGCGCCACCTAACGTCGAATAGCGAAACCTGGTTTAGGTTGAAACTGTTGAAAGTAAAAGATACTTGTCTTATTTTAGTTGTAACACTTTTCTCAGTTAGCTCACTTTAGTTGTGTATTCTTATATTATTTGATAATATGTTTTTTTTAACGGTACTTTGGAATTATAATTCCAGAGCAAGCTTCGAAAGCAATGTAGCTGAAAGTGCCGCTTGCCGAGCGTTGTGTTAGTTCTGCTACTCGCCGCTAGGTGTCGCTAGTAGTCTCGACTTTTCCAGCAATGTATTTGCTAAAGATAACTAAATAAAAATTATTGTATGTGTGTGTGTTTATATTCATAATTCGATTGCTGAATACGATAGTTTTTCTTATTTCAATGAGCTATTGGTTAGAATTCAGTCATATATAACCCTAAATATCTTCAATTATGGCTTCCAGTCCTTTTTCCTAGTCCTTGAGATTAATTTAACATTATGAGGCCCCAGTGACACCCTTGGCATGACCGAATAATCACACAATTACCTACTAGACTAGTTAACGGATGTGAAACATTTTTGTTGACCATATTTAATTATATTCCTGAAATCACATGATTATTGAGTAATTAATTAACACCTCGAAATTGCTTACGTATTGTATTCGTAACAATTAAATTAAAGAAACGTATTAATTTTAACATTAACCAATGTAATTAAAGACTGTATCGTTTAGTATAAATACATACAATACCTAGTCTAACTTTTGACATCCGTATTATTTTAAATTACAATGTTGTGAGGATATGACCTGCAGGTGTTTTTTAACCATTTCATCTGATATAATATGGTTAACTTTTGTGTCTTGGAGACTTTATGATGCTTTCAAAATCGTCCCCAAAATATATTTCGGACAAGCCTATTGAGCTCAATTTGAAGTATTTCAGCAACTATAGTATAATTTTAAAATGCAATAGGTTGGTATGCAGCCAAAACATGTGAACTAAGTGTCCCCTTCATGTTTACCCGAATGAGCATCCGCAGAATAAATATGATAGATTTTTACTTTCACACAAAAGCGACTTTTTACGTAATGTTTTGGTTTCCCATCAATATCTGGTGCGAGCGGGAGGAGGGAGACTAACCAAAGGTCTCAGCCAGACCCAAGCACAATGGACAATCGTGGCGTCTAACCATCGGTAAAACACGTCGATAGAAACGCTTCTTAATAGTTATAATAGATGTCAAAGTCGGAGTTGTAATGAGTAATATGCCATATTCTCAAAATGGCCACCGCCCACCGCCATCCATGCCTTTTTTTTATTAAAAATAAATTATAGAGAATGCTCAGATGTTTTACTTTGGGAATCATGTGTAATTATGGTTTGCGTAGTATGATAAATTTTTTTGGTTACGTTGTCTAGCTCGCAAACAGTAAAATTTATTTTGCTATTTGTCCACTTTCGTTAACATCACTCAGATGGATTCGGTAAATTTTGACTAAACCATATGCCTCAAGTCGAGCCCGCAGGATGAAATGTGTACCTAATAAAAGCACTAATTAAACACATGTACATTTAAATCTAAAAAATACTTTAGGAAAGAAAGACGACTACGTAAAGTTGTATTTATACTTAACGATACAGTCTTTAGTCAGTTGCCTTATGTTTTGCAGTGTAAAAGTACAATCTCAGTATCTTAAGGCTTCCACGGGCATACAGCCCGACTAACAGGCCGAGAAAAGCTTTATATTTAGAACTAGAAGACGCTCGCGACTGCGTACTCGTAGAAATAGTTTCCCTCTACTCCACCTATTTATTTTAGCCCCTTAGGGATGAATTAAAAATCTTAGGAATATTAGTCCAGCGATTTTGGCTGTGCGGTAATCGATCAGCCAGTCAGTTTCTTCTTTTATATAATGAAGTTATAAGAAAGTTACATCTTTAATTAATAGGGCGCGTCAGTCCCTCTATAGGAGTTTTAAGATCAAACAACTTTATCCATTCCCCGAAACCCCACTGCATCACTTTAAGCACACCTTCGTCCCGAGGTATAAACACCATGTTACGTGTTTATACCCGCATTGTACCGTCATTAAACGATTATCGACTATTGTCGGCGTAGGCGTCGCTTACTTTTTGCACTCCTACGTCTAGAGTTCACCGACCTTTCGCACCTCTTAATGACTGGCTCTTAGATCCGAAGAGCAAGGGAGCGCTAGAGCTCAAATAATGGGTTCATGTATTATGTAGAGCCTTTAGAATTAATGTGGTTGCTGTGGATATAATAATTCATTAGCGGTGTGCTAATAAAATTAGTTTTAGGTTGTAATTTGATATAACGACCCGTATACGTTTACATCTGAAGTATATTATGTTATGATCAAATTATATTGGCAAATGTTTAGAACTACTCAACAAAGATCCCCTAAACTCTAAGGACCGTATCAATTAACAGATCGCGACTATAATGTAATGTCTGTCTCAAGATGCGTCAAAAATGACTGAATTTCTATGGCTTGACGTTTATTTTGACGTATCTTGTGACGGGCACCTCAGTCAAGATGAGTTCATTAATACTGAGCCCTAAGATACTCAAGATAAGGCTGTTTCCACCAGAGCTGTGCGAGGCAACGAAGCGGTGTTGCGAGGAAAAATCCACCAATAGGATTATTTTATTTTACTTGCCTCACTATCCTTTTGGTGGATTTTTCCTCGCAACACGGCTTCGCTGCCTCGCACAGTTCTGGTGGAAAGGCAGCCTACTTAGATATAAATGTTACGTCAGCCGCTTATCGTGTGACTTTTCAAAAATACCAAACGTTATTTATCTCTTCTAGCCCCCAAGTTCACCACAGACCATCATTAAGTAAGAGGAGAGTGTACTGTATATTCCGAAAATCATTTTTTCCAAGTGGCGATTAATACCATTCGCATATTTTACCACTTTATTTTTTCTCAATAGCTACTTTTCCCGAAGGGCTTTTTAACCATTCGCATATTTTACCACTTTATTTTTTCTCAGTAGCTACTTTTCCCGAAGGGCTTTCTAACCATTCGCATTTTTTCCGACTATATTTAATTCTCTAATTTCTCAACCAACTCAACTGACCAATGTTTTTAATATCAAAATTAAATTTAACAGAGTCGACGGAGCTCCGCTTGAGCGGAGCTCCTATTTCTGGGTGGTTTTGGCCCTCCGGGCCTGCTGCAAAACTAACATAACCTAAACCTACCTCATATTTATGATAGTCGAGCAGTGGAGAAGAACCCAATTGAAAAATAAATATAATGGGAAAATATACGAATGGTTAGAAAGCCCTTCGGGAAAAGTAGCTATTGAGAAAAAATAAAGTGGTAAAATATGCGAATGGTTAGAAAGCCCTTCGGGAAAAGTAGCTATTGAGAAAAAATAAAGTGGTAAAATATGCGAATGGTATTAATCGCAACTTGGAAAAATCGATTTTCAGAATTTACAGTACACACAGTAAGAGAGATTCCCGTTAAAGATGACAGTAACTTAACTTGACATTTACTTTGCCATTATCTCGAAACTTCTCACTCAGTATCAGATTTAATCCGGCCCTAAATCTACGTTCAGGTACAACAAACTATACTATCAATGGTTTCGAATTCCACTAACTATTAATGCCGTAAAGTTAATAGAAATCCGCTTCGCTCGCTGAAAGCTTTCCCGGTAAGCCGATAGAGAAGTAGTTCGTTTAACAGACTTATCCTCGGTTTTATAAAAGTCCGTTAATAAATATGTCAGATCAAATTTGAGTAACGTCATACAAGTTTTGACATTCCTGATCGAAATTTGTTCTTACGGATATAAAACCCAGCCTAAAAGTATCTATTTTATTGTTACTTGATTTAGGAAATAGTTTGCTGGGAATTCTGGCGCTCAAAAGTTGTCAATTTTATTGCTCTCGCTAATATTACGTAATTTAAAACTAATGTTTTAGGCAGGTACTTTTGGTGATTGTATTTTTTGGTTGTACCTATGGTTTTTTTTTTGCAATCGTCCTTGAACCTAGAAGTTCGCCGTCACCTTTATCCTAATGTCTTTTCAATTGTCTGCATTTAATAAACGTATTATAACAAACATGTCATGTCCAACGCTTTGGAGCATTCTAAATTCAATTTAGACAGTGTTTTCGATAGCATTATCGGGTGATTGTTAAAGCTTTACCGCCACCCACGAAAGCCGTTCGATTAGGTCTAACCTTTGACTGTTAGAAATACGTAAATAGCGTAGCCTGAGTTAGTGTCGGGTTATCGATCAGTTCTTCGAAAACAGGCCTACTGAATAACTGATATGGGCTGGCTGGCTTCGAGCCTTCCGCGCGATGCCAACTTGTGTCGTTTGGCAAGGCTGGGTGAGATCGAGCCGTGGACCCATTAATTGCATGTCGTTGGACAAGTTGGGGCTCAGACTGTTAACCGATGCCAGGAACTCAATATCGGGCCCATTTCGTATCGAAATCATTGTGATATGCATTTAATGCGTTTTAAGCCGGAATAGTCCAAGATCCCAGGGCCTCCTCTAATTTATTTTTTAGTAGACAAAATGTGAGGGATAGAGTACCTAGTGTTTCTATGTATTTTCAACGCACCTGCTAAATTGGGTAGACGACCAATATACACTCGCGGTCAAATAATTCGGGTCAGAGTGCGTTTTTCATACAAACGAGGCTATTTCGAAGCCTTGGTTCCTCGCCAGGGGATGCTTGTAGTGAAATCTGATGATGGATACCCCGAGCATCGATACAGGACTTCCAGAGTGCCTAGGACACCCAACTGATTGAATCTGCGGCTAACGCCGGAATTGTGCATCTTCAGAAAAACATCTAAAATGACAATAAAATGTAAGGAAATCCAAATGCTGACCCAAACTCTCTCGCTGTGGTGTCAACTGATTGTGCTATCAGTTAGGTATCTTAAGAACTTTTGACCTCCTCTATTGAACCTTGGAGTATCCACCATTAAACCTCACTCAAAACAACCCCTGGCTAGGGACCAAGGCTTCGAAATAGCCTCGTTTGTATGAAAAACGCACTCTGACCCGAATTATTTGACCGCGAGTGTATATAGTAACCAGGGGGCCTAATATGGCTGCGTTTATCGCGTGATAAAGTTTAGATAAGGCATCCGTCAGCTTCTGACAGGTAAATAAGGACACGTGTCAAAAAGTGACGGATGCTTTATCCACAGTTGACACGCGATATATAGACGCAGCCATACTAGGCCCGCTGGTGAGAAAGGTAAATAAAAATCGGACTCACCTCACTTAACCCGTCAAGTGGTATGTCAAATTTGTTGTACATCAAAATGAAACTCTATGTCAAATTAATAAGTCACGAAATGTCAAAAATCCTACGCACACATGCTGTGCGTAGGACGTCTGCCGGGTTAAATTATAATATAACAGCTGATTTTCATATTTGTTTTGCAGAATATTAGTAAAAAATAAGATTCAGCCTGCGAAACCCTTCCCGTTGGCTATAACTTCCGCCTTACTCTTGACTGACTATCAATTTTGTACAAAGACACAAAACAAAGGGTTGGCAACGCATTTGCAGTCTTAGGATTGCTCTGCAGTCTTGTGAATGCGAATGTCTATGGGTCACAGTTTCCACTTACTATCAGGTGGCCTGTGTGCTCGTTTGTCATCTCTATGCCATAAAAAAAAAAAAACAAAAAAACAATAAATACTTGAATAGAAAACTACTGACTTGACTCTGGATCTAGACAAGTATATAGCATAAACATCACAAGATGCTTTATGCATGTTGTTAATGAGCAGTTGCGAGTCTTGGAAATAAAATACGCATACTTTGCTTTGTGTGGAGCACGCTTAGCTCCCACTAAAGGTTTATTGTGCCTTTAGGTGCGGGTAGTGCGATTTCAATCTTTTAGACGTTGCCCCTCTGACAGTTGTAGATGTCTAATATTGACCATCGATCACTTCCCTTATCCTATTGTATGCCTAGACGCGGATCCGCGTTCAAAGTTTGGATATATTTTTGTATTTTTTGAAAGCTTGTTCTTATTAGCCGTGTGGTTGCCGGATTAGAATAGTGCCACTCCAAGTCTTCCCGTGGATGTCGTAAAAGCCGATTAAGGTAATAAAGGCGTGTAGTACGGTTAGGCGATGGGCTTGCAACCTGTCACTAATACACTGTTAAACTTCTTCGCCTAAGTGTGCAAAATGTGGTTACAGAATTATCAACAAGTTTTTAGAGTTGTTGGAAATTCTGTAGCTCTGCCTACCCCACTCTCTGGGAATAAAGGCGTGAGTTTATGTATGTATGTATGTTGTTCTTATTACTATATTGTAATCAGAAGAGACTAGAATTTGGTATTGTTTTTGACCTCCACTCCAGCATATGAGAGGTTAAGAATCGTCACGTCTAGCCCTTGCTATACAGCCTCATGCGCTATGACTGTCACGATTTTATGACTTTATGAATCAGGTTTTGAAGTCATCGGCCGCAGGCTCTATTAGAGTGCCCGCTTCAAATTGGAACTAATGCCGCCACTAATTGAACATGCGAATAGGTCAGGCCAATGTTCCCCATGGAAATTGTCCGTTGATCTCGCTTTGTCATTCAAAATTAAACGCCATACGGTAGTTGATTAGCAGTTCGTTATTGTGTGGTAATTAGGTAGACAATGAAATATGTTGGAGTCAAATGCGAAAACATAGGTTTCTGGCCGTTGGAAGGCATTGTATTATTGTGAATATGTATATATTCTCGTAGGAATTTTGAATGAAAAATGGTTCCAGCTTAGGATGTTGCTGGTAGCTATGTGTATAGTGGTAGCATAGTTTTAAAAGCGAGCTCGGCTTTGGTCTAGGTTAACGTGTCGACCAAACTCCCTCGTATATGATTTTTCTCCAACCTGTTCTATAATTCATTGCCAAAGAGAAACTGCAGTATGTAATAGCTAATGGCCCATTGTTAACGCACCGGTGGCGTCCCCATAACGCATGGGTTCATTCAATTACCATAACATGTACCGTGTACCGTAAAAAGTGGACACCTGACTCCTGTCCGTAGCACCTGCGAAATCGACGGCTTGTGACTTGTGAGTTGTGAGCCGTGTTGGGATTTGATCCGTACAATTTATGCTGGTTTTTTTTTGCTGTGCTTGTAGTTTATAGTCGTAGTAATTGTTTCAGTGAGGTAAAAAAACTTGTTTGCGTTCTAAACGGTCACAAGAGTCCTTTTATATCTTTGAATACCTTCCAGCGATTGCGATGGGATAGTGAAATGTTTATTCGTCTTTATTTTCGTTTATTTAGTTGATTTTTGCTCCCACGGGAACTGTTGAATTTTTAGCAGATAGTATCTTTTGTCTTGATCTAAAGTTATTCATGTAACGTTCACAATCCTATCACTAGTAGGTATCACTACTATAATAAAACAAAGTCCCGCGCCGCGTCTGTCTGTATGTTCGTATGCAATTTTCTACATCAGTTAGAAAATTTTTCACGGAAGGTTTTGATGTAAGTATTATAAATTCTGGTTTAGATACAGAAAACTCGCATAAGCCGAAGCGAAGGCAGGGCGAGTCGCTAGTTTCATAATAAAAGTAAGAAATACACGGGGTTATTGTAAGCTAGGTAGCGTCTAAACCTTGTCATGTCGGGATATCGATGTAGCGCTTATAAAAAGTATAAAGCTGTAGCTATACAACAGTTGCCGCTTGCGGTATGACTACGAGTTTTTACGCGCCGCCGCAGCCTCTGATGACTCACACTCGTGCGCAACTGGCATGGCGGGCCGCGTTTCCATACTCTCGGAATACACGATTTTATTATTACATGTAAGGACTGTTCAATTTACTAAGCGGACATACTTAATTCAATATTAATCCTTCAACTAAAAAAATACTGATAGGCAGTGGCTGGTTATAAAATAAACATAGACAAGTCTATCAAGTGTCGTATTTTTTTTTTTAATTGTCGAAATATTTTTCACGATGGAGCGAATTAATATTAAAGATCGCAAATGAATCTTGCAAAAATGGTGAACAGGCCAATTTTCACTGCGGAAAATTGCGAATGAGTTTAAATGTTCCACGTCAGCCGTGTTTCAAATCATGAAAAAATTTGGAGAGCATCATACGCTCGACGATTTACCAAAATCGCGGCGGAGAAGTGGCCCGGCTAACCCAAATGTCGAAGAAAAAGTCGTGCGGCTGTTAAAATCAACAAAGTACCTACATGTCCGTTCGTGAAATTGCTAAAAAAAGCAGGTATTAGCGTAGGCACTGTATAAATATCAAGAAAAGAAATAATATACGGACATATAAGAAGCAAAAAATGCCGAAGAGAAGTGCCGAGCAACAAATACGGTCAAAAAAAAGATGCCGCAATTTATACGATATTTTGCTGCAAAATAAATCTCGATGCATTCTCATGGGCGACGAAACGTACGTGAAATTTGACACCAGTACGTTACCGGGGCCCCAGTATTACAATGCGGCTGTAGGAGAAATTGTACCCGATTCCAAAAAAATTATAAAAATTGTCAAATTCCTAAGAAGAAAGTCCTTGTATGGCAGGCAATTTGTTCCTGTGGCCTCAAAAGTACGACTTATTTTGCAACTGGAACTATTGGTGGCGAAATTTATAGAAAGGAATGCATCACAAAACGGTTACTTCCTATATATAGAAAGCACAGTATTCCCCCTTTGTTTTGGCCGGATCTAGCGAGTGCTCACTATGCTGGTGAGACTGTGGTGCTATTAAATTCAAAAAACATCTATTTTGTTAAGAAAGAAGACAACCCACCAAACTGCCCGGAGCTCCGCCCCATCGAGCGATACTGGGCCATTGTAAAAAGATACTTGAGGAAGGATGGCCGAGAAGCTAATACATTGGCAGAATTTAAACGCATGTGGTTTGCTGCTTGTAGAAAAGTATCCAAAAGCGATGTGCAAACACTTATGCGACGAATCCGGGCTAAAGTCCGAAATTTTTACCGTTGTATATAATTCTTTTTTTCTTGTGTTATATATTACTTTATTTTAATATTGTAAATAAATATTCACCGTAATAAAGATGTATTTGTTTTAAAAAATCCGTAAAGGAACCTATTTTTGATGTCCGCTTAGTAAATTGAACAGTCCTTATCTTTCTCAGTTGTGTTGATATCCCACTGAAAACGTTTAAAATTAAGCAAATGTAGAAGTTTACGTAGTTTATTTGCTACACTTGTGCAGTTGTTTGCTTGTTTGAGTAAATGGGCTGGAGTGATAGAGAGAAGTCCTCATGTGATTGCACGGAAAGTGGCAATGTCTCTCTCAGTTGTATTATAATATCCTTCTGAAAACCTTAAAAAGCAAGCAAGAGATAGAGAGGAATCTTATGCTCTGCAGTCGTTTAATGTGTGTAGACCATGGAAAGTAGCAATATGGCAGATCATGTCACGTGTAAGGAAAACCGATGAATGTTGCCATTTTGGTATTAGTTTTTCCTTGCCCGGCCATCTCCATAAAAAAAAACGCAATCGGTTCAGCGGTTTACCCGTAAAAGTGTATACAAAGTTATTTTCACTTTTTTAATATTAGCATGGATTATTCAGCATGGTATTGCAACCTGCTTCGATAAGTTATCAATCAATGAGGCCACTGAACTTTTAAATGTATTCGTTATAAGATTACGATCGTATGCAACCATTTAATAAATCCTTTTGTAGTTAGGTACTGTTAGTGATTATTGTTATCGTTTGGTCAAAGGAAACTTTCACATGCCCCGAGTTCAATTGCTCACTGAATATAATCGGTCAGCTATATTGTATTGCAAGAGAAACACGAAACATGTTACGTATTAAAAGTACGAATCGACCTGATTGTAATAAAGTATATATATTCAAATCGGTCGCTGTCGAGTACAAAAACATTTTAAATGGTAATTAAAGATTCTGGCACTCGATAAGCTAAGTAAAAATTCCTGTTTTGGTAGTTCCCGTTAGTATACTGATGTAGATAATTATAACGCCTATAAATAAGGAAATAAACGACATCCTAATTATCCCAAACTTCCTGTAATATAAATAGATCAATTAGCTGATTCAGGTGAATGACGATTTTCAGACGCTTATCTCCGACGTCACGTGCGTCCTTTCTTTCCGATACCCCCCTTTGCCCCCTTAGGCTGATAACCGGACAGGCAGCGCGCGCGCACCGCTACCTCAGTCTTCCCCCAACCGTCGCTCTAAGCGCACGTTCCGCGGTCCCCCCCGAATATTTCTCAGTGATGTGATGCTATCGTTTTTTTACCTTGTCAGTGAGTGCTAAAGTGACGACAAACAAGTGGTCGTAGTGATAAAAAGTGGGTGCCAACCCAACAGTGCACTGAGATACCGTTGGAGCGCGCTCCGGTGAAGCGGTTAATAACTTTGGATCTACAGTGACTGTGTAGTGACGCTAAGATTTATTGCGAGGAAAGGTTTACCTTGATCGGTAAAAGGAGACTACGTTATTAATAATTATAAAAGAATATACCTCTATCCCAAAAACGTTGAGATAGTTACGATATTGACGTAAGGTTGCAAAGCGTTGACAGAATTCGTTACGTTTGCGTGTTGACTCATTTCCTTAACGTTTGCACAGATTATCTTCTTAGAATTGTTAGTTTAGGTTTGCAGAAATGCAGGAAAATTGCACTAAGTTTTTATCCATTGTTAAAGTTTCACGGTTTTGAGGACATTTCGTTTGTTCCGGAGGTTTAAGTCGCGCTTGATCGACCGCAAAGGAAGGTTTTTCGGCCGGGTGAAACGGCAGCAACTGGACCTTGATATCCGGCGTTGCAACAGAATACAATCGAGCTGGTTTGGCGGCGTGAAGCGCAAGTCAACAGCTTATTGTTGTTTTATCAACCTTTATACGGCCACTTTAATGACGTCCACTAAGCTCCATTTATGGTTTAGTATTTGCGTCAGGATTTATTAGCAATGACCGGTTTTCAATAATTGTCTAGATTAGGTTAAGAAAACACGTTTGACAATCAACGTCTTATCACAGCTAGTCTATATATAATCGCGTACCACTTGCTTTATCTTATCCTCGTTGATTAATGTTGATCGTTTAAACGGATCTACCCGTCCTAAGTTTGCGTCGCTTGAAGTTTTAACTTGCACCAGTTCTTTCGAACCATTTTATATCGCCAAGGTTAAAATCAGGTTCACGCGCACTACCTATTTGGCATTGTTCTCCTTTAGAGCTTACCTCTACATTCCCGCTTTACTAACATTTGCATCGACTATTGCTTCGATCGTATGGATTACTTGATAGTTGATAACCTGAATTTGTTATTTAAATGCATGCTATAAATTACAATGTCGTCGACGTGGATTGACAGACGGTTTTGTAATATTATTCATACCCTGCGATACTGTAACAGGATTTCGTAATCTGTCTTGTCTAGTTTGCCGTAAACAAATGATTATGTCTGCACTCATATTTCATTCATGATCTATAATTTCTTGAGAACTAGCTTTTAGCGGTTCAATTGCTACTCAATTTGGCTTTTCTTTTGCAACACACGTTACAATTGAGTACTCAGTTATTATGAGAAAGAAACGGCTAACTGCTATATTATTGTCATCATTATCATCCTCGTTTCCTTGTCCGACACAAGGTAGAGTCGGCACAGCATGTCTTCTTCCAATCTCTATCCGCTGTCATGCTTCACACAATCCATCTCAACCTTTTTCAGTCTGCCTCTGCCCTTATATCCATCTACACTCAATACGTTATTACGTTGTACTTGTATATAATTGTTACTTTATATATTTGTTGTTTAGGTTTCACTAGACTTCCCTATACGCAAATAAGAGTTGATTGTTCTCCAAAACTTTCACATGGCCATCATCGTATTGTCTTGAACTCTGAGGCTTTCGATTAACATTTTAATGATCAACATAATCAACACCCATGTGATTGTAAAAGCAAGTGTCATTCTGGCTTTCTACGCTTGCGCAATAGGAAAGTGTGGGAGTAAAGCTACGGTTTGGTAATGCGCCTTGTGCGTTTTTAATTATCTAATAGAGCCCCCTATGCGGGCGAAAACACTTTTTAAACACACAATTCTAACTTAATTTGATGAAAGCGAAAGTAGGCTGGTTTCTTTGTTTGTCCTTTTATATCTTGGAGCTGATTGTCGTGATTGTTGGAAAGCACTAATGTTCATTCAGACGATTGTAGGCATTCCTTCATTGTCCTCAAGGTTGGCAACGCAATTGCAGTCTTGGGACCGTATTTATAAATTTATCTTGAGTTATACATGTGACTCAAGACACGTCTACTCAAAGACAACTGTCATTTCTAACTCAGGGTGCTAAAGGGTCATGTAAGTTGATTAAATAGGGTCCTCAGGATTGCAGTTTTGAGACTACAGAAGATGGTCTGTGTGCTCGTTTGCCTACTCAATGTTGTAAAAAAAACGACTAAACTCAATTTCACGCTAATTAATTATCGAGCATAACTTACCATATGTGTATATCTAATAAATGATAGTGTGTTGGTATATAGTTTCAAATACACGATATAACTCCGAATACAATGTTTTGATGGAAAACTTTCATTTTGAAATCGCTTATAAATCAAACTTAACCCAACCTACGTGTAGCAATTGTATTATGCGTTAAATCTAAAACAGCTCCAGCATAGCCTTCGGTAAAATGAAAATTCGGGCAAATGAATATTCGGTATAAAATATTTCGGAGTATTTGGGTGTTCCCAGTTTGAATAGAGCTAATGACGAGAATTGTTGTGCCTGCAAGCCTGCAAGCCTCACAGTATTGATTTATGCGCACGCTTTTAGTCGCCATTTTGAGGGTTGCAAATACAAATCCCATTTCTGTTGGGTTGAAAATTGAATGTCCGCGTTCAACCAATAGCGTCGAGCTGAGTACCTACTGTATCATGTATGTAATGGTTTTCTTCCTTTATTAGTTTCACTAAAGGATCGACATTATTCCGATTGCTAAACCGCTATTAGTTTAGTAATGCAGTGTAATTACAGCATTTTATTGCATTTTAAACGTTAAACGTTCTCTTTTTGCGCAGCCTTCACCTTGGATTTTCAGTTTTTGCTTCTCAGTGTTCGCTTCAGCGATCTTTTGACATTGCATTTCAATGATAATTCAGATACTGACATTTAACTATAGTTCTATTCTACCTACGTGCGATGCTAGATGATATTTTTGGGTAAAAATAAACTAGTGATATTTCAAAGGGTTGACTAACGCGTGATTATATCTTGTATTTCATAGGTATCTTCGTAACGATATCCCGCCAATGGAACTGTCGCGTGTTATCGCGGCGAACATAAAGGCAGTGATAACGATAAGAATGTACAGGTGATGTCACCTGTAGTCAAGTCGGGATTGTTTCTCGTTATACTAATCAATACTGCATTATAGATCTACTGGCGAATCCGCATAATCACATAGGTACTTAACGCAAGTAGAAAAGGCAAACGCGTTCACATGTCATATCACCTACTGTACCTACTGGGGCTTAGATCCGAGGCCCATTAATATTTGTAATCTCAAGACTGCTGTCCTAAGACTGCAAACGCGCTAGGAGTGTACAACAACACGAATTCACACAAAGGTATACTTATAGTATTTTACTACTACAGGCGTGGTTCTTCCGCAGACTCGCTAAAGGTTCTATGTACCAAAATATCGACGTAAGTTTTAACTATTACTATTATGCAACTGCACATAGTTGTAACATGCATACATAATCATGAATAATGTTAACAATCACTTTGTAGATGAGAATCATTAGTCACGTGTATCTCCTGATTGGAGATAAAATTTAGAAGAATGGCTTAACGTAGAAAACATGATGAAGCAAGGCTTATGCATTCCAAAGTTATAGCAACATCAGTGACACAATTTGCATTAGTTGCTGTTTAAGAATGAAGCTATCAGTTTTAGGCGATATATTGGATATCACAATTAGATCGCGATAAAAAGCAATTAAAAGTTAAATTTAATTTGCCACAATCGATACGATTTTGCGTTTGAAAATGAATTATGTAACGTAAACATGACGTAATGGTACTCGTTTTTAGACCGCGTGCACCTGACGTTCCATACCTACTATCTGTCTACCCCATTGGGAGACTGGCTTGTAGGTATATATGTGTATGTATGTATGATACACGTAATATACAATACTTAATATGATTAGGTGAATTAAAACGTATGTCTGCAAAACATGACGTACCTATTTAAATCGAATTTATCGAATTGAGTTCTTGCAAAAGTATGTAACCGTACTCGGTTTCAGATTTCGTTGAATACATTTCTCGAACGGTAGAGTCCACTTATCGTTGCCTTATTCAGAAAGAATATAATGATGAATTAAGTTCACGCCTTTTAAGTTTGCTCCGTCCTCGCCTAAGGTTGCCGCGCAACCTTAACATGGTTAACTAGCCGTGTTAAAATATTTAATTATTTGCTCGCAATACGTGCATTTTATACTTCAACAGTACGTATATATAAGCATCTTTCGTAACTGATTAGGGATGACCAGAGTGAAAAACAAGTCGGGGGCAATTTGTGCTAACTGTCCAGGCGTATAACTCGAGTTTATCGCAGTGACTTTATTTAGTTTTGATCTACCACCAAGCAGCAATGTTCGCATTGTTCTCTTCCGTTTTGAGGACAAGACAACTTAGCGGAAATACTAGCATAGAGGCATTCCATCTTGATATTTAACGTTTGCCATAGCAAAAAAAGGGGGTAATGTTTATCGCTCTGGATAAATGTGGATAAAGCATTCGTCACACTTGCACTTACTTGCCAACCAGGCAGTTAACACTAAAAAAATACCGGGTCTGATGGACACCACTGATATAACATTATTTTGACTTAGGCATAGTACCTATAGTACTACATAGCATAGCATGGCATAGTGTAGTAGTATTTCTTGTACTTTTGACATAACATGCAATGTATACTGTGACTTACTTTGGAATATAAATATCATTCATTCATTCATTCATTCATTCATTCATTTAGGTATTCATTAGTACAAGTATGTTAGGAGAGTTTAGCAGTTGAAAATGGTTTTCTATTGTAAATGAATGGTAGGAATCTATCGGTTGATATAAATTTGGATTTACCGCTGGCATTCAAACAGTTTATTTACACAAATATTATTTATTCAGCTGCATTTGGATCCGCAAATTCGCAGAGCCGTTCGATATATTGTTGTGGTTAGTGGCATTGTGGGATATTTCGGGGCATTGTTTTTCATTTTCATCTTGTTCTTTACAGTTTCGAACAAATTGCTTTTGACGTTTCTTTGTATTTATTTAAGAGTCTACATATTTTTTCATGTTGTTCCTCGGGTTTAATTACTCAAGACAGCAAACTATTAGCGGTTCCGTTCGCATATTGTTTACTTACATTATACACGGCATTCAAACAAAGGCGACGCACAACCGGGCGCTCTTGTGCCAGTTTGTCTGTCAACAGTACCTTAGTCAACTCTTGTACACGTAATACAACTCGTACCCCATTATATAATATGCTAAAAGCTCCCAAAAGTGTGTCCTAAAGTTTTATTTTCTCGCTTGTCGCTCAGTGCGTTTTTATCGTTTCAGACTAGATAGAAAGCGAGATCCGAGCGACAGACAAGTAGCGGACAACTTGTGCTAGTCCTCCGTAATATCCTTTATCGCGGTGGATAAACCATTCGTCGCTGTCGCACTAACACACTGGTCAGAAAGTGACAGACGTTTCATCCACGTTTGTCCTCTTCGATAAACATGACCATAATAGGCCCGCTGTATGGGGTTTGGACATATTCTAACGCGATATGACGGGTCATATAGTAGCCGCATTACCATTACCAGTATTACCACCCGCAGAGCGAATCCGCTAACCGCCATGACCAATAACAAGCCGAAAAATCGCAAATATCTCCGCAATCTGCTCCATAATTGGGCGAAAACTAATTACGACATGTACGTAGGGAAGTTTGTGTAATAAGCGGTCTGCGGACCTCGCGTAATTACGTCGCTTTCGGAGTTTGGACCTGATGACGGAGCTTGGAACGTGGTTATTTGAAAATATGCCTGTCATCACTAATTATTTCGTCTTGTTTTACTAAAAGGATAAAGTAAAAGATGCTCATTCAGTACGTAGGCCGCAAAGGCACACGACAAAAATATACTATCGCTTTCCAAAACCACAAAGACCACTGCTATGAAGAAATGCTGCAAAAAAACTCGAGACAGTGTTTTTTTTAAATATTGACCTAGCATTATATAAAAAAAATAATTTGTATGAATACAAAAAGAAAAAAAGTTTGTTGAACCACTTGTACGCCCTTGAATTCGTAACAAGACATTTTAGCAAATTAATGTTGCTTGTAATGCTCGTGTAACATTTAACGCAGCCATATTGTTAGATCACGTTTAGTCTACAGTAAGCCCGTAGTAAACAGAAAGGCAAAAGGAAAACATTACCCGTGGAAGGCAAACAAGTGCGCGTTCGTTGCCGGCTTATCTGATAAGAGATAGCTGCGAGGACGCGATATCGGTGCAGTACCTGGGATAACGGTGCATTACAAAGTTTTCTTTAAAGATAGTAAAAGTGTGCTAGGGATAAAATATATATACATATATTACATATATTTTATCCCTAGCTCTTATTCATAAACGCACTATTACTAAAGTATGCTTGTAATATGCTTCGACCTTGTCTTGCATTCTGACATGTTTTAATAGAGAGTGTGGTTGCCGGGTTAGAATAGTGCCACTCCATGTCTTCCCGTGGATGTCGTAAGAGGCGGCTAAGGGAATAAAGGCGTATAGTACTGTTAGGCGATGGGCTTGCAACCTGTCACTAATACACTGGTAAACATCTTAGCCTAAGTGTGCAAAATGTGGTTATAGAATTATCAACAAATTTTTTGAGTTGGTAATTCTGTAGCTCTGCCTACCCCACTCTGGGAATAAAGGCGTGAGTTTATGTATGTATGTATGTATGTGACATAACATAACATACTTCAACTAAAATAAGTTGGAATATTGTTACGTGGTTTCATCTACTTCGTATACACTGTACTCAAGGGTTCGCTAATAATTTCCCCTGTTGCTCGGCAGACTGATGTGATTGCATTGCAAGAGCGATGCGTTACATTGCGTTGCCACCTGGTATATATAGCGGAAGTGTTCGGCTGCATCTCGCATTTACACCATGTAATGCATGTTACTTACTTCCTAGTGATGTTTACTTGTTTCTAATCAGGTACTGCAGATTATGTGGTTACTCCTCAAAAAGTAGTTAACATCAACGTCTGTAGTAGAAACAGTCACAATTTTACTCATCAAAAGTGTATCAAAGTTTTCTGCGAATATCCCCAGGGTGATTTGCTATGAAGGCTGTAAGTACACTACGGAATGAAACCATAATATGATTATAGCTATGAGTGTAACAATGTTCGATCTTTTATAGTCTCGAGGTTATCAAATAACATCTAATTGACATTCCAGCGACGCGAACTAGCCTTTAAAAGCGCCGGATTATCATAACCACCAGTAACATTGGTCGGCTTATTTTGGATCCTTCCCAAAACGGTAACTGGGACAAAGTGCGGAAGGCAAATATTTGATCCTGCCACCGGAGCGCCGAACTCGCCTTCCCCTGATAGCTCTAGTAAACAGCGTGAATTATGAACTTGAGCCTATTAGGGGTTGTTTACTCGTTTATTCTTTTGTTATTTTATTTAAGATTACTATACTATTTCGTTACCTGATTAGTCTTGGGTGTGTAGTGTAAACAATTTCTTCCCGTAGTTATTATGTTTTATACATTCATAAATTCATAATCATCTCATTGGTATCGTTCTACAACTATGTCTAAATATATTTTGTCTTCGGAATCCACGTCGTTTGAAATATTTAGAACATAACATTCTTTCAAACCTGACTTATATTTAAACAGCCTCTGTATTCGGTCATGCATTCCTGAGATAGCGATTGTTCGGTATCTACCTGAACTTTAACAAGTAGAAATGTTGAAACCTGCCTCTTTGTTCCTATTGTTTCGAACATGACCTCTCCAATCCTACCTTTACCGGGAACTACTCTAACTGTAGAGTACTCGTTATTTTGATTTCCCTGTAGAGATAGCCGGATGGAAACCCAGCGAAGACAATGGGTACGTATCTCAAGTCGAATTTGTATAGGAAAGGGTCTATGTTATCTTTATTTGATATATGATCATGAAATCTGTGCAAGTTAAATTGCTCTGTTAGGTCTTGCTTAAGAATTTATTTTTTTCTTAGACTTTCCATGCGTTCAAAGCACATTCAAACAAAAACTCTCAAAAGTCCTCTTTTAAAAGTTTTTCGTCGAAATATAAACTTCAAACGGAAAACAAATGCCTGAATTGAATCGTATTGTGTTTTAGTCATAGTAGTAGAATTAGGTTTGCATCTGGAATGCTGGTATGCTCCGGCTCCCAGCAAACCGCATTATTCGCGTGGTTGTGAAAACTTTTATTGTGTTCTGGATGCTAAATTTCACCATTGTTCTCATCACGTCCTTGCGTAACTAGACACAACACAGGTCCTCACTATGCGAATCACGCTTTATATACATACATACACATACATAAACTCACGCCTTTATTCCCAGAGTGGGGTAGGCAGAGCTACAGAATTTCCAACAACTCTTAAACTTTTTGATAGTTCTGTAACCATATTTTGAACACTTAGGCGAAGATGTTTAACAGTGTATTAGTGACAGGTTGCAAGCCCATCGCCTTATATATGAGGCTTAATTACATGTTATTGTTTCAGTGATACTCGTGTCTTCATAAACTTGACTTTTATAATCTCTAGCAATCAATATGGAACTGGTGAATAGGGTTACATAAGAATTATGACATAGTGGCTCCGACCCTGTTATAAGTTATCGCTTTATACTATAAATTTATAGGTCGATAATAAATACGATGTTTTAAAGATGTAGTGTCGATGGCGTCACAATATCATAGCCATACTAGAACTTAGTAAGAATGGGTAGTTTCTCCACTACGCTAAAATAGTAAATTGTCATGTTCTTTTAATTTTCGGAGCAAGTTTTTTACTTAAATCATCTTTGATCTTTGCCATATTAAATGGGAAATCGAGTAGAGCGTAAATTTAGTCACTACGATACTTTAATTAATATACTTTTTATGTAGGTTGTGGATCGTGTCATTTTCAAAGTAACTGTGTGCAGTTTCTGGCTTGTAGATATCGTGTAAGTGTGAACAAGCAACATAAAGCAAGGAGGTTGGCACGTGTTTTTCTTTTCGCACAAGACTCGGGCACGCTCCGTCTGGTCTCTCGGTCAACGCAACGGTATTCCGTAACGGTACCGGCATCAGATTAATTGTGCCGAAATTTGGAACGTCTCGGTAACCATTCGTCGGTACGCTTGCTTTTGAAAGTTCATCAATTTTGATACTATTAATGTCAGCTCAACTGTCAGAAAGAGCAAACATAATGCCTATCGGTCACGTGATTATCATGTCGGTTATTATCTCCTAAGTCATTATAAATGTTAAGTGTTGCATGCTAATTATATTCAATCGCAGTTTATTCTGCATTCCTAGACTTATTCTAGACGCAACTAGATTTGAACGGGTTACAATTTAACTGTGCCACTGCGCCCACCAAAGCTCTAAATTAACTGTCTGTGGGAGGTTCGGCGAAGGCAGTCTATGCCACTCTGCTGTAGGCGTTCTAACTGTTAGACGGTGAAATAGTGCTGTAGGTTCACGATTGTATGCCAAAAATGGATAAGGATGCCCGATTTTCCTACGATCATAATTATAATTGCTTTTATGCCACAGGTTAATTCTGAGATTGTCTTGAGATGCGAAAGCATTTGTAAAGTTTACTTCATTATGTCACAGTCAGAAGAGTTGCCTGTTTTATAAATGACAACAAAACACGCAGACATACTTGAAAAATATACTATAGATTAAATCAGCTATTTGTGACTGTGATTTTGGAAAGGTTCTCTTGATATGTATCTAGAGAAATAATTATCTACTAAAACCCCTAAAAGTTACCACAACTTTGACTTGACACATCGCATTTGATTTTCAGGATTTACAAAGCTTTTCTGTAATATAAAACATCTAATCCCACCTCAACTCTGAATTTAAGTGAACTAAATGAGTAAGGTGTAACCACTTTACAATCTAAAGCGCGAGCTGTTTATCTGCCCCACCTTATTGACAAAACGAGGGATAGTTTCTAATCTAGCTTGGTCGGTTAACGTTCTGATTTCTCGTTTTTGTAACACTTTACATTATTTAATCATACCATTTTCAATCGAATACGATAATGACTCTAACGAACATACATCTAGTTGTTCACTGACGTATTTTGTTATTTGATCGGTCAGTTATGAAGAGAATATTCTTGATATTATCAATGAGAGATCAAGTAGGAAATAACTGAGCAAGGTCGAAGAATAAAACAACACGTTGGTGCAACTATTGTTGCCTATGAAATGAGAATATTACAATATTTAGACAAATCGATTCCTTGCGTTTTCGATAATAAAATTTACATATTTATTCTAAACTTTTAAACTTAAACCTCACCATAAAGCTTAAATCTCTAGATTTTCAATTTACGAGTGCGCTCTACGCGTCCAGACGATAACAAAGAGATCTAATTATTACAATGCAATATGGTGAAAAAGTGGATACATCTCTTTGTAGTCGACTGTACTCTTCGGATAGGTTTGTTCTATGTACTGTTCAATTGACATTAATTATCAAGAATTCTATATTAATGGCGCTGTCTGTTATTGATGTATGAATTTGAATCGCACTTCAAGAAAGATGTAGGTTTGAAACGTACAAGGCAAGTCAATGTTTACACAGGCCTCGCCTTGCATGACATGTGTTAGTTAATATAGGATCTAGATCAGAACCGGCTGGGGTCGTCCAGTCTAGCTTTCTATTTCGCCGAGCTAATACTAGATCTGTCCGTTTGCTGTTTTTTTTTACTCATTACTCATTAGTTCATTACGTTAATGGACTCGTTATATCTGTAAAGAAAGTAATTTTCTGAGCACTTTCAATTAGAAATCAAGAAAGTTTAATCAATGACAGTCCACGTTTTCAATAAACTTGAAGTACTATTCTGCCGTCCTAAGTAAAAACGCAGTAACTAAGATAAACCTCCTGTTGTAATATCAACCTTATTGTTAACGACATAGAATTGAACCTTCTTTGGTGATTGAATTCAAGATACTGCTTATTGGATTAGGAGGGCAGTATTTCTGTCTTGATAATCCAAGTGGCGGCATCTTAGATAATACTCCAGTAGCAATCGCAACTTCATTTCTAGCAGGGGAGCATTTAATCTGCTTTGGCTATTAAATTGGAGATACCGCTTATTGGAATAGGACTTCAGCATTTATAAGGATAATGACAAAATTACATATGGTACCCGTTTTGTAGGTACATAACTTTGGTAACCCCTAGTAGTAATCATCTGTGGGAACATTAACGCGTGGTGATTCATTGAGAAAAGATTCAGGCCGTCATCAACTGATTTAATAGCTAACACACGACACTGACTTTGAAATACTTTAGGTACACAGTTGGTTTAAAGTAACAAGAAATGACACCACAGGCAATAAATATGGACTGTTAAAATACATTCGGAAATCACATCTAAGTAAGGCGGGCGGTAATATAATTCAAACTGGAATGCAAATGCCAGAAAGGTATTAAGAAACGTAATATTAATTATCTACGCGGGATATAATTTAAGACTGCGAATTCTCCCGTAATACCGAATGTTCAGGAATAATTAATGGTTTTTACGTATCGGCCCGTTTATACCGCCAGACAAATGAAAATTCGCTTTAGTACAGCCCTCTTTTTAATTAAACTAATATTCTGCCTTAAACTAAGTGCCTCAACTCAATCAAAGAATTTTACTTTTATACCCAGTGTATTAGAGCCATTAATTCCACACGAGAACTAAGTTAGGAGCTACCTTTTTAAGTCTAAATATAACTAAACAATGTGAAACTTTCACCTCGCGTCGTCCCACATCGGTTACGTCATAATGACTGGTTCCAACAGTTTGTCTGTTTCTTTTCTCCAAAAACCTGTTCAGTTTATGGATGAACGGGTTTTATGGTGCGACACTTTTAACACTTTTTTCGATTCGTTATAGATTCGTGATTTTCGTAAGATGTGAAAGTTATGGGTCCTTATTTGGCAAGGACTATTAGTTACGGTATAATACGAAAATTTGCCATGCTCAAATGCAAATGTTACAAAGATCGATTAATTTGCAACGCAAATGTCTCTGTACCTTTGTTCATGAATTCTAGCCTAGAACAAGTCGACTTGGCGATAGTCCGAATATTGATTCAATGTTATTATTTCATTCCTCGTTCGGTAAATAAGTAAATATTGTAATCAGGCTTTATGTACGTGCAATATAATTGCACTTGTGCTTGTAAGGCCCCTCGAAAGCCTTTTATCGACGTAACAATCGCAGGGGGTGGATTTCGCCGCATCACGTCAATCGTTAGCCGTTCCCTCGGAAACGTTGAGCATTGAACTTTCACTCTTTCAATCAAAGGGCAATGATTTACCAATTGGCTAAGTAAAGTTTTTGGAAGATATGTATATTATATTTTTTATCGATAGTCGTCATCCTAAAGATCAAGAAATTGCGGCTCTTTTATTTTTATTTCCTCTAATATTTTAGAAATATTTTTTTTACTTATGAAGTTGACATTTGTACACTTCAATGACTGACTAGCTTGTTGCCTTCGTACTTAATGAAAAAGAAAAAAAACACTTCTATATCTGTCATTGTCAAATCAAATCAAAGTAAACAAACAATTCAATACAACGGCTATTTTCTGTTTGCTTGTGTTTCATGTGATCAGTGTTTTTAGAAATATTTTTAACGATCTCAGAACGAACTCTGGACTTTCGTTTTGCCGCTTTGCTTTAAGAGCTTTGCACGATATTTGGTCTAAGATTTATTTTCGAACCCTTTGGCACTTCTTCTTGGACACCGATTTCTTCCTTTTTCGACGACTCTTGCTCTGCTTTTTGATAGCCACGAGAGCACTTTTGAATTGTACAATCCACGCAATGAATTCAGGCAATCCCACACGGACTGTGTGTCTTCGTCCGGTGCTCGTGAGTCACGCTCCGGCGCCCGCGCAGCCTCTAATGGTGGTCCGTTTGAGGAGCGGTCAGCGATCAAATAAAACTACCCTTAGCTTTGTTATGGTCGCATTCCGCTATGGATAAATGTAGATGAAAAATTTGTTACTTTACCTATAATTATAGCAATAGTTTTACATTCCGAAACTGACAATAGTCGTCTATTTTAGTAATATTCGGGTGGTCGAACACTGTCATTCGAATAACAGAATGTTGTTGTTTATGTTTGTGTTGCGGATGTGACTTAAACCACAGTCTCGTGACGGAAGCATCGACCGCGCGGACGGGGTCGCGTAACGTTCGTGATGGATTGCTGCCTTCGCTCACCGTACGCCAACAACAATTATTTGCCAAATACCTGGGTATATCAGTTTACATTTCAACCAATGTTTGATCAAATTGTTCAAACGCGTAGACCCGCATTCGCTAACCCGTAATGCGAAATTAGGTTTGCGATGAGTCATATTGAATGAGAACCTCATTACCGTGCTATAGAGCAGTTTGAAGTCTGTACTGCCATTTTGATTACAGAGGATGCATCCTATGATTGTGACATGAAATTCCAACTTCAAATTGTAACTAGTTAAAATTACTTTTTAAAAATTAGGCGGGTAGTAAGATTTAGGGAATCTTTTACGTTGTACCTTATTTATTCCTTTAGCTTAATATGAGAACCACCAACCGATACGAGTTTTTTTTTACTAAAAAGGAGGTTGAAACTGGTTTGCCAAGGCCCCGCGGCAAAAAATACAAAAATGGCCACTCGAAATGTTCCTTTAAACGCTTGCTAATTTGCGTAGGCTTGCTATTACAGCATTAATCTCTGGTTATACTCTAAAAGGAACTGCTAGTTGTGTAACTAATAGGCCCTCGTGTAATACACGATCTTTATAATGCTTGAATAATGCTAATAAAAACCTCTCTTTGTCTATTAACATATCGTCAATGTAATCTGGCAAAACGTCGTCTGAATTATACCTACATATGTATCTCTTTATCTCTTGATTCGTATTTCAGATTGACGTCACATTAGCTATTCTACGGAAATTAAGACATAGCTATTGAATTAGTCTGCAATACCCGTCAATGTCTAGATTACGTTGAGATTGCAAACAGACACCTCAGCTACGGCGGAAGCTTGCGGTTCACATATTGTTGTATACCACATCGCATTTCCACCCTACTGGCATGGCTATACGGTTGATATTAGAAGGTAATCATGGTACGACAGTGTTGTGGTAGACTAGGGTGTATATTACAGTTATTTGAAGCTCTGTAATCTGAGACAGCTGTGTCTACCCTGGACACTCCAGGTTATTCATTTTTAATTTAAAAATTAAATGTGTCTTACATTCCCATCGTCGTTAAAACCCTATCATTGTTCAAAAAGTACTAATCAGTATACGTAGTTATTCGTGAGATATATATTTTTGAAACAGTATAATTTATAAAGAGATATTTATAGTACGTAAAGAAAGTTTCTTTGCATACTTTGAGTACAGTTTTCCCGTCGTTTTTATGCCCTTGACCTTCTAAATCGGATCCTAAAGAAAATTTTCTACTCTTGCACGCGATTTCCACCAACGCTCCGATGAATTCGTAAATAGATTGGATCTTCAAAGTATTTATATCCATATTAGGTACGTGTATAAAAATAACTTGTTTATTTACAAGCTCTATTTTGGCTGCACTTGTGTTAGAACTTCTGATGGCAAAGGTATTAAACCTAACTACTGATGTTATTGTTATACAAAACGAAAACAGTCGTGTCGTGTGGTATTTAGACTGATTCTGACTCATTATTACTATATAAAAACTGACATCGTGTCTACAACAAAACGAAAATTACCCCTACCACCCCAATTAACAACCTGTGTTACACTAACCTTGTTCTGAACCGCAACATATCTCTTTTGTTGAGGTACCTTTACCTATTAAGCGTTTATAGTTTAATGGCCGACATTTATCCGTATGACACGAATCAGAGTGTTCGTGGATTTGGACGACGCGAAAACATTGTTGTGAGCTCCGTGAGTCATACACGTTTCACTCACCATCTGTCGCAACCTCGACTCGGCTCCAAGGCCCATAATACTATAACTCTTGCGACATTCCTTTATTTATACACACATATCCAGATTTAATTATCCGACTATTAAGTACACCATTCGCTTAGCGATAAAGCTATCTCGCGATAACTCGTACATTAATTCATATCGGCTACCTTATCGCTCAAACTCAATTTATTCATGGCCGTTTTGTCATCATTTCGCTGAAATTGTTTTGTGTCTCGCTTATTGTGTTGTGTTGATTCAAGTGTGGTGTTGGGCCAGTTTTGTGCGTCTCTTTCAGATACAGGTGTGTTGGCAGCGACGGCTTTATGTGCTACATTTGTTATGGGTGCCTGGTGAACGGTTTATAATGATCGTTCGAATAACATAGTCGTTTTATCTCTTTCTTTGCAGATGGACTGGTAGCCGCTCGCTCACTCGCTCCTGTTTTGCCGATACAGCCACGTGCAACGCATTTCAATGCATTCTGACGATTTTTAACTTCTTTAGACTCCTTTTTTTTCCTCGTTTCGTTTCTGTGTTTTAACTCCAAAACGTTCTCCGTGCAGAGATTGTAGTCTTTGCACCATTATCTGTTTCTTCTAAGAAATCAGTCATTGTCACTAATTAGCCACTTGGTATGAAGGTTATGACTGAAATGAAGGCGGAAGCGCATTACAATCTTGTCATTACAATCTTGCGGCTACAAAAAGATATGTTTCGAAACATAACATCTCAAATTACGGTCAGCCTCGAATTACCTCTTTAAAACTCAGTTCTGTCGCCATTCGGCATAAGGTTTGAATTATAATTCGATTCGTTTTGTGCTGTGGCTTTGATTTGTTCTGCGGCACTTGTTTTTCCGAAGTCTATTCTTATCGGATTACGTCTCGTTACGCCCGTCCGAATGATTTCACTTTTTGTACAGCGTTGGTCAGTTTTTTAATAGATTACGAATGACCAGTGTCATTTCTTTTAATTCCATCAATCCAGAAGCAAGAATTCGGTTCGTGGTTTCATGCAATCGATTGTTATCGCGCCGTATAGCCACAGCTAATAAGTAATAACAGTTGGTGCGTCAATCAATGAATTTTAGATGTGAAATTTCTGTATGACGTCAATCGTAGTCTAACCCAGCGAGAGCGATCGATGTCTGGAAGTCCTGTTATGACCAAACTGAGACTGAACTGAACAATTCTATGAAGACGACGAGATCAGAGATTCGTAGTAGGTGCCTAGGCCGTAATTCTGTCACGCTTTTGCAACCACATACAAATTATGTTATTTCCGTACTGATAATCTGCCGGTGCATAATAACATGATTTAGAGCTTAAAATTTTACGTTTCCACAGAATTAAATCTTTGTAAATTCCACTAGAGTGACAGAAACTGTGATAAAACGAATACATAAATGTGAACTTGAAGCTCGTTCAAACAAATAGTTTAATAGTGCAATGATCTCAAACTAAAATGGAGCGTAAATTAACACGCGAAGACTTCATGCGCAAGAGCTTCCGGGCGCCCCGGACGTCTCCGGCACCCGAGAACCACGAGCCGACCGTCAACGGCGCCCCACCACCCTCCCCCGTGTCTCTGTCCATGCTGGAGCGGACCCCGCAGCCCCCGAGGACGCAGTACGAGCTCACCTCCTCGGGCATCGCCCCCAAACGCCTAGAATTCAACAGAACCCACCCCATACACCTTAAATCATTCCAAGCACCAGAACCTCCCGACGATAGCGCAAACGTCCCTCCTTCTGATGATGTGCTTCGCAAGCTGGAACGGCAGATCGGTGAAATGGAGCGCGGCCTAGAAAGAGCCCAGAACGGGACGGTAGCGGTAAATGAAAGAGTGCGTTACGCTGAACACGAGAACCTTCTCCGAACTGGCGTATCCTCAGTCGGCGGGGGAGGGTATCTCGCAGCCGATTCCGATACAGAACACGACGTCGTACCCTTCAATAGAAATGAGAGTACTCGAAGTAGCACCGGAGCCACCGCACCTACTGTTCGGCCTGCTCCTAGACTCGCCAGAACTCATTCAGACACTCAGCAACACCAAGTCGCGGCCACTGCTCGCCTGATGCGCAAACTTGCCGATAGTGGCGTCAAAGAAGAAAAAACAAAGGTGATCTCGAGGAAGGCTATCCAAGCGCGGATGGAGAGAGTCAAGAACTCTGTGGTCGGCACAAAGCACGAGCACAGGGTGCTGGCAGAGCACAGAGCTGAGCCTTCTCCAAGAACGCCGACCTCGCCGGTCTCGCCGCGCGCCTCCATACAGGTAAGTCAGGTAACTTATTGTACGCGTCCCGTGAACGTTTACGTGTTTGACTCACCCATTCTAAGTTAAGTAACAGCTCCTTTTGTGCATAACAGACTGTAACAAATCCGTCAAAACTTGTTTTCGTTAGTGACTTATGCGTAACCGGCAACGCACGCCATTGTCAAGGTAGTCGTATTTCAGCGTGTGAGAAACGTGTCAATGACCTCCAAGGACGAAGATGAACTTTGGGACGCGGTCTCTTTCGTTTGCTCGTTCAAATGATAACAGGAATGTCGGGCTACTGTGTTTGATTTTACTACTTTGGTAGAGTCAATATGTTATGAATATGAACGTCGTTACGCTTTGTTAGTAACAGGTTACTCCTTATCGACATATCTCACTTACATAAACGTTACAGTACCAACACATTAGCCAACCTTTAACCGTCGAAGGTAACTACAAACTTTACGACGTAATAAATAAGTTTTAATTTATTCCACTAACAATTTATTAGCCGTAAGCTTCTTTAATAATTATCGCATACCGCATTGACCACCCCGGCGGTGCAATCGTTTGATTTATCTCAAATTAAATATAATCGAACCGAAATTAAGCCGACAGACTACCATGTAACTTTCAAAAGAAATGTAACTTCTAAATTATCTGTAATCCATTCAATTATTCGAATTCCTCGCTTCTTGTTTCGAGTATTTCAAAATATGCATTTTACCAAAATGCCAAAAGATAGTGAAAATTATTTAACTTTATAATTATAGAGCAAAGGCAGTTCCATTTATTCAATTAACGGCCTTATTCCGTATAGACATGTGTGTTTAGCAAATTATTATACCACATTTTCATATCCGTGAATGTTAATAATACACCTGCCACGGACGTGTAAATTAAATTTACGTGCGAAATGGAAGTGAGCCAAGGCCGCGTCCCTCGAATTCGTAATTAACCCATTTTATTGATTAATGGCCTCTAGGGTAAGGTGAAAGTTCGTTACAGACAATTTTATAAAATTTCTCGGAGATAACTTCTGTTTAAAAAAAAAACAAGCCACTCTTTTTTTGCTTATCGAGTCTGTGGGTTTACGTTAAGTGAAGCGGAGTTGCTGTTGCGACCTTCCGTCTTCGTCAGCCTCTTTTGTATTAAAAGCGCACTCTGACCCGTAATTTTGCTCCTCAGTGTAAAGCTTAACAACATTTTACAGTACCAGTTCCTTAATAGTAATCGTCAATCCCCGTATTTATATAACACACGAGTAAGATATGTCTGTCAGACAAGTGAACTGTATTAAGATATCTTGAAGAAACGAATAGTATGTATGCACATAAACAATTACGAGACATATTTGCATCAATATAAATAATGTACATAGGCGATTTTATCCCATGTAGGATCTCTTCCAGTTAACCTTGGTGTAGAATAAGCAAGGACAATGCCGAAGGATAGACAAATTAACAAATTTTCAGGAAATAACAAATAGTACATACAACAGAGAAACAGGATGAAAATAAAATATCTTCTTTAAATAAATACATACAAAGATATAATATATACCAATATATACTACCACTACCACACACACATACGTAAACAGCAGTCAAAACCTACAACAGAGGTATGTATCAAGTATCAACACTTAGACTCATCCTGTTGAATAGTTTCCCCTTACTTACACGCACAGTGTCCCAGGACTTTTAACTGAAACTGAGTTAGTAATTGGATAAAATATTTTACAACTAGCGACCCGCCCTCGCTTCGCTTCGGTTTATATGAGTTTTCTTTAACACCCGCACATAAAAAAGAATACATAATAGATACATAAAAACCTTCCTCTTGACTCACTATCTATTAAAAAAAAACCGCATCAAAATCAGTTTCGTAGTTTTAAAGATCTAAGCATAGATAGGAACAGACAGACAGACAGCGGGAAGCGACTCTGTTTTATATCGCCTAAGTTCCATAAAAGCTGTTGGCATTATTACTCTTGTATTTTTCTATACTTACCTACACGACAAAATATACCTATTTAGGTTACAGGGTAAATATTTTACCATCGGCCCCTGTATTATGGTCGCCTTTATAGAAGATAAGCATCCATCACTCTCGCACTTACATACTGGTCAGAGAGTGACATAGGTTTTATCCAAGTTTATCCCCATCAATAAACACGATCATATTATGTCAGATGGTATTTTGTATGTTTTTGTTGTTGTAAATATGATCCTTACTTACGATATTATTTTTCTATTTACAGGTAAGCATTCAAATACGTAGTTAACAGCAGTAACATCGAACTCACGTAAGTTACCTAATGTTACATCGTTCAAAAGCGGCATACGTGTGAATGTCAAGGTTGCGTTCTTTCACTGGTAGGCAGCAGCCGTTTGAATAACAATTGATTGTTGATATGTTGGCCACGTCTCTGTCGTCAGGGAAACTTACTGTTTATAAGTCATGTTGTTATAGTCTTTCGTGTTCGCCGCATCCAAGTAAGAAACATTAACTTTATGAACTCTACACAGCGAAATTTCGTGCTGCGGACGTCAAACTACCGTCAGTTGTTCTGCGATTTGTAATTGCATCAGCATATAATAATATGACGCTTTTAGCACGTACAATTGCTAGAAGACCGTGGCATCCGTCCATGAAAACAACGAATGTTTGTCTTACAAAGTGAAGCTGTATAACTAGTAAGCGACCACAATAGTTTTGCAAAGTCATTCATAAGTAAATAACCTTGACATTTCATTTTTCAAGACGCCTAGATAAGATAATAGTATACACGTTTCTTTCTTCATGGTATTACATCACTGCATTAAAATTTACGACGAGAAGAGATTGTCTCAGCGGAGCGCAAACATTTTTAATTTGCACTACATTACAGCCTCGGTCGAGATAGGAACTAAAACGAAACTTTTCTCTCTTCATTTTATGCTCATATTTATAAAAAAAATATGTGTTACTTGCGAGAATTTATCATTTAAATAAGTGGAATTTCTCGGTTTTCCATTCAAACATGAAGCTTTTCTGGTGTATAAAATTCACGGAATGGATTATGATCGAATTTTTCTTGGAAATGAAGACGAGTTGGGCGAACAGCACCGTGTAGAACTTGACAATTATGTTATGTGCCCGTGACCTATCGACAATACATCGATTGGTTCGACAGTCTCGTCGAGGGTACGGCCAAGCTAAACCCCTATTGATTAAGATAAGAACTAGCGATATAAATAGATACGAATGCGTCAGCGGTTGGTGATATAGATTTAGTATAGTCTGGGCGGCTTACACAACTTCTTTGTCGCTCGGTAATCCTTCTATCTTGTCCTTATTTAAAGAACTGACAAATATGAAAGTTGCGACTTACGATCGATTCATGTAATCCTTTTTCAATTTTCAATTCAGAAACTGATCCAATTCCCGATACATATCTATTTCCAATTAAACTGTTTCGTCTGTTTAATATTTTACCTATTCTAGGTAATTACGACAAACCCTTTATCCAAATCCTGATCTAATACCAGCAAGCTTATCCTGTCACCTCTATGCATGTTATACGCCCGCATCCACATCCTACGAGCAACTGAGTACATCTTAATGTGTGTTAATATAACTTTATCCATAACGAGTACCGTTACAGCAATTCTGTACGAGTACACAACTCGTAATTCACAGACAGCCGCGAGAACTTCCTCTGGCGTATCTCGCGATATTACACTTGTAATATCACACTTTGGTACTCGGTTCATTTCGCCAAGTATATTACATGCGGTCCATGTTAAAACAACGTCAACTTATTTGACAGTCACATTTTGGGCATCTGGACTAGAAAGCAGAGTTTTGGAAGGAATAAAAACCTCGTGAAAAAATGTTATAGAGGAAACATTCAGACTTCTTTTATGTCAGTCAAGTATCTTACGAAGAATTTACTAGGACACGTTTGCGTTTCATTGTGTACATGTTTTTTTGCTTTCAAAAGCTGTGCCATGGCCATGAGGCTGGGTTGAGCACATTGGTTGGCTTAGGTAAATATCTATCCGATATTCTAACTTGCGGTAACGAAATTTTCATTTACAATGAAATGCGATTCTTTTACCATGTTAGGTAAGCTTTTCTTTCCCATCTAACATTGAGACATTAGTAACATTTTTATATGTGATTTGATTTATTACAGCTCGACTTTTAATCGCGAGTGCAACATTGCTTCCTCTTTATTGGCTTTAACTCAATTACTCATAGCCGGGTATCTTATCGAAAGACTTGCTAGTGATATAATCGTTTAATTAGCAAAGTGACGCACTAGTCAACTGGATACATTATCGACTTTGTATTTTACGTCTTTTTTCCTATACTAAAACTGCCTATAAGGAAAGTCCATTCCCGGGTCCATAAAAGTACGTTACATGATTTTTACGAGTTGGTAACGTTTGTTTGACGGGTGCTAGGTGTGGCTGGCGCGGAGCCAACCGTTCTTTGAGCTATACGGCACACTTGTGGTGTGTGCCTTAAGAAGAATTGGGCGTTTGTCGCAAGCTAAGCAAGTTTTTTTTAATGGCATAGAGAAGACAAACGAGCACACAGGCCACCTGATGGTAAGTGAAAACTGTGACCCATAGACATTCTCATTCACAAGACTGCAATGCAATCCTAAGACTGCAAATGCGTTGCCAAACCTGAGGACTAAGATGGAATGCCTCTATGCTAGTCATTTCACCGGCTGTCTTATCCCCAAACCGGAACACAACAATGCGAACACTGCTGTTTGGGTTATAGGTTAATGGATAAGATGGTGGTGATTGTGGTACCTGTCCGCGGTTTGAATATAGGAACCGGGCGTTAAAGGGATAGGAATAGATGAAACATAGTTTGATTAACTGGAAATAAATCGCTTAAAGGGATAAGTTCGCCAATTGTACACGTTACTCTTAAGTTTATGTACGTACTTACATGTAATTGGTTTTGGTAATTGGTTTACATACATACATACAGGGATCTTAACGAACCTTCATATGACAAAGTATTTTTAAAAGTCATACATAACGTTTCGTTATCTATTGCAGTTTTATAATAGCCTAGACTTTCCAATTATTATGATGACGGAAAATTTTAGTTTTCAGTACATTGATTGCCGCTCTATTGAATGTTATCGTGAATACCTTTTCTGATGCCTACTTAAGGGCAATTTCATGAATACCTAGTTGAATAATGATATAATGACGTTCCCCTGCTGTTTCTCTTGAAAAGCGTTCTGATTACTTCTGATTTACCTACCCACTATTTTTATTTGTGTTTGCTCTGTCCCAATTCCATAGACGCAAAACAAATAATTATCTTAGATTAAAAACCATCAGACCATAGAATAAATTCATGCGCAAAAGAAGAGCAAATTTTTTAAAGTTAACAAAAGTAGAGCGGGCCTAAGACTTGCCTCCACTTAGGCGAATTTATTCCTTTTGCGATATAGGTCGGTCGCGTTTGGCTTACAGCCACTAAAGTTTTATGATGTTCCCTTACACAATCCCCAAGTAAATCCCTCCTAACTTGCAAACAGCAACTTGCAACTTGCAAACTTCTCTTTCTGACAGAATTTCTCACAAAGTGTTCGCAACGCCGATTCTGTTTCTGCCGATATCAATCAAACTGTCATCAATGTTCGTAAGTGAATATAAAAACTTTAACAGTCAATTCGTTGTCTCGCACGCTTGCGAACTTGCGATTTCATGTAATGTAGACTTAACGAATGGGAATGCCACGTGTACGAATCGTTATGGATCCTGACTAATCTGACTACATACATACATACATTAAATCACGCCTGTTTCCCAGAGGGGTAGGCAGAGACCACTTCTTTCCATTTGCTACGATCTTGACAATTTCTTTCGCTTCTTCCACATTCATACATCGAGTCATGCACGCACGTCGGTTTCGGGTAATTAAGATTCGGCCCTTTTCCAGTATTTCTCCGATTTGACTCGAAAAAGTTCGCCTAGGGCGGCCCTTTCCGCCCCGTCCACTCACTTTCGATCTGTTTATCTCTTTCGTCAATCTTCTTACATCCATCCTTTCCAAATGACCGAACCATCGAAGCATGCCCTTTTCAATCTTAGTAACTACAACTTCTTTTATTCCACATTTCTCTCTGACTTGTAATCTGACTATTACTTTCTTATTCGGCTACTTATTTGTATGTTAAACGTGTAGACATTTTATTAGTACCTTGATTAAGTCTAGATTATTTCCTAAGGGAAAATTCTATTATTAGCATCACGAGAATACCTCTGATTGCGTGGCGCGGCGAAACCGGCCTCCCACGACCATCGACACGTCCGTCCGCTGCATGGAACGAGCATTTCCGCTAGGAACAAGTCTTCTTTTAGCGAAATGTATAACATGGGCAAAACATTTCTCATATATAGACCTTATATGTGCAGATGGACGGGTGTTCTAAAAGTGAATATTGTTGCGGTTTACTCGTTTCTTACTGTGGTTTGGTCTTGCGACGACGCTCCAACCGCGGTTACCCTTTAAAAGATGATATTAGACATGATGATGATGCTAAACATACCTACAAGATCTAATCGTCTTTTTCTTCAGGTGCCTATGTGCCAACTACCGGAGGTGGGCGATCATGATTACTGTTTGTGTTTTTTTCCAGTTGTTTAAGCATGTATTTCTGTTATACATACGAGTATATAGGTAAACCCTTTTACCCAACAACCGGGTAGACTGATCTCTGCCCCGCTGCCGGCGGCACCCGGGGGTTAGGTTTTTTAATAATGTTATTTTATTTTAATATTTATTGTAAAAAAACCTTTACACAGAAATAAAATTAGTGTCATTAATTATTTCAGACAAATTCGAAAACCAATACAATACGAAAAAAAATTAATTGTTAGTTTAAATTAAAATCTGACAAAATATTTATAAAAGACAAATATGGCCGTATGTGAAAATACGGTACATACTAAGTACCTTGGTTACTGTCTTTGGTTTTGAGCAGATATACGAGTATCATTCATTAGGCTTGGCTAAAGTCATCCTAAGAATGGAAGGGCTCTTGTTAATAGATCTCCTACAGCTTGTTCGACCTTATTTACAATGAAAATGGGTTGAATCTGCCTTGGCTACGTAATTCCAAAGGAACTCTTTTGTGTCGGCAAACGCATGGAGAAGTAATCGGTCGCTTACACAACCAGTGACGCACACCGAAGCCCTATCGGTGGCGAAGCCCGACCAGTGCCCTTTTCATTATGTTTCTTGACAACTTACAACTCTTTAGCTTGTTTGCTTGACCTACATGAATATTTGCTTCTACCCTACCAATCTGACTAAGGTCAAGCGGGGAATACGAACTTTAAACCGGGAGATAAACCCACTCGACGTAGTTGCCCCACTGACGTAATAGCCCCGCTTGACCTTATACGAAAACGTTTAGCATAATTGTTATGTTTATTAGGACAATTTGTTTTAACATGTGAACTACGAGTCTTACTCTCGCAACAGTGGTGGTAGAACCTTGTGCAGGGTCCGTCGAAATCACTATATCTTATTGTTTAATCTACCGCCGCGCAGCGGTTCACACTATTGTGTTCCGGTGTAGGGATGAGACAACTACATTTCACTAGAAGTATTTCATCTTAGTCTTTAGGCATGGCAACGCATTTGCCGTCTTGTCTTTAATGCTTGGAGCACACTTAGTAAATTAATACTTAGCGGCGATCGACGTATTGGTTAATATTACATACATACATACATACATTAAATCACGCCTGTTTCCCAGAGGGGTAGGCAGAGACCACTTCTTTCCATTTGCTACGATCTTGACAAATTTCTTTCGCTTCTTCCACATTCATACATCGAATATTACTATCAGTTAATTCACTAGGCAACTCTTCACGAATTAGTTAAAAGGCTAACATTTCATGTAACAACAGACTTGAATTTTGTAAGGGCTAGCCAGCTGTTGACCCCTGCCTTATTTGAAAGACGAGTTCGAACGACCCTTGGTAAGTGGGGACGATGGGACAGAGGGCAAAATTGGTTTGGTAATTTTTAGGTTAAAAGTTTTGCTTCGTGTATAATGAATGAAGGTTATATTTTATAGCATACGTTAGTTAAATTCTTTTTGTAAGTAAGTAAAGTCTACTCTTTTCTAAAAAAATAAATAAAGCTGCGACTCCCGTAAGAGAGGATAATATTTCAATTTCCTATTTATTATCTAAGCGGATCGTGTTATAATTATAACATTTTCTGTACTTGAGTACCCGGAATACACTTCATTCATTTTAACTGAATGTATTTCTCAGTAATATTGCACCGTGGAAGTGCATTTTGTGTACAGTGACCGATGCACTCCGAAGCGTAATTGAATCGGGAGGGAACCTGCAGTTTACTCGCTTTGGGCATAACACGTGGGAGGTCGTGATCTTTGTGATGTGCGTGAATGTCCGCCATTTGCAATGTCGTGATCACACAAAATGGATGCCAAATGTGTTGCAGTTCGCACACGTGTAACTGGGAAATACATTCGATGCCGCGCTCTCAGATCGCTGTACAGATGAGACACGTTTAGAGTGATCTTGGCACCAGGTGGCACTAATAACCTATAAATGGCCTATAAATGGGCGTAATCTGGTCTCGCCTTATGTAGAGTTTTCCATTAAGAATCTGTTTGGCTCTGAGGTACTTCCTCTTAGTGGTATCACGGGAGATAACATGATCTTCCAACAAAATAAACTGATCTTCCTCATCATAATGACAGCTTTCTGATTGGTTTGTATTAGTCCAATTACTGACCTTAAAGTATCGCATCTATACCTACGATGCGGGTTTGACCGAGCGCGTGCATGAACTAGAAAACTTGAATCATTTGCGATACCTGAGTTCAAACTAGAGTGGTACGTCGTGAAGCATCGACAATTTGTTAGCTATTGCGCTTAGGTATAAAACCACTCGTTTCCAGGAACAATTTTCAAAATACATTGTAATGTATTTTGAATATAGACGCAAGAGTCGAGTCCTTGTTTCTCGCTCTATACCTATTTATATATATGTTTTAAAATGCCGCATTACCAACTACCGAAGTGACTCAAAGAAAACCACAACTTACCGTTTGCGAGACACCCTAAGTACTGTTTACGACGTTAAGCGCGTGAACTTGGACCACTAGATAAATGCGACTGCTATCTCAAAACGGCACTGTTGCGGAGAAATACCCACGTTGTTGCACACTAGGTGTTACTAGTGTTATGGATACACTAATTTAAAATTAAATTGGGGTTTACAGATCAGAATCAATGACACATTGCCCAATTTTAAAGGCTTAAATTGGACAAGGTTTTAGTGCTATTACTTATAAGCTTTGTCTTCCTACGCAAAAAAAAATTAATGCAGTCAAATATAGATAGGATGAAAGACATTTTACTCGACAGAAATTAATATTGAAAAAGATTTTCTGAAATAGCTGTAAGCCGGTACCAATTTGCCTTTAATTAGTACGCCTACATGATAATAATTGTGTATTTTTAGTGTGCGGAGGATTTTTTAAAGCGGATTTACTCAAAATGTGATGGTATCGCTGTGTATTCTGATATGTTTGTCTCTAGGAAATAAAACAAGAAAATTACACTTTACCTGGTATCTCCGCCTCCACACAATCGATGGATGGAACGTGGGAAACCGCAGCTGGATAGTTTGTCCTAGACAGGGATGTCTCAAGTGCCGTGCACACAATCAGTTCTAGAAGTTGTTCCCGAGATATAGCCTTGCTTTTACTAAGTTCTAATGGCCCTAACTCGAGTTAGGTAAAGTCCTAGAGCTATTTTATTATTGCGATATGAATAATAATAACACAATTTGATTAATGAAAATTACTCCGAGACACGTACAAATTGGTCTGTACGAAACTATAATATTGTGCTGCAGATATCTATTTAGATGATTAGCTTGTTAAATAATGTCGTATAACAATTTCGGGCGGCATGGCAGGTTGTCTAGCTTCCACTTTCAAATATTCAACCAATGTGCGTAATTTTCTACTAAGAGGGTTGAAACAACAGAACGTATAAAATAAACGTACTAATGATTAATAATCCTATGTTGCGTTCACCATGATCAAATATTTTCCCGAAACCGGTACGTGAATGGTTATTGGCTACACTGTCGCGTATTTGTTAAGCTCTGTTTGATGTTACTGTACAAAGACAATTTACTACATAGATACACTAGGCTTTATAGAACTTACCAAATAACACTGGCGTGGCTCTGACGGCATAACTCCCTATACTGGGTGAAACGCACATTCAGTATTAATATAAATCTACCGAGTTTATTGAGTAGGAAAGAGGCCATGTAAGAATTTTCCACGTTTAGAAAAGGTTTGAATTCAAGAAGTGCGGGGACCTACTTTATGTTTAAATAGTTGTTACATGGTAGGTATAAAGCATAGTGGCTTCCCGCTGTCTGTATGAATAGATCTTTCAAACTACACAACGGTTTTAGTGCGGTTTTCATCAATAGATTTATTCAAGAGGAAGGTTTTTATGCAACAAGTTCTGAATTATGTACGGGTGTTACAGAAAACGCACATAAACCGAAGCGGAGCGAAGTTATTAAGTTAGCTGTTCAGTTATTTAATAAGTGATAAAAACAAATACATGTATTAAACCGACGTGCGTGCATGACTCGATGTATGAATGTGGAAGAAGCGAAAGAAATTTGTCAAGATCGTAGCAAGTGGAGAGAAGTGGTCTCTGCCTACCCCTCTGGGAAACAGGCGTGTTTTAATGTATGTATGTATGTATTATACCTTCGTATATAATGCTATGTTCCGCTCTAGTCAGGAATGTATTAACAATCAATGTTAATTCTCTCGCATTATTCCAATGCTCCATCCGACTATGTTACCCGCGGAATGTATTAGTTTGCTCCGACAATTTAAATTGCTAAGTCAATGGCTGCCGTCGACCGACTGCTCGAAGAAATGTTCACTCGTGAGAGTTAGTGCTTAGTTTGATGCAGAACTCTAACCTGCTGTTAAGGAATCTTAATTTTGACGGTTTTATTGTTCAGAGGCCAGGACATTGGATTAGGAATGCAACTCCGTCTACCAATGTCTTTGGTTTATTCACAAGGATCCTATACATAAGTTGGCAAGTTGGCTTTGATTTGGATTTTGTTTCGTTTATACGGGGGTTAGCTTAGTTTGATTCCATGGTTGGGTTTATCGCGTGACAAAATGTGGATAAAACATCTGTCACTTTTTGACACGTATATGTATATGTACGAGAGTGAGATACTGTATTCGTTTTTTTGGTTCCTATAAATCTTATACAAGCCTAGAGCTTTAAAGATAAAATATGTTTATTCAGTAAGTAGGCCGCACGCGCACTTTTACATTTCAAAAATCTATCAGCGCTTCCCAAGAGAAAACTAAACAGTTTAAAATTTTCTAACATATTACTTGCTAGCGACCCACCCTCGCATGCATAACACTGCACACACACATGCGTACATATTATTGAATTGCTTTTACATAAAAACCTTCAGTGTGAAATTATCTAACCGTTTGTTGTGAGTAAGCTGATATACAGATAGACAACATGACAGACACACGTGAAAAGCGACTTTATTTTATACTATGTAAAGAAGATGACAATGATTGTTGATAATACTTAACCTGGCTCTATATAAAACTATGAGTATAAACTATAACATGTTCATGTAGGTACTATAGGAGGAAAACTTGGAAAGTTAACACTAGAAACGTTTATTTTGGGACTTGGTCACTGTCCCCTGATATTCAGTGATGACAATACAAACATTTATTAATTGAGTTATCTTTTAAAACCAACCATATTTTCAATTCATTTAAATTGGACAACATTCACCGATGCATCTTCCTGCCCGACATGGCTCCCGTGACCTAGCACCCAGATTGGACACCGAAGCCGATTCATCACTTACACCGCCATATATCACCAAAGCCGCAGCCTTGTACTGAATGTATAATGAGCCGTGCTAGGAACGTCGCTTTAGACTGCATGTAGCCTAGTTCAATTGAAGTAAACGTGATAAGTTAATGGGTTATAGTTTTATATTTAGGACCACTAGCACTAAACTGATCATTCTAGCTTAAGTCAGAATGCTACCACCATCTTAACCTTTAACCTACCGCCAAGCAACACTGTTCGCATTGTCGTGTTCCGGTGTGGGGATAAGACATTAGTCCTCAGGGTTGGCAACGCATTTGAAGTCTTGAGAATTCATATGTTTATGGGTCACAGGTCCCGTTTACCATTCAGGTAGCCTGTGTACTCGTGTGCCTTCTTCTTTTTATAAAAAAAACTAGGCTTAAGGCTGACAGTTCTAACAATTTTGACACAACGTAATTTTACCGGCAATATGCCCATAGGGACAAAGATTTTTTGGGTTACAAATGGTATGCGTAACTTATTAGGTAGGTATTAACTTACGACCTAGACTACATACATACATACATACATTAAATCACGCCTGTTTCCCAGAGGGGTAGGCAGAGACCACTTTTTTCCACTTGCTACGATCTTGACAAATTTCTTTCGCTTCTTCCACATTCATACATCGAGTCATGCACGCACGTCGGTTTCGGGTACTTAAGATTCGGCCCTTTTCCAGTATTGTCATCATATTTAAGCTTCCTCGAAGGCCACAAGGACCGATCCTGCCTCGCTTGCACGCATCGGATTCCCGCAACCTTCCCCACGTCGTCAGTCCACCTCAACGTCTAATCAAATCATAGACGATACCGATAGAGAGATTTCTGACGCATTGTGAGACTGGCATCTCAGTTAAGATCAGTTAATTAATACAGCCGAACTAGGAAACTATGAGGTGTACAAGTCTTTGGTGAATAGCCTTAAGCAAAACTATTTGGACCTGCATTTAATTGCAGCGCATAATTATGCTAAGTTACCTCATGCTAATACGATATACGAATGGCATCTAAGTCAGTGTTTATTTCTGAACACAGATTAACAAATTTCTGAAATGACTTAACTCTAGCTCTAGGTAATAATTGCATTCGAAGCTAACTCGTTTAATAACATTTATTTCACTGAGCATCAAATAACAAAAACAAATTAATTAAGCAAAACGTTGAAGCTGAAATCATACAGGGATTAACTCCTATACACACACGGGAACAAGACCCAACTAGCGCTGCATGGAAAGGTAACGTACTATTAAAGTTCACCCCTACCTGCTTACTAATTTGATTCTACTGCCTGTGGGTCTAGGTGCACATTCGTTTGTGCAACGGGGCGTGTATAAGACTTTATGAATCCAACAGTCGGAATATAGGGCGGCTGCCACCCCCCACCCTTGCTTTCCGCAGTCTGACTCCCAATTCTAGCGCGTACGGACGTTTCGGTTTAAAACTGTCTGTCACATATTTATTTTTAAATTAAGTATGGTGTTTTATGGTTCAGTGTGCTTGTGTCGATATGGCTAGGAAAAGGGTAAGGGTGAGGGTTGTTTGTGAAGAGCTTTGCTTTGTTTCAACCCTTTGGAATATCCATATTGGGTTCCGCCGATGCGTTTTCACAATTTTCAGTTCCGCTTCATTGATTTTCAGTGACGCGATTTCATTTTCGTAAAATATCCAATAACGGTTTGTTTCATCGGAATCCGGATACAAATATCGAAGCGAGCAGTATAGCCAACGGTTTTAAACCAATTTAGGGATGTTCTCTACCGACGAATATGTCGGCTCGCTCGCATCAAATAAACGGGCAACTTTAATTGTATTAACTTTTCGCTCGCTATGCGATATTGCACTAATGAGAAATAAAATTGAATTATTATGACGCAGATATGAAAAGAGAGCTCTTTTGTATTATTATAGCGTGCAAATAAAGAGTTGTTTTAATTTATAAAGTGGCAAAGGCAAATAATTATGAACGTTGGACATATCGATTTACGGTTAACGATTACAATATCTAAATAAGATACGATAAACCAAAGTAGAATAGAAGCCCTGCCCAATGAACAGTAATTGGTTGTAAAAGTTGCAAATCAGCATAGTTTGCGAAAGTCAATTATATTATTCGCCCCCGCTGCAAATTCCCAATGTTTCAATATTTTTCTTTCATACTATTGTAGTACCGGTGATAAACAACTCAAAAAAAGACATTCTTTTATTTGTTTGTTCCAGCTTTTACAAAACAATGGAAATAGATTTAATTATAAATCCGCATCCGAATAAATTGTAAAACTATTACAATTTAAAATAAAGCATCAATTGTATCATGCCTTTTAATTTTCATAAATTAGGTTCATCTCTTACACTAATACTTATCTACGAAGCATATGGTTTAAACATAATTGAATAGAATATAACGTACAAGGAAATATTAAATTCCTACAGGAACAATCCCGTAGATATTAATATTTCACCGGATCTTGAATACAGACAGGTAGGTATTAATATTTCTATATTTTGCTCAACGGGCTCTACTCCAATACAACGTTTCAATAGTATTGGGTCTGAATACATTACAAATGAAACTGGATATCTCGTCGCATGTTCAGTAATAGTAACAGAACTAAATCTAAATATGAGACTCGTTCGTTGTATAACAGTTATGTATGTTAGAGATCTGGGTTAGATTTTGAATGCCTGCTTAAAACTGCTCAAAATCGACAAGAAGTGACAGCTACATGCCTTCTTAAGACCGTATAATGAACAAGTTTCTGAAAATTGCTGTTTGTGACGTGTCTTGAGTAAGACGGGCATATGAGTCAAGATTAGGTTCTTAAATACGGCTTAGATAATTCTCCTGAAATGCACGTGACCTGCAATTTGCCGACTTTGTTGAATTATAACGTACGGAAAGTTATGTGACGTACGTGATTAAACTCCGGCTGAATGGCTCTTCCATGCAGCTGCGATTCGAAATATGGATTCCGGCGGTTACCGGAGCTGTTTATAATCAGAGAAATGTAAAACTAGTCTGCAAAAAACGAATTTTTCACGATAACATTGAAAGCTCTCGTCGTACTTTTCATTACTGACCGTCGTATTAATCCTTTGAGAGCGTTTCGCTTTGGCGGCTAACATACCTACAGAAAAGTTGTGTCAAAAAGGGAACAGGGAACCACTCCATTTCCTATTTCGATCCATCATAGAGATGACAAGATTATTGGGAAAGAAGTTCTTTAAGGACCACTCTGTATTGGTCTCTCGGTATCACGATCCGTTTCAATCAAAAGCCGTGCTATTTCCAATTCAATTTGCAAAAAATAAAACAGCTATTGTGTAAGAACGTTTCATCTGTTGCACTCGATTAACATTCCTGATTTGTTTACGGAACGGGTTCCCGATTAGTTTTCTTCCGTTTGACTCTTCCCACGCAGATTCAGAAAATTGCTGTGTGCACGGTAAATTGGTTTCGCTCAGTTTACATTTGACTGCGTTTGTGATACGTTTTTAGATATCGTCTGGTGGATCAACGAAGCGGAAAATCAAATTTAAAATTACTTAGTTTAAATGTTTCAGTATTTGAAACTTGTAGTATGAATTTAATTCTTCTTTTCATGTCATTTAAGTATGCTTCAGTGGTTAGATTATCTTGAATCAGTTACCTGAATAGTTCTTGACTAGTTTCACTTAGGAGATAGGCAAACATTTTGTTTTTGATTATATGATAATCATCATCATCATGCCCTTATTCCAATCATTTGGGGTCGGCGCAGCACGTCTTTGTCTTCCTAACATCAGCCATCATCTCAGTATTCAAATTCCAAAGATTCCTAGACTTGACTGACTGGACTGTTTTCGCTTGTTTTTCATATCACTCTTTACACATTCTATCCATCTCTACTTAGGTCTCCCCCTTTCTTTGTTTTCATAATAATATGGTACAGTAATACTCAAATTTCAAAAAAAGATAAGAAAGTTGTTTGTTTATATAGTGTTAACTCATGTTTGGAAATTTGTAACTGTGCATTAACAGGCGCATTTTTTAATGCATCACTGGCTTTATTTGCAAATTCGGGTTTATTTTATTTGAAAAGCTCTCATTGACTACCGAAATAGGTAGCTTTTGCGGCCTCTTCTTTATGTACGCCTTGAACACTTTGCATTGAGCGTATTTCTCCTGATGATACTAAATATGTTTTCTTGGTTCTGCCCTTGCATTTTTCACATAATTACCCGTTTTTTGAGGATTTAACTCGGGGGTGCTGATAAAACTCATTAATTACCTTCATCTTCAAATTCTGACCCACAGCAATCAAAGCCACAGGACAATGAAGTTACGCCAGCAACCCAACTCCGGACATTATTATCTGACGTAATTAATCAAAGCCTGCCTCGTACGTCTAACATATCACAACTTGTTGAATAGTTGCTGGACGTATTGTCTCGGCAACAATTTCGCCAGTAATTGGATTAAGTTTGTTTCTTAAGATGACGTCAAAATGTCAACGGAGTTAGTCTGTTTTGGAAAGCTTTCAGAGTGAAATGGTTAATGACAATGTAAACGATGTAAAGGTATACCGGATTTGTTATTGAAGTAGGAAAGGGAGTAATTTAAAGATGTCTCAAATTAATTAAGTCTATTATGTACAGGGAAATCGCCAAATGATAACAAATTCATTAAATTTACGTCAATCGGTTTAATAATAAAATTGTATTTGTTATATTGCGGTTAATTAAGGAGCATACTTCCCTATTTTATTTATTTAGATTTCCAGAATTTCTGGTCTCCTGTATTATACTAGCAACATGGTAGTGTATGCACGCTCCATCGATCCTCACGACCTACATACTTGGGTAACTTCGAACCGGACTGCCCCTTAAAAATCGTGTTTAGTACGCGTTCATCGCCAGAACGTTTTTAGGATACTTACCGCCTGTTTCACAATCGACAAGTAAAGGATATTTGACGGATAAGTTTAGCCCTTTCTTTGTCGTACACTTGAAAATAGACAAGGAGCGAGACAACTTTATGTGACAGATAAATTTACTTGTCGATTGTGAAACAGGCCCTTAGAAAACTTTAAAGTTAAAATTAAATGAAATAAAATTTATTTGGCACTTGCAGCACTTAAAATAATACAATTTGCTCAATCAAGTTGAACAACTGTTTTATTGTTCTGTACCGAGCGACATTGTATACTATTGTATACAGCCTGGTAGACTAAACAGTATGAATGAAGATAGGTACAGAATGAAGAAGGGCAGTTTCAATTTGTCACTGTGCACGCTTAGACTTTACTCATATAATTAAAATAGGTATCATACATAACTCAATTCCAGTTTACAATTCCTGTACGAAACAAAACAGCGAAGTGGTTGGTTAAGGTTTAGTTGAGAAGAAAGCACAAATGCCGCTATCCTGAATTAAGCAAGTGAGACAGTGAAAGTAAAGTAACCTACACCATAGACAGTACAAATAATGTTGCTAAATTGCTTTTACCTCCTAATATAATCTGTATAAATATACATAAAGAAGAAACTGACTGGCTGACTGATCGATCAACACAGCCGAAGCCCGAAACCGCTGGACATAAAATTACGGAGTGATTTTTGAAAATTCATCACCAAGGGGTTAATATAGCGAAGGGAGTAGAGCGTAACTAATTATACGCTGTAGTACTAACTTGAGTTTCGCTGAAGCTCATGAGCAATTATCTCTTAACACATCCCTTGCAGCTTGCTAACGAGTTGCACAGAGGAATTCCGAGAAGCAATTTAAATTGGTGGCAAATGCGGTTCAGTCGTTTGCTGAAACTTCCTAATAAGGGTGGAAAGCTTCTATGTTGACTCGGGTTGTGCTCTGAGAGACGCTTTATTGGAAATGGATGTTATATTAGATGTAGCCTCTTGTGGTCCATGTGCTAATAAAGTTATTGGAAGTGTTAAGAACTATATGAACAAATAGTTGATGTCATGTTGATGCCTTTACACTTCTTGCGGATGCAGATAATTCTAATAAAAGTGTAAGGATTGACAAAATGGTTAATAGAAGTACCTACTAGAAACGGACTAAAATTAGCGATTTCAAATTTAGCAGTGCCGGACGGACATGTTAAACTACCGCATATATTTAAACTTTTAATCACAGTTGCGACACGAGTGTTCTGGACATATTGTTCCGGTATCCGTCGTTAGATATTTTCTTTTGCTTGCGTTTTACAAACGTTTCCAACTGTGAACGACAATGAATGCCTCTTCAGCAACCGTGACGTCATTAGCGCGTCGTCGACGACTCGTTGGCGACGAGGGCGGGGCGGAGTCAAGTGTCACATCTTTTTTAATTAGTTTGTAAACTGCAGGTTTAGTTATAGGTAGACCCCGTTATCTTGTCGCACTGACATTACTTTTCACTAGAGCGTGAATGCTTTTTTTATCGACTATCTAAATGTCGATAGTTTTTGTCACTGATAATTTCAAATTTGTCTCTTTTTGGAGTGATTTGTAAATTGCACCATGTGCAAAACAATTCGTTTCCTACTTTTATCAAGCAGGGAAAATCTTTAGTGTATTTTGTTTTTAAATCTTCCATTGTAGCATATTATTTTTATTATGTACGTATACACCAAGCAATTAAATAAATTCCACAATTAAACTAACACAATTCCAAAGAACTGCAAGTTATAGTGTCTGTCAATGTGACATGCAATTGCAAATCATTTATCTAAGGTTATCGCTTCTCGTAAGGCTACTAAGGTTATGTACTTATTTGTAAACAAAAAGTTTTAATTGAAATTGAGTATATACACTTAAAAGGCGAAAATTCAATTGCATTATGTAAACATCGATATCAAGAAGGTCCATAAAAAAATCATTCACACTCTACTGAAAAACAATATTTATGCGACAAGATAACGGGGTCTAGTTATAGGCAAAATAGAATGATGAACTATCACTATCACACTTATACGAAGTTTCATTAAATCTTAATTAATTGATCGTACAGACGTAATAGGTATAGGTACTAATAGAAAACATACAATTGATAGAATTATATTCATTTGGTATTTTACAATATTTTGAATTAAATTTGTTTGAGCCCTACAGAGTATCATATTACGCAATTGTATTGCAAAATTTAGAATAACTATAGAAAACGAATAGAAACCTTAAGCATGAATAAAGAATAGAAAACTTAAGCATAATAATAAATTTGCATTCTTTGAGTTAATAAAAGCGTCATAAATACCTTAATTAAATCTTTTTAATACTAGGTACTACTCGTACTAATAAACTTCGAAACATTACTAACTTATACAGATAATAGAATTTTACAGATGTAGTGAATAATCCTTTCCCATCGTTTTTGGTCGGATAACTTCGTATTTATCTTGCTTTCTCAGTTGGCATATTGATGGGTACTGAAGCTAATTGAGAAAGTTAGATAAATACGAACATATCCGACAAAAAACGATGGGAAAGGATTATTCACTACATCCGTACATTGAAATGAATCTGGGCATGCAATTTTATTCGATTACATGCTATTTAAGTTTTATGAGTGTTTCAATTTGGGCAGCGCTTGTTAGTCTTAAAAGGTGAGCTCAAAGCCAATTCGGAAGCAATATTGCCTTTACCTGCGTCCATTAGTGCGAGCTGAACGCTGGTCATAACTACGTTAACGTGGGTGGAGCAGATTCCGCGTCCTGTGACATTTCAGCTGATGCATTTAACACGATTGACGTTAGTCCTCAATGCAATTATCTACAATCTCTATGATCGGATCTATAAACCAGAATGTTAATTATGTTTTGGATTTTCCTAAAATGGATTCGCTAAAAAATAGCAAATCTTTACATACTATAAAACAAAGTCGCTTTCCGTGTCTTCCTGCCTTACTCTTTGTTCGTATAAGACTGCGCCGAGCGTACGCCGGATGTACAGTGACGCCCTCTTTACTTTTATTGTGTTTTCTAATAAACAAAAGTATTTTCTTGAAATTAGACGGTATTTTTTTGTACTACAAATGAAAACACAACTTATAGGGTATATCACATAGTTTAATAACAATTCAGATTCACCTTCGAGTTATCAACTTAACGGAAAAAAGTGGCCACCTTTTCCCGTTATGCTGACTACTCAAAGGGTAATTGTTATTAAAGTTTGTTACGTATCCCATAAATTGTGTTTTTACTTGCACTACAAAAACGCATCGTCTGGTTCCAAGGAAATTCTTTAGTTAATTAGAAAACACAATAATAGTAATGAGGGCGCCACTGAACGCTCAGCGTTTGCTCGGCGCAGTCTGAAACCACGAAACGGATTTTGATACGGTTTTAACCATGGGTTTGATATTTTTTCACGGAAGGTTTTTGTGTATTATTCTGGTTTATGTACGGGTGTTCCAAAAAACTCACATAAACCGAAGCAAAGCGAGGGCGGGTCGCTTGTTAACAATACTTCGTTAAAAATCTTACAAAAAAGGCAGTGAGCCTGTGTCAACTTGGCTGATAAGGGGTTCGTTCTAATAGGATTTGCCTTGGTTCGTCCCGTTTGTTATTACTTAATTAGATACTACTTCGGTCTGCTGAGTATTTGTCGGTTTTCATCACAAGTTGGCGTTCCAATCTGTTTGCAAAGCTTATTAAAGTTGTCGTACAGTTTACGAGGTTGGAAATATCAAAGCGGCTCTTTCATAAGAAATCCTAGAAAAAGGTTTATAATGTATGGAGTTTTTCCTTTGAACATTTTCCTAAGCTACTTAAGTTTCTTCTTGTTAAAGGACTGGTGTTTAGTCTTGCTGTTGATAGAAAATACACACTAAATCTGAGGTCAGCACAACAGTTCCAATTTTTGAATAGGAATGTTAAAATGTTTTCTAATGTTACAAGTAAGCGATGTTCGTCTATTGCACACAGTCTACCTAGAATCTTATGGGGAAAATTATTTTCGTCACTTCGATTTAATATGTATAAATCTACTACTATTTTATAATATAACCGTGGTTTCTTAGTACGTATAGTTTTTATGCTAACAGCTTTGAATCCGCCCAATTCATAGCTATTTATTTTATGATTTTATTTTATTTTCCATAGTCATAACATAAACAATCATCGGATGTGAAGTGAACTGAGTATTGAGTGAAAAACTGTAATGGTGATATATTATTGGCCTTTTCAAGACAGCAAGAAGAAGATGGGAGTCAAAAGCAGATATTTGGTGAATCAACTAATTTCAAATGTTTTATAATTGCATGATTTAGATCTACCTTTTTGATTGTAGAATAAGTTTTGATTTGCATGCGCGCAAAATATGGCAATGAATTACCATAAGTGGCGGATCATGTGGAAAATATTTAACCGCTTTGGTATAACTCCTTGTATATTTGAATAATACATTGAGACATCAATATTAATAGGTAGAATAATTCCACGTGGCTGCGACTTTGTACAGAGCTACATCGTAATATTTTATCTCATGTAACCGTATATCTGTAGTGTTCAAAATACTTAGTAAAATTAAGATAACTCACCATGTTATGGAATTTCACTTCATCGATTGTATCATTTCAACGAATTTCATTTCATCGAACGCTATTTTCTGCTAATGTTTTTGGCATATCTTGAACATTAATTACATAGGTTTAAGTTAGGTTAGACGTGCCTACCAAAAATTAATAAATCATGCAGCGAAAGCCTTTCCATGACAACTCTACGTTCTACGTAATGATACTAATGATACTCGTACCTACGTTGAAAAAGGTATTTCATAGATATATTTTAGCACTTGCACTAACGCTCTTGCCTTATGGAAAAATAACTAATTGACCGTAAAAAAAAACTGTAGTGTATTAAAGTATTGAAAAATCATTCTATAGCGATTAATGTCTACGTAGAAGTTTAGTGACAGCCTCACAAATCTCGCATTAAATTTATAGTTCGGCCCTTCCGTCATCTTTTGCCTCTAGAGCACAATCAACCGTCAAACACGTCCGTAGATTTGTTCCGGCGCGTCGCCGTCGTCGTAATACGCACAAACTGAACGCTGACTCGACAAATCCCTGCTTACGGATAACATAATGTTCGGGTATAGCACCTTGATCACCGGGAGCTTGAAGCGAGGCGAGATCGGTATAGCTCCTTTATTTGTACATAGCTTCAGTTTTAGGTCGGGTAACGTAATTTCAAAAAGTCATAATTCCTAATTGATTAAAATTCCTGTATAAAATTCCTGTATGATTATTCGGAAAAAAATACTTCAGAATTTTAAGGTTTTCCTGTTTTAGATGTAATTTGGAATTTTTTATCACTTTCTTTAAAGTTCTGAAGTTATTTATGTTGAAATTAAACTCGCCCTATCCAAATGCAAAACCTCGCCCTTTGATAAACCACATTATGTACCTACTTAAGTGTTAGTTTTTTCTATGCATGCTAGACTACAATCTTAAGTTATTATATTTAATTAATTATATTGATACTTTTCTAGTTACATTATCTGCGTCTATGTGATTTCGACTGATTTGCATGAAACATCCGTTTAATTTGCGTGGGATTTTTCATCGTGGGATGTCCATATTTTTATCGTGTTTTCTTTCTTTGGTTTAGAGTACTTAATTACTATTTGTTTTCCTATCCTTTATAAATGTTCTCTTAGAGTCAAATAACTGTATAAATAACGCTTTTAGTACGCCGGCTGCCTTAATTCTTAATTCCCGTAGCTCTCTGGATCGGATACAATTCTCTCGCTTGTGTGACTTCAGTTCTTCACTGTCATCCAGCGGCGTAGAAAGGAATTTTCCCGAAATTTCTTTTACAAGCTACGTCGACAAAAATTCTTTAATGTAGGCGTAATTTGTTTTTTGCTTCAAGTAATCCAAACCGACGCTTAAACAGTTAAGAAAGATTGATGACTTACTTTTTTGTTGCATACAGACAGATACTCACTCTCGAGGTCAAGGCTGAATTTTAAGCCAAGAAATCTCTCCTGCTTTCCAATTATTTTGCCAACAAAGATGAGCAAACGGCCCCGTAATGAGAATCGCGATGGCGTCACCGTCGTCTATAATGTCTCCCGACAGAAAACCGTGAAAGGTTAACGAAAATCTGCATGTTAAATGAAACAAGATGGCTGTTTTCAAAACCTATTTAGTTTAAAAGGTCAAAGGAGAGGAGGTTCAGTGAGATTTGGGGTAAAATGCTTTTATATATAACAGTTTTCGGAACGTTGACGCTAAATGTACCATCTGCAATACGGGCGTTTTCACTAAAAAGTGTACCCAATTAAGGACTGAAATTAAGGAACTTTAACTTTGTCAGTTTTGTGACGAAAATTAGCCATACAATGCGGCCGTCAAATATATAGCTAATTTTCGTCACAAAACTGACCAAGTTAAAGTTCCTTAATTTCAGTCCTTAATTGGGTACACTTTTTAGTGAAAACGCCCATACACTTAACTGACCATTTGTAAATATTGTTACCTTACAATAAGGGACACTGGTGTTCAGTTTGATGCTGCTGTTTGGACGTTGCGATATATCTAGAAACGTCCTTCCGGTTTGCTTTGTTTGGTTTGATTTCTTATGTGATTCTTACCAAATTCACCCAAACCCGAAAGATCTTGTCTTTCGCAATTTATGATTTTATTTAAATTGTGACTTTTAGCAGTTTTATCTTATCAAACATGGCAATAGTTTTTAATTCTCACACATACATCCCTGTTTAGTTCTCCATTGCATCTAAACGTTGCCATGTCCACGAAACTGTACCAGAAACCCTCAAGTAAATCAAATCTAGAGATATCCAGTACTCCCTTCAATTTAATGCCCTGATTTGCGGCGTGACTCGAACGTCGATATTTACATAAATTCTTCGAGACTAAACTCCCCAGGGAGGCGTACGTGTGAAGGCGCTTGTGGTAAATTGTCGTATACATTATGTATTTTGTTTGTTGTTCGTTGCGTGAAAGGTGGATATTCTCTTTTCACCTTTTATATTGAACTGAATTGATCTTATTTTGGTTACTTAAATTACTTGGTTTGGCTTTACAAAGAGTTTGATGATATTGTAATTTACACCAAACAAGCCCTGCTGTGTGAAATATATCTCTTGTCACAATGTAAATAAGACATGAAAAGGCACTTCTTTCAGTTTCTCTTACTGTACCTACACATTAAGTAAGTTTTCATATATTGCAACTCGCTGTAACAGATGAAAAATGCCAAAAACGTCAAATTGTGGTGATGCGGAAAAAAGTGCTGAGACATCCTTTCTTAGCTGAGTCTGCAAACGTACTTAATTTTATTATCCAAGAAACGATGCCCGGCAAAAGGGGGACTTTTTGCTGTCCACTTGAACCATTTCCGAACGGAAACGGGGCAGTGCCCGGGGCAAGCTCTATATTGCATGGAGCATCCCAGCAAAGTATCTAGGTTAGGATGCCTCGGTCTTTTAAGTTTACGGCACGGAAAGGTAAACATGTGTTTCACTCGCGTGAGGCGTTCCCAGGGTGTTAAATGAATAATTTTTTCGTAGGTCTAATATGACAGCTTGTTAGAAATAATATAGTAGTTGCCAAAATATTTTATTCTCTGACGCGACTTATCCGGCTGGCCCGGCCAAGACACCCAGAAATCGGCACTAATCAATTGATTTCTGGAATAGCACAAAATGTGACGGGAAAAAACGCGTAAGGAGAAAAACACCACTGAGAAAACCTAATTCGAGAAAAAATGCAAACAGAAATTCTGCTACCAAGAAATAACGATAATAGTTACTTGGTTCCCGTTTATTTCTGTCGTCTTTCCGATTACCATTCTCATGTTGCGGTATAACGTATAATACATTAGCATTGGCTTCCACGATATTTACTCCCGATCCCAAGTTGTTGGACGATGCGTGAATAATACTCACGTAGGTATGGGGATGAAACGTAAGACATGTAATGCAAAAAGTATCGCCTCGTAATACGCGACCCGGATAACGTGACTCGGTTATGGATTTTTCTTTCTTTGAGTGCTTTGGAAATATTGTTAACGTTTTTTGTTAAAGATTCTTCTGCAGACAAATAACATAGCCAATGTATTGAGTTAACATGTTTTAAATTGTTCATACCGCATGTTATAATATATTGAGTAATAATAATAACTTATACCATAGATTTCAAATGCCAATATCAACTCCGAGGTCGGTGACTTTATAAATTAAATGGTTTTGTAGCAGGATTAATTTTATTTTATCGCCATTTCCGATAAATACAAAAGTGAAGTTGTTAATCATTTCAGAAATTGACTTTCTTTGTGCGCTCTCGTCGTTTTTTCTCAATCCGTGCAGATTTTTAAAGCGATTTTTGTCCATCGAAAGTATCACAGCGCGTCTACCGAATTTCACCATCTGTCGAGCGTGACGACTGGAACCAATTCCGTTTGATTAGATATCGTCACGTCGCGCAGACGGTATTGTCTTAATACCCAATAGCGTCCTCTATCTCAGGCAAACATTGTTTCAGGATTATTGCCGTCTTAGGCACCTGACATTGCAAAGATGAGAGTTTATACAAAATTAATAAAGATCGCGAGAACAACCTATGATAAGAATTTATTATTTCTTGTTAAATTTATCAGCTAAGTTCTATTAAGTATGTCCGTCCTCTTACGTTTTTGAAATATCATATAGTCAGATTAAGGGATCTCTTCTTTTCATCATGTTATATTTCTGTGTCTTGTCTGTCTTCTATTTCAGATTTTACTCAGCTCCTTTGTTCAATTTCAAAGTTCAAATTGCTCGTGTGGTCTGTTTGTGTCTAATGGACGCTAAACGTCTAATCGCGTGCTAACAAAACGATGCTTTTGCTAATCGACCAATCGTTAACAGTAGTCGATATGATGCATTGATAGATTGCAAATTCTGTCGCATGAAATGTTGGTTTCATCACTTAATTAATTACTCTTTTTTCTTGTGCATGTGTGTTATTTATTACCTTACATACTAATTTTAAAAAAATGCTATGATTTTTTTTAAGAATTATGGACATAAGTGCATGAGTATATAATTACAATTTACCAATTTACCTATATTCATTTGTCTATATGTTTCAGTTCTCTTATAGGTACGTGCAATATTAGTATTTACATTGGTATCTATTACCATTCGAAATACTACGCTCGCTATCGCCAACTATTTTATTAAACTGGTGTTTACTGAAACTAAACACTTTTATACAACGTCTCTACTAAAATCTTATCCTTTCCAATTAGTCAACACAAAAACAGATAGCATTATGATAACTCAAACATTCCCTTTCACACCGATATTATTGTGAATGGGCAATGGATGAAAAATTTAAAAGTGCTTGAATATTTTTATATCGGTAGGAATAACGTTCCTTATTAACAGGAAAAAATTACAGATTTTTAGGTATCGTCTATCATTAATAAATAAATAATTCGTTTGAACTCGAACAATTTGTCTCCTATACGTAAGTATGGCTTAAACTCTGTTGTCCGATAAAAAAATTAAAAAAAAACTGCCGTTGTTATTCTGTCAAAACTGTCAATGTAATTCTAACCTCTCTCTGGGCTTATTATTATCGTTTGCGTTTGGATGTATCTTATATTTTACGACTGCTTACTCACGCCGGACCATCAATCAGGTTTCAAAATATATGAGATGACCCACTGTGGCACGCCTGATGCGCCTTGTGCAAGAAATATAAGGTGGCTACAAATATCATGAAACCAAAGCCATGAAAAGGGGAAAACATTTAGAAAAAATAGAGAAGGAGTTAATAAATAAAATAATTGATGAATCAGGTTTCATGCTGATAAATGGAATCTTTGGGGCATCTCCTGATGGAGTATGTGGAGGTGGAGATTTTGTTGTAGAGGTGAAATGTCCCATATCAGATATAAATAATTATAAATATGAATAAAGTAAACAAATTTCACTTAATTAATCATTAAGTTGTATTATTTCTTCTAACTTCTGGGACCATCAATTAAGTGTTACCTATTACAAGTATATCTGTAATAATAAAAGAACTATTCTCATAATTTTTTTATTTAACTTAATTCAACTATTATACTACTTCTATCTATCATACCAAAAATCAAATCAATCAGTTGCTTTGTTTTGCTGTGAAAGAAGGATAAACATACTTTCACATTTATTATAATTAGTATGACTGATTACTTTCCTTCCTTTTGTCCTCAGCATTAAAATAACTACCACTAGCTTTTACAAAAAACAAATATTGCCTTGAAGTTGATGAACCTCATCTTCAACTTCAAGGCAATATTTGTTTTTTGTAAAAGCTAGTGGTAATTACTGGCTGTTTGTAGTACGTTGGGACCTACGAGGTTAAATGTGACTGGAAAAGGGACCACTTTAGCGGTATGGAGTTATTATTCTGTGCTGTGCAACTATTTTCTTGTTGCTTGATGAGGTTGAGAATGAAGGGCTTGAAGGCTCAAACAGTGTTGGTGTCGAAAAGCCACTTGATGCAGGCACTTGAATGAACTGGCTCGGCATTACTTTTGCAGCTAAAGATACTGCTTAAACATTGGCTGCGCAGCCTACACTGCTGCTGCCTTATGTCCTCTTTGAAATTCATACTGACTTGCCGAATCACACTGAAAATAACCAAACATCACAAACAAGCATATACAAGTCTCGACCGGTTATATGATTTACGGTTTCGACCAATCGATGGAGTGGTTAATGAGGAAGGTTTCGGTGTAGGTATAATTCATTCAGGTGTAAAGCTGGGTCAGCTATAAGTATAATGCAATAATATGAAACCATTTCAATTATAGCAGGACACAATTATGCTCCTATTGACAAGGGAAAACTAAACAAAAATGGACTTCTTGCTATTCAAATTAGCAGGCTTTACTCTCATAAATTTTTTATTTAACTTAATTCAACTATTATACTACTTCTATCTATCATACCAAAAATCAAATCAATCAGTTGCTGTTTTGCTGTGATTGCCTTGAAGTTGAAGAACCTCATCTTCAACTTCAAGGCAATATTTTTATTTCTATATTTTAATACTAAAACCTAGTGATCCTATTAATGAAGCACATAATTTGACAAAAAATAATAATGTATTAAATTTATTTTATTATGGGTTCCTGTAGATTAATAAGACCACATGCAATTATATCACGTCGTTATGAGAACATGTCTGCAGAAAACATGTCTTAACTGGTTCTCTGTACCTAGTCAGTAGAATCCATGGTAATCAACACAAAATAATTTAGGCAAATACAATACAAGTTCCGGTCCTGTTTACGTGTGTAGTGGTCGTCGTAAAGGCTAACAATCAATATCAAATCCTGAGTCCAAAGCTGAGGTCGTCGTTTAAGAAGACAATATCAAAGGTCCGGTGTGAGTAAGCAGTCGTAAAATATAAGATACATCCAAACGCAAACGATAATAATAAGCCCAGAGAGAGGTTAGAATTACATTGACAGTTTTGACAGAATAACAACGGCAGTTTTTTTTTTATTTTTTTATCGGACCAAAGAATTTAAACCATACTTATGTATAGGAGACAAATTGTTCGAGTTCAAACGAATTATTTATTTATTAATGATAGACGATACCTAAAAATCTGTAATTTTATCCTGTTAATAAGGAACGCTATTCCTACCGATATAAAAATATTCAAGCACTTTTAAATTTTTCATCCATTGCCCATTAACAAGGGGAAAGTGTGCATTCTAAAAATAAATGTTTTTGTCGTCACCCATAGCTAATTTCCAATATATTTTAAGTTTTGCTTGTTTTCATTGTCTTCCTTACTTTGTTCGCTACAATTAATCCCGGGAAGCAACCCTCGTGCTTCGCTGTTTACAATAAATACCTTACTTCTATTCCCTCCCAGCGCTAAGCCCTTTCAAATTTTCAATTCTTTAATAATTACATTGTTTCTTGCTTAAACATGAACTAAGGGTCTTTCAATTAAAACTTTGTGTCAACTGCTTTTGTTGTTGGAATTTGGCCCTTTCTTTTCGCGCTTTATGTTATGTATTCATAGCTCGAACGTGTATTTACTAGCTTTGACGCCATCTTAAAACAGCCGTTAAATCTTAGTAGTCTGCTGGACCTTATACGCACTGAATCGGTTTAATGTTAACGATTCCAATCCCACACATTGCTGGTATAACCGTAAATTAACCTCTGATTACATAATAATATGAGTGATTTCACGAGGCCCTCTGCGGAGTCCATGTGTGGTCTGATTTATGTTATTCTTTATTTGAAAAAATGCTGGTGTTTTGACAAATTTCATTAGCTGCCGAAATATATTTTATATCAGCTGATTAACATTTACCAGTCTATTGAATTGCGTGGCGAAGTCCTGCATATACATGTGAAGCAACGTCTAGACAGGACGCAGCTCCGTCTTTCTTTATCACCCCGTGTCCCAAGAATTACTCCCGCTGTTACTTTAAAAAATCTGTCGCAAATGAAAAAACGTAATAAAGTTTTATCTCCTATGTAATCTTAATATCTGTTCACTTTGCAAAGTTTCAGTGGACGAAGCGTTATGAGTTTTTCTAACTTTATATATTCTTTGTTACAGGTAAGCTCAACTTGGAGACTGGTAAATCGACTTTAGAAGAATGAAAAGAGATGAGCACAGGTTGTATGGAATGCTGAGAATTCATCCCATTTGATATTTCTCGCTATCGAAATGTTAAAATTTCACGAAGCCTAGTTTTGACGAACAGCGTTCATAACAATCATAACTTTCTGACACCGCGCAAAGTTTGAAATTCACGAGAAACGGGCATTTGAAAAGCGCAATATCCGACTGCAGTGCCCGAATATTACTGGTTCTGACTGTATTTCATTTAGCTTCTGAAATATCTCTTGGTGTGAAAGGTCTTCTAATGGAATTTCTCCGCTATTTCTCAACTAGAGAGCGTTACCTATTTCACGAGTAATTTGAACAGATGTTGTATACTTAACGTCACACTACACTAGTAAGGACTACATTAGTAATTTTCTCGGGTAGAGAGTAGTTTAAAAACAGAGTAAAATGGCTCAACTCGACTAATGGACTCTACTTACTTCATTGCAATGGAGTCCCCATTATAGTAGGTAGGTATAATAACTCTTTTGTAGGTCAATGCATTCATTTCTATAATAAATTACCTGACTTAAAGTTAACATTTTCAGTAGGTACTTAAAAATTACTTGAAAATGTCGTTGATGTCTAAAGCTTACTATAGAGGACTATCTAACAGATAAAAATGCTTGGCCGAAACCAAACGCCTACATAAGTTAATAATGTAGTCATAGAAATATGTAAACATGGTATCTTGTCTAGGGGACACGGTTTCTGGATGGAAGGCTTGAGTCGGTCAGGATCTAAGAACTAATAGCGCTTATAAACTTGCTAAACTTTGTTCTTTCCCATTTTCATGGTCGTAATGACTATTTACATAATTATTGATAGTTATTATTTTCAAATCGCTAGAACCTTGAACCGAAATATTTTCAGAATGACATATCTATCATGGAAGGCTATATAGACCCCTGTAGTAGGTATGCATAATCATTCATTTATAGTCTTTACTCTCCTTACAAATTGAATGAAACCTGTAACTGTCCCCTAATAGTGATTGAACAGTGCGCAATATATTTAAAACAGATTAACAGCAAGCAGTAAACCTGTAGGCGAACATCACAGCTCATTAATTCGCTATAACTTAAGTACCCATGTTGGAGCATTGAGTAATTCAATTAAAAATTCAAGCCTCATCAATACGGCGCGCCTCGTCGTCCCTGAATATAATTAGTACAACTAGGTTATAACGTTCGTTCAGCCTTTTTTCACGCGCTGCCACCTCATCACGTTACTTGCCTCGGTGGTCCAAGCTCAGAATAGCCTTCGCCCTTCTGACCCTCGTCTCGTGTCAGTGTGACGACAGATCTCGATACATCGATACCTGATACGAATCGCGATCCGATTTGTCTTACTAATTCGTGAATACGCGTGATAATTTCGCATGTGTTGATATCGATTTGTTGTTAGTTCGTCAAGTGTGCGTGCAAAGCGACTTTAAAAGGAGTAATTGGGTCAACTCTAACTAGTTTTAGAACTGTTTTATTTAAAAAAAACATAACTTCTACCGCAGCTTGATTGAAGTAATCTTTTTTGTCTAAAACGTAGCGACATCAGTTATGGAATTTTATATAAAACAACACCTACCTTCAGTAATAGAAACATATCGATTCTGAGAAAGCTTTGCTTTACCTGCCTTGAATCGACGACGACCACGTTCTCGTTTCAGTGTTATTTGTTTACTGCTTCTGTTTACCTACCGCCTTAAATACTCGTCTTGTCTATGTTTTATAGCGTTTCTATTTCTTTGCTTTGGCACTTGAATAGTTTTGTTTTGTTTACCGAATTAAGTGAATGGTATTACAATTTCGATCGCTTATTTTGAAAACGATGTAAGTGACTACGTCATTGACGCATTTAGGTTGTTTTCGAAATGTGACATTCAAATTGGATTGTCAATTCGATTCCTTTTAGTGGCTTTCAGTTTAATTTGAAGCATTACATTGATGTAAATGTTTATAAATCCGTTGTCAGTAAAGTGAATCAGAGCTGATACCAGATATGAGATAACATTGGTGCCGGTGTCGAAATAATTTCCACAAAAGTATGTTCACGTATTGTGATCGTCTACTTTACAATCAGTTAAAAGCTACTGATTTGTAATTTGCCCTTTTTCATTTATGTTAGTTTTTATCAGTCATTACAAAATACATTTATACTATAACTAATTCTTATAGCGGTTGAGATTAGTCGGAAATTTAATTTTTGGTAAAACTACATTGTGAAGTTAAGGAAAGGTTCTTATTGGATCCTGAATTATAATGAATTTTCAAAGTTAAAACAAATATCCTCCGGGTACAGTGCCTCTAAATAAACACGAACTTAATATTAAAGACCGACTAACTCAACAGTCTTTTGAACTTCCAGTGCTTTGTCTGCAAACCTTTTCAAGCATTTGTTGAAGAATAATTTAATATTCTCGTATATTCGACACAAAATATCTTGCGCATGACAGTTTTACCTACATCAAAAATCTCGATTTACGTAAATCGGTGCTCTTATAATATTATTATAAAGACGTTTGAATGTGTCCTATATATTACGTTTGAATTGAAATTTTCCTTTGCTTCTGAGGGTTATAATAATATTAATGTTGAGAAGTCCCGGAGATGAAGTATTCCGGATTTTTTTAAGGAGAATGCAATGAAATGTTTGCTTTCTGAAGACGGAATTATTAGATTTTTCTCTATTTCTTCTATCATTCATAATAATGAACTTCTAATATAGTATCTGTTTTTAGAAATTCACATGATATAAAGCTTTTTGCAACGAATGTATCCAGAACGAAACAAAATCAAGGCACGTGTTCCAAATAGCTTTTTCTCTAAACACATCACAGTCTCCGCAAAAAAAACTTCGTTTCCGAGAAAGGAGCCATTTTGTATTCCACTCTTACCTATTCCATTGGAGTCCACTGAATTTTAAATTCCACTCGCTCTTTCAGTTATGTAACTTATTCGAAGCTCCTCGCAACCAGATTAGGAATACTGTTTGGACCAACTGTTGAGATCGCTTAATTGAATTACTAGAAATCTGGCAATAGTTTCTCTTTGTTAAAATACTTGGAATGGGTCTTCGTTGTTCTGAATGTATTTAGATGATATAATTGAATTTCGAAATATCGAAAATACCGTTCCGTTATAAACAAATTGTTTCTTTTGAAATTGTTTAATTTGTCCGAAAATTCATACGTTAGAATTTCTTTTTTTTCTGATTCCATAAACCTTAAGGTTAGATAAGGTTTTTCTAATAAAAGTCCTGGAAAGCTAAACGGCTTCAGAAAGAAAAGCTAAATTCAAAAAATTTGGACGTTCGAAATAGTTGAGGACGAAAATTTGGCCTTGTGTTAGATTACCGAACTTGCCGATACTAATTGCTTCGTAGAACCTTTCGTGTTATCCATAGGATTAGAGGCATACGTCAAGTGGCTTCCGATAGCTTTGCTTTTAAAATCCAATTACTTCTAACCTCGACGCCGTTCTGACATATTATGTTAATGATTAAGATATCTGTAAGGAATGTCCTTAGACGACATTGTTATCTTAATTGTGCTCTAGTCTGCTTGCAGTTTGCTCTCTGACTTCGTTGTATTTGGTTCCTCATTCGTTTTATTTTTGCTTTGTTAGAAATAAAACGCAATGACAATTTAATAAGAAAGTAGAAATCCAATAATGCCACCTTTTTTTTGAATGTCATTCGAACGAGGTCCCTTTTCTCGAATTACTCGAGATAAATTACATGTGAGATATTAATATTATGTTTATGTCAAAATAAAATACTATTTTGTAAATAAAATAAATCATAAATAATTGTTTATTTCAGACAGGTTTTATATAAAGTTGTTACTAATCGTCATAAATAAATGTGTGGTTTTTTTTTTAAATAAAAAATGTGGATATTTCTTTATCTCAATTATAAATACATCTCGAGTGCCACGAAAATATAGTACCTGAAACTTAAGAAGATAGTTACAAGAACAGACACCATCCATGGCAAAAGTGAAAAGTGGATTGCAAACATGACCGTCTCGTAATGTAGTGATTCAAACATTCTCACACCAAGAAATAAACACGAAACGCTTGATAAATCTTACAAAAAAGTTAAAAGTGTATGTTAACTTAATTTCATGGGAAACCTTAGAAAAAGCATAAACGTGTCCTCTGAAAACGTGATACTTGCGTATTACAACAAGCTTTCAAGGTCGCTGAATCTCGTGACGTGATGAACGTTTATTATTTTAATAATTGTGTACTTATCTAAATATATAAAAGGAGAAACTGACTGACTGACTGACATATCAACGCACAGCCTAAACGGCTAAACGTAGGCACTTGAAATTTGGAAGGGACGTAGCTTAGGTGCCGTAGAGGTGCACTAAGAAAGGAATTCCCGAAATTCCCACGGGAACGGGAATTAGCGGGAAAATTATTAACACAAAAAAAATGTTTTGCCCAACGAAGTGGACACCGGAACAGCTAGTATCACATATTTGTGAAAAGTTTCGTTTTATTTGCTCGCATCAGTTGAGAAAAGCACCTCCGCCTTTTTTTTTTTTTTTTTTTTTTTTATGGCATCGAGTAGACAAACGAGCACACAGGCCACCTGATGGTAAGTGGAAACTGTGACCCATAGACATTCGCAATCACAAGACTGCAATGCAATCCTAAGACTGCAAATGCGTTGCCAACCCTGAGGCTAAGATGGAATGCCTCTATGCTAGTCATTTCACCGGCTGTCTTATCCCCAAACCGGAACACAACAATGCGAACACTGCTGTTTGGCGGTAGGTTAATGGATAAGATGGTGGTAGCGATCCGGACGGACCCTGCACAAGGTCCTACCACCCGCAAAAGCCTCAATATAAAGAGTACTCTATATAGTACGTATAGTATAGTTACGAATTTTATGAAGTGACCCGTTTAGCAAAGAGATGTGTTTAACAGAAGGGGCCTGTTTAAAAAGTTCTTACCAACCTACTATGTTTTTCATATTCTGTGCCGTCAATGGCGGTAAAGAAATAATTAGTATTAAGTTAGTGATTTATGATAATGATGGCATACGGGATCGAGTACACAGTTGTAACGTCTTCAGATAACAATTTCGTAATGTTTATTATGCAAAATGCACGTTTATCTGTCGTTTACACGTTCGTCCCATATCTGAGAAGTTCTTTTGAAAACCTCGGTATTGTCTTGGCCGTAATGTGCACGTCACGTCGTCTCTGACCATTTTATTATCGCAATAAATCTCGTTCGCATTTATTGCCAGTTTAATTAATTTGACTTCTCCGTGTCGGGTGTTAATGTTATCATTATCACTTACGTCTCATTCACCTAGTTTGTGATAATTAACTTAACAGTTGACAAATTATCTATTATTTTTAGTTCGACGGAAACAATTAGTGCGTTTCAACGTTGAGTTGACTTTATTTTTATGGAACATTTCTGGTATCGGAATTTAACATCTCGTGATAAGGTGATCGGTGGGTGATGGATTGAAGTCCGTTATTTTATCAGGCAAAGTCGAAGTGTCAGTTATAACTGTGGTGAAATCAGCGCGTGAGTTGACAAAGTGCTACAGTGACTAGCGTATTCGCTAGCCGGTTTTTATAACGGTGAGCGAAGTTAAATCGTCAAGATAAATCCCCAAACAATGCGACACCGGATGCTGCCGTTTATGGCGCCGGTGTTCCTGTCCAAAATCTTGCCCAGGAAACGGGTGGCCAAAGCGATCGAGAAATTTCATGGGGTAGTGTACTTTACTATTTGCATTGGTCAATTCAATACAGATTGAACCTCTTCCTCCTCATTTTACCCTTAGTGTGTTGTGGATTAACATGATCTTGTTGCAGTCTTGCACGTTTCAAAGTCAAAGTTTTTTCAGTAAGTTTTTTCAGAAGGTACCGCACCGCATGAATTGATCCGGACATTTTCAGAAGTTACTTTTTTACTCCGCCCTAAGTCCACCGTAACTTTCCTTTCAGTGGCTATGTTACTCGAAACTTATTAAGCTTACTCTTATTATTCCTTGCAATTTTACTTCGTGAAACATATCGTAAGACCCAATGCATGAACTATCTATTTTAATTTGGCAAGTAAGGCTCAGGTAGTGACTTTCGTTTTTCTATAAGGTTATCTTTTTTTTTATTATACTGTAGTATTTTACTCTATAATACATTTCTGATTAAATCGTTTTCCTGCAACATCGTAAAACCCACATTTGAGGTCATATCTGAATTGCGTTCAATGTTACCTTTCGCCTGGCAAACGTGAAATGGCGTCCTAACCACAGCAATATTTCCTCGTGAAGATTCCATCGACCTGTCCCGAAAGTTCATTGAGCCCTAGACCTTCCATCGAACGAGTCCTCCTTTATATTATTTATATTTATGTCCAATTGCGTCGGAATAAAAATGTGTTTGCTATTCTAAGGTATGTTTAGTGTAAGTCTTCCCTCAAGAGTAGTCATCAAGGATTCTTTCTGTACTAGAACTAAAAAAATTGAGGTAAAAAATAAATACAGGGGACAATCTCATGTCAATTTACCTAGTTGTAAATTTAGTTCTTGGGCTCGTACTATAATTAGGTACGCTTTAACGCCTTTCTCAGATTAGTGACAAAGCGCTAAAGTTTGTATGCATTTTTAGATTTTTAAGACTGTATATTAAAAAAAAACGTAGAAAAGATCCAAGACATGGCTCAAATTCTTTCGCGCATCACCCAACTATTAAATAGCTAGGCTAGTTAAGTAAGTAACGGTGAATTCATGACTCGTAACTTAAGTAATCTAGTCAGGTTTCATGCATCTTTAATAGGCTTCGGTACATTTCTTTATAAAACGTAATATTCAAGTTCATTATTCTTCGTCGCTTCACTCTTGTTGTATTCGATACTTGGCGGATAATAAAGATTTCTAAATGTTCTTTCAATTTACTGAGAAAACCTGCCTCGCAGGTTTTTCCTATCGGTTAAACTGATGACGAACCGCAATTAGAACCACAAACGGAAGGAAAGCCTGCAAATTAGCATGCAGTTTCCTTCGGTTTCACTCGAGCGGTTCCGCCGCTACGGGTCGCTTGCGAATCTTCATATTTACTTCATAAACTTAATGTTTTATTACAGCGGGTAGGCTTTACTTTACAATTATGAAAATGGCATGATAACTTTCGCCTTTCAACGTTTTTACAAGATACATTTGACGACGCGCTGGTCTAGTTGGTAGTGACCCTGCCTACGAAGCTAGCGGTTCTGGGTTCAAATCCCGGTAAGGGCAGATATTTGTGTGATGAGCGCGAATATTTGTCCCTGAGTCATGGATGTTTTCTATGTATTTAAGTATATATTTCTCTACATAAGTATTTATATCGTTGTCTAGTACCCATAGTACAAGCCTAGAGCTTAGTTTGGGACTAGTGAATTGGTGTGACATTGTCCCCCTAATATTTATTATTTATTACATGTTTTTATATGGATATGTATGAATAAATATACAATTCATGTTGCCCAAATTGATGTGACGCCGTTTCTCGCAGAAACATGAAACATTATGTTCCAGAAAGTGTATATTGGATTTTTATTTGATAGGTTTCCTTTGATGTTCCTCGTAAAATGTCCCAACTAACGAGAACATTTCCCCAGCACTTCGCTAATAGGGTCCTTGTTAAAACTCGCTTACGGCGCAGAAAAAAAGTTCTTTTAATATTTGAAAGGTTACGGGCGAAATTTCCACAAATCTGCATTGCTGGGATGATCCTAGAGAATTGCAGCTTATTATCCCAAGTGCTTGGCACGCGCTGCCGTTTGGCTGGAAATCTCTTTCAACGACTATATTATGGCGTTAGTACCTTTTATGGATGATTCATAATTTTTTTTCTGCGTTCTCGCTGTGTGAACAAACGGCGTAATTGACGTTGAATTTTTTGCTCCAAAACTATTACATGATACGTGACCAGCTCGATGTTTCTTTGTACGAGATGAAAACAATGGTTTTATTTTTGATGTTTACAAGATTTCTTCAATAGGATATGTCATTAATCAATGCTGAATTTGATGAAAGACGATTACCACATATCAGCAATCATTACAGAAGTCATTGTGACGATCATCGCTTCGTTTATACATCACAAGAAACATGGCTTAGCGCTGCATTGTTCTCTCTTCCAGTATAAAAGAATAAGTGTTTCGCAAGCTGACGGATAAATAACAAAGTGCCAAAGGGAAATGTTGCAACATAGAATTATACAATCTCGTGTAATAAGGGTTCCTTAATAAACCTTAAACAAAAGCTTTTTTTACCTTTTTAATTCGCCGTCTTTCGTTAGTATAAAGAACACTGTACAACAAGCCATGCAGCCTTTGAAAGTAAGGAGCGAAAGAATCCTCACAAGGCTCTGTTGACGTTCAGTCGGCGTCAAAGATATTATTTACATTTTTGTAACTTATTTCAATGGAATAACGTGTTTTTTTTTTACATACGAAGGCAGATTGAATCGTTCGCGGCCTGACAATAAAAACAAACGCGCATATATTTTTTTTATATTTTTATCTTCTACTTAGTCCCCTTAGATATCAATGCACTTTTCCCACCGAGATTTCAGAGCCACCACTTTTAAAAAACTTTCTTCCAGGTTCTCAAAATCGAACGAACGAATACGAAACCCTAATCGCACTTGCAAGAATTGAATACATTCGAGGACAAATAAAAAAAAACAAGTTGTTGGTATTCTACGGTGGTTCAAACGGTGTAAGTCAGATACTAATCAAGCTATTTAAGTGAGAGGGTTAACAGAGAAAATTTGAAGATGGTAGTTATTACATTTCATTTCATTGTTTTACGTAAATGCATAATCTGTTGAATTCATTGAACAATCTCTAGTTTCTTGTTGTTTCGCAAAATTTGTCCCCAACTGTATTTTAATAAAAAGATACCTACTTACTTATATTTCATGATACTTGGTTAAAAAATACACACACTATCAAAAGTATAATATTATTGTTTCGGGTTTTTATCAATATAGGCTAGTCAGTCCGTTGCTATCATATTCCATTTCAGTATCTGTGATACGAACTCGAGTTAGTAGAAATACTTTAATTTTGTTGTTTCAAAAAACCTGTCCTACCTTAATGCACTGTTTTACGTATAAAACTAAGGTACACGTTATGTATTTTCTTATTAGAGTAAACAAAATAACTATCTGCCCTTTTACCAACTTGGAAGGCAAGAAAAGCTGAAGATAAAAGTTATAACGAGAAGTTAGCCGCCGACGAAAATAGCCACCGTGGACCGATATCATTAGTTATTTAAAGCTCACAGCCATTAGCTTTAGTTACGAAAGCTCGTAGAACTTGACGCTAACCCCCATCGCTGCTAGGACAAAAAGTGGAAAATATTATGTTACGAATTTGTTAGGTATGTTTAACAATTGTATGTTTTTAGTCCAATTAGTTGTCTTGTGAAAAGTATTTAGTGTGACCGTAAGCCATCTTACATTAGCCTCGAGAAAAATGAATAAGTAGGTACAGTAATATTATGAATGCGAAAGTAGCTCTATCTGTCCGTCTGTTGCACTTTCACGGCTAACCGATTTCGCTGAAAATAGGTATGGACGTAACTTAAAAGCTGAGAAAGGACATGGAGTAGGTAGGTAACTTTAAAACCCACGATAAACGACTAATACGCGGATGGAGTCGCGGGCAATAGCTAGTGAAAATATATGCCTTAGCTATAATTGCCTTTTTGTCGAAAGATATCGTGTAGATTTAGAACAATTGTTATAATTTATTTCCTCTCATATGAAAAGACTGAAATAAATTGAAAGATGTGAGGGACAGTTAATCAAAACGCGGCAATACGCCAGCCCCCTATCTCACAAACAAAGCTGCCAGTGACGACTGACATGTGACAATTTGGTTTATATTGCGTTGCTTAGATGAAGCCCAGACTCTCTATTATACTGGGTAAAACCATATTGCCTTTGACATGTTATGGTATGGCCGCCACTGCTGTCTATTAAATAAGAGCTATTTGACGTTCTACGTTCTGCTACGTTGACAATTTGAAAAACCTAAGGCAATATAGAATAGAGCCCTGTTTAAATTACACAAAAAACACGTGAAATAAGTGTCGCTCTCCAGTTGAGAAATAGCGGAAAAATTCTATTACAATACACCGGGAGATATTTCACTAGCTTAATGAAAAACGGTCAAAAATAATTACTTGATAGCTTTTATTTACTTGACAGTAATGGTGGGCGATTTTGAAACAATACGATAACACATCAAAGGCAATACCTAATCTGGTTATACCGGTAGAAAAGAGGGCCAGATACAGTAATATGTTCATTTGTCACATGTTACCTACCACTGCCAGTTTGACGCTTTTAACATAATGTATGTACTCACATCCAGTTTTATGCCTGTCTGTTTGTAATGTTTTCGTTTTTATGATTTTGTAGTGGTACCATTTTATTAATAGCTATCGGTTATCTTCGATTTTCTATGACACACGAATAACGATTATACTATCAGTTGCGAGACTTGCGAGTGCAGCGTGATAGCGATGGCTGGCCGAAAGTTATTAAGAAACTGAGATTGGGAACACTATATGTACTTATATTAAATAAATGTAGTTTTTTCCCTTTATTTGTGGATGATTTACAACAGAAACGTGTGCACTTTTGTACCCCTTCCGTCGTTTCCCTAATACAACGGTACTAAAATGGTTAATAAAACTACATTGCCTCCACTGGAACTTTTTACGCGGTCGTGTCTTGGGGTCGACGGCCTCCAAAACCTAGCAGATAGCGGAATCAGGTCGACTGTGCGGCGAAGATAACTAATCTTTATTACTCCTGTGTGCTTAAGGAGAAATTATCCTACGTCCTTTTAGTTCAGGGATGGGTCTGTCTTTTGCTCTGGAAAATCCGTACAGGTGTTAATTTTCTCATTTAGCATTGGTAATTAAAAGGGTATGGAGTTTATGAACATGAGCTTAAGTTATTCAGGCCGTTCTTGTAGTGGTGTTTGTATGACATGCTTTATTTACTAGTGGGTTGTTTTAAGCTGTATATCTATATCTAGTTCGAGATATCAAATGGTCTCAGAAGATTCGGAAAGATTTCAGAAACGTACAATAAACCAATTTTAGCTAAAGAATGATCTGTCCCTTACAGTCAAATTCAAATGTCACAATGAGATATAAGGCCAAAGTATATTTTAAACATACTTTAGATATTGCGCTTTTTATGAACAAAGGTTATCATATAAATCGATTAAGCGGTCCTATTGATGTAATAGATTTATAAATCGGTATGTGACATCGCATTTTTTTGGCAAAATTAAAAGTCAATCGACATCATATTGATGAAATCACTCATCGATTCTTATCGCTATTTTCCCTGCTTATTGGAATATCTTTTAGATGATCTCAGTAGACTTGCAACAGCTCCTTGAACAGAGATTTGATTAACGTAAAAATAATATTAATTGAATATCGTGTCTGGTTTCAGAGTGCGTCAGAGTCGTCGGCGGGCGCGGGCGGCGGGGGCTCCGCCACCGGCAGCGTGCGGGTCTCCTCGCGCTCCAGGGCTTCCGAGGAACCTCATATTGGTGAGTACCACCAAGACCAAGATATTTTCAAAATGTTGATGAATGCAGTTGACGTCCACACTGTCTGCCTATTTGACTTAGGCTTAGGCTATGAAAATTCTTGATTTCGTTTGATTTTGCAAGATAATACTAATTTGTAACTGGTAGTAAATTGAATGTAAGTAACACTGTAAAAAATACCTAACTACTTTATAAATGGAGACTACTGAACTACAAGGTTATTAAAACAAGCCAAAATTTTGCTATAGGCGGCCTATAATAGGCCACAGTTCCTGTCGAACCTTACCTGCGTTCCGTCAGCGTCAAGCAATCATATCACACTTTTAAAACGAAACTGCCCCAGGATAAAATCAATTCGGCTTAAATATTAGGTCCTTACCTATGAAATTGGCGTTTTATATGGAGAAATTTATGAAAACGGTGGTTTTCATACAATATATTTAATTTAGCGGATTATTTAGTAACGTCAAATGCAAACCAAATAAAATTCTGTCAGGAATATTGGACACTTCGAAGCTATATTATACCTACATATCTTAATTACCTACTTAAAAATAGTTTGCTTCATAAAACTCTGCGTAATTGAAACACATGAACTCGGAGCTCATGAAAAGAGTTGAGTTCACACTTCAATTTAAAACATTATGTCAGAAATTTAACCATATTCATTGTATCTAACTAAAACCTTTATAACATAGTGTATTAATGAAATTTAAAAATAATTTGGAAGTTCAAATTTAAATGAATAAATTCCGTACGAAATAAAGCACGTAAAAAAAAAACGCCAATTTCATAGGTAAGGACCCAATATTATTCATAATTTCCCGATGTTATCATAGTCTGTTAATATCACAATATAATTTCACGGCCTAGGACAGGTGGATACAACACGCCGTCAATACTCCTGGCAAATTCAGGGAGGGTTGACCCCGCCCTTGGCCCGGTTCATAGAATCGAGTCGAGGATGGAAATGTATTGATAGATGGAAAAGGTTATAAGAGACGCGTGATTGGACTCTGAGGCTCTGACCTTTTCTGAATCCCCAAGATTAATATGAAGTTATTGTTGGTCGGGAAAATCCGGAGTACGAATATTTTAGGATGTAATTGATGGGGCTTAGTAGTTTTTCCTCCCAAGTTATCTTGCTAGGAATAGTTTGATAAGAATGATGAAAATACCTTTTTATTATTACATTTTGCTCGTGACTATGTCCGCGTTTTAAACTTAAACGTTTTTCCATCGGGAACGGCCACTACCAGTATCACATATCCTTGCTCAGGGCTTAAACTGGCCGAAGAAACGCAACAAACAGACAGACTCACTTCCACATATATAACGTTATTAGGTGTATCAAGTCTCAAGGTTAATTTCTTCGTTATAATGAGTGTAATTGAGTAATAATATTAGTAGGGATATGATTCGTACATAAACGAGGTCCACTTCTTCATTTTAATAAGAGATATCCATTACCCTACAGTGGTATTTTAAGACTGATTATGTTACTATACAATATTGGACCTTATTGTTTCAGGCAAGTACAAGCTGCTCAAAACCATCGGCAAGGGCAACTTCGCGAAGGTGAAGCTCGCGAAACATGTCCCCACGGGCAAGGAGGTCGCCATCAAGATCATCGACAAGACACAGCTCAACCCGGGCTCCCTGCAGAAACTCTTCCGGGAGGTGAGACTTGCCACCATTGTTATCTGGTCCTTATTGTATCTGTACTATCCTCACAGCCCACATTAAAAAACACCGCGGATAAGTAAACGAAGGAAGGACTTTCTCCTCCGGCCTTTCAGCACTGGCTGCGGTAGTATCCGCAGGAGTCTAAATTCTAGATGGTAACAGGGGCATTGGTGTTTTTAGCCGGTGCGAGCCCGGCAGTACCAGGGCGCTCCATTCCCAGGTCTCCGGCAGGGATTTCCAACTCTTTTCTTAAAGTAATTCAAGTTAAAAGCAAACAAAAGCAAGGACTTTTGTCTTTGACACTTCGGGCGATTACCAAAACAAAAACAGCCCACATTTGTCAACTGCAAGGTACAGATTCCCGAGCACCATGCTGTTATTCCATCTACTTCTTTTTATCGAGTGGGAAATCTTCTGTGGCATACCTGGCATCTTGTAAAATCACAGGGTCGGGTCATATGCTATTTTTAAAAATTAAAACGTCATCGGTGACCAGACCATGTGCATAGTAGCATGAACATGTACCAACGATAGCTGATAGTGACAACATCAAATTCATTTGTGATTTAACTTACGTTTGGTTCTATCTGGTTTAGAGTATCAAAGGTACCATGGTACTGGTAGACCAGACCTAAATTCTATTGTCTATTTCGCTTACTATCTAAGTAATGTTTGGCTCGATTGTACTCGAGATGCTTATTCACAATAATCATACTCTTGTAATATAATTATTGTGAGTTGGGTAGAAAATGTTTTCTTCTTTCACACATCCTTATCTCAGAATTTAGTTATTTGTTATTCCTACTTCACATATTTTTTTGTAATCCTTTACATTCAGATACAAACTCTTCCGGTAACATGTTTCTAATCCTACCTCATTCATTACATAGCATCACTCGTAGATACTCCTGAAATATATCGTTAAGCCCATCAAATCCCGACCAGATCTAAAAAAGGTTTCCTTAATGATGCGCCGATAAAGAATCGGAGATTTGCCCTTTTTCAGGATTTTCTTGAGATTGTCGTTGGCCTTTTTTCTTCTGTATTTTAGCGGCTGTAAACGACTTTAATTTCAATCGTATCCTAAACTTTCTTAGTTTTTGCTTCCAAAATGTCATTCGTGAATTAACTGGATAAAAATACCCATGATATAATGTTGACCGTCAGTTTCAGAGCTAATATTTCTTAAACGACCCCACCGACAGTCATATTAGTTAAGAACCAACCACATTACACCAATGCATTAAACGAGCTTTCTTTAGAAAATATATGCTACCGATTCGGTCTAATTCTTCGGGACTTCCGGAGCTACGGTGCCAATGAACAGACAGACACAGACACACAGATACATGTGTTAAACTTGTAACCCCCTCTTATTGCGACGGGGGTTAAAATGGAAACCTTCGCCAAGAATTCCCATGCGTTGATGCGCAAGTTTTCCCCCGTGCCCTCGCAATGCGACACTAATAAATAACGTGTGCCCACTCATTGAAATGAGCATGGAATTATACAATTGAATTTTTGTTGCGCTGTCCAGATAACTCCATCTGCTTTACGTTTTTTTATCAAGTGGTGGTGCCCTTACTACCACTACTAGGTCGGAACTAAAAGAAACTATTTTTTTTTGTAGGTATGTAAATACTTTATTAGATTAAAAACATACGAGTTAAAAAAATAAGAATTATTCAAATACAATAGTTAAGATACGTTTCCAGATTTAGTTACTTGTATTTTCCATTCCTGTTTCACCTTAAGACTGGACTGGTAGAGCATGCTTGCAGTAGTGCGCCTTTTGTACACTATTTTAATGTTATGCAGTAAATGATTAAGTGCTACGACATGTACATATGTGAGGCGTGTTAACATTAATGGGAAACCCTAATTCAATATTGATGTTGTGTTACAACGTCATTCCGCCATGACGCCCTTTGATGGAACTAATGAGCTCTCAAGACTATATGTATACATAGACTCAGAGTCATATGTCGATTGTGCAGAATATAGGTTCACAGTTGCTAAACTTTAATTTTGAACCGTTTTGGTGTCTATTTTATGTCGCCAGTGTGACAGTGACCGTTGTATATAAATCTAAGTTCTGTATTGCGTTCAAACCATTTACTTTTGGATAGTATCATAAGAATTGTTAAAACTTACCTGTAACGACTGCGTAATACCCTTAAGTACCTTGTTTCAGACATCCAAACTTAATTTTTCTATGGAGTCTGAGAATCAACATAGCTAATTAGACACTAAATAGGCCATTGCATGTGCTTCATAGAATTACAATGGACTTGAAATTCTTTGCAGATACGTTTTTTTTGTACGAAATATCATGATACCTACTCGTTCATTTACGGAGATATTGTGTATTTCAGGTGCGGATAATGAAGATGCTGGATCACCCTAACATCGTGAAGCTGTTCCAGGTCATCGAGACAGAAAAGACGCTCTACCTGGTCATGGAATACGCTTCTGGAGGCGAGGTTAGTCATCATGCTGCTGGTTAAGTTTTAAAATATCCATGACAACAAACAATGCGGTGTATTTTTTCAATGACAATTTTGAAAATCTGTTTTTTTCTAAGTAATGAAGACCGGGAACAGATACGAAAAAGTTTTGCCATTTCATTCCCCACACAACGAAAGAGGAACGAAACCCCAGACTTCTTGGCATAACAAACTACCGTTTTATTATACGAGCAAGGGGCAAACAAGGTGATTTTGTGGTGTTAAAAGGCACCAAAAAAACAGTATACCATTATTTTATGTTTAGAAAAAATTATTACGTTTCGATTCATGGCAAACGCCCATTAATTAGCTTCAGTACCCATCAATAAGCCAACTGAGAAAGCAAGATAAATACGAAGTTATCCGACCAAAAACGATGGGAAAGGATTATTCACTACATCTGTACCCAGTTCTACATGGCAACGCATTTATTCCTTTATTAATTTATTCTTAAATATGCGTCGATAGCTTTGATTTCCATAGACTCTATTCGTCATTGATTAAAACATGGGAGTACGCAAAACTTGTTTTTAGTAATCTTGCTTCTTCATCAGTTTATCTAATTAATGCCAAAGAGGAATGTACTTTTAGTAAATCTAAACTAAAATGAATGCAACGGAAGTTGATGTATGGAACATCTTGTTTAGGTTCGTATGGAATCAAAACATAAAAATACATTTATTTCTTCAATACAGAAAAGGTTTATTTACAAGAACCACAATGTTATAAACTCGGATTTTGTTACTTTTTATTGTTTGAACGCACTTCAAAGAGATGTTAAAGGATCCACACTCAACGAAACTTCATTTGAACTGATTTGGTGTTTTCATCCAACAGGTGTTCGACTACTTGGTCCTCCACGGGCGTATGAAGGAGAAGGAGGCGCGGGCCAAGTTCCGACAGATCGTGTCCGCCGTGCAGTATTGCCACCAAAAGCGGATCATACACAGGGATCTCAAGGTACACTGACAGGCAGGCAGGCGTCACGTGGCTTCGATTGGAAAGTTCTCTTGCAGCTGCAGGATGCATCTTCGGCTTACTTATGCTACTTGTAATGTTGAGTTTTGACAGTACCTTTAATAATTTACAGGCGGAAAATCTCCTGCTAGACGGCGAGATGAACATTAAGATAGCGGACTTTGGTTTCTCCAACGAGTTCACACCGGGCGCTAAATTGGACACGTTTTGTGGAAGCCCCCCTTACGCCGCGCCAGAACTGTTCCAAGGTTTGTTCAACTGCTGTTAGGTCGAGTATAATTTGGAAAAGAGTGGCATGGTGCAGGTGGAACTACAGTAGGAATCTACCATAGTAAGTAGAAGTTTTTGCATCAATCAAGAGTTGATGAATAAAATTTCTGCGGTTGCAGTGCTACTTACTATGATTGCAGTTTGTATGGTCTCTAGAGGCGCAACTAAGCAGGGCGAACGCTACACTGCTTAACCGCTCGACTGAATCACCTAAATTAAAAAACGCTTTTAATCCAAACATGATATTTTATAGCTTTTTCAGATTTTTTTTAATTTAATCCCTTTTTTGGAGCACCAATCTCTTCTTAACACATGAAGTATATAATGGTGTTTGGTGTTGTTTGCAGGCAAGAAGTACGACGGTCCGGAGGTGGACGTGTGGTCGCTCGGCGTGATCCTGTACACGCTGGTGTCGGGCTCGCTGCCCTTCGACGGCTCCACGCTGCGCGAGCTCCGGGAGCGCGTGCTGCGCGGAAAATACAGGTATCCTTTGAGGAAATTATACGGGGGAAGGGGTTATTGAATATCTGTTTTGTCCTATCTTTGTGTCCAGTCTTTGTCAGCATCCAGCATATCGAACTTTTCTTATAGAGCAGGCTAAGAATCACACAAGCCACCTGATGGTAAGTAGGAACCAAAGTCCAGAGACATTTTCAATATCAAGACTGCTAATTGCCAACCCTTAGAAAACCGTAACACGAGAATGCTTGGCAGCAGGCTCAATGTTATGCTCACGGTCTACCAACATTTGGTAAATGTTTGGTTTAGATTTGAAGATTTGTTATAAAACAACCCTATTATATCTTCCAGAATACCGTTCTACATGTCGACGGACTGCGAGAATCTGCTGAAGAAGTTCCTCGTCCTGAACCCGGGCAAGCGCGCCTCCCTCGAGAGCATCATGCGGGACAAGTGGATGAACACCGGCTACGAGGACGACGAGCTGCGGCCTTTCGTCGAGCCGCAGCAGGACTACAAGGATCACAAGCGGATAGGTAACTACCAGTAGACAGTTGTTTGTAGAACCGATGGCCTCTGGGTGCAAAGGTTCTAGAGTGGCGATCGGGAAGGTGCATTGCTGGTAGGCGCCACACAAGGTGCACGAAACAGCTGTATAAGAGTGGCACTGCACTGATCAAGGTGGAGATCTTTGAGGAAGGCGTTTGTTCAACATTGGATTGGTTTCGGCTGAAACAATGATGATGATTCACGAAAAGACTTCAAGACATACTCGTTTAAGGCAACTGCCGTAAGTGTTGGGGCGGAAAGGTTCTCGATTGCTCTCTCATTCCGATAACACCACTGGCGTCATGTAATTGTTCGTAAAGCAAAATGATAGCAAAGCCATAATCTTTGAATGTCATTGACAAGTCACCGGCGGTTTACAGTGTCTTCATCAACGGTTATGAAATGGTTGTGGTAACTCTTGTCGGATAACACAAATACGCTAAACCATGCCAGCTTACCTGCAAGCCTTCTGAATACTGACGGCTATGCTGAGATCCTACAATTTAATCACTTTGTAACACTTCAGTTTCCATGCCAATTAAAGCTGAGTTCTCCGGTTCGATTCCACCAACCAAGAGTAGAATAGAATTCAATTCTACGGAGTCTATACGATGATTCCATTTAATCTTGGATTAAGTCCTTATTCTTATTTGAGTGGAATTGAGTTAAAACCTGGGTTAGGTTTTTTAGAGTCCTCGATATAATTGTACATTATAAATCGAACTTAAAATCATTGTTGTTTGGGTGGAATCGAACCCTAACGTGTTAAACACTGACCCAAACATGTAAAAGTACATTGCTCCCATTGCTTCCACGCAGAGTGCCATACACATAACAACGCTATTGCCTCGCGTTTAACGAACAGGTGTGATTAATAATTGTTTATATTCCATGCCAACTTCGCTACTAATCGGCACAGCTCAAGTTGGTACGTGACCATTATGCTTTATATACATGTTAGAAATGTATCTGTGCCCTTATTTTTTTATGCTTCCCCACAATGGGTTTTATAGTGGCGTTATAATTATAATATATAGCTCTTCATGATTTCGGTTTTGTTGTTCTTATTTTAATTATGTTCTTAAATTATTGCACGTTATTTTTCACACATTTTGTTTAAAGTTTTTGCATGAGTATGTGTATACCTATCTGAATCATTTAATACGTGATTACTGATTAGATTATGCAATGTGGATGCATGCCTTTGAAATAGCATCAAATGTTTAATGAAATCTGTGTACGTTTATAGAGTGTATTAGGTTTTTTTTTACCTTTAGTAATACTCGTACTATTGAATAACCTTTGTCATAAAGTGATTTACTATTAAAACAATCCCCAGTCTAACCTAATCTTCTACACCTTCAATAAATAATAAAAAAACAATAATAATTCACTGTCTCTTTTCTTCATCAACGTGTCAGTAATTTTTCTACTACACTTTCTTTAACAAAGTCAAGCCAATACATTTCTAGTCTAGTCAATACATTTTGACAACCGTCGTATGTTTATTGACAACCGTTGTAGTTTCAAAAACTAACCTGTTGCACTGTTCTCTCGACAGAGGCGCTCGTGTGCTTAGGGTACAACCGGCAGGAGATCGAGTATTCGCTGGCCGAGGCGAAGTACGACGATGTCTTCGCCACGTACCTGCTGCTAGGGAGGAAAAGCACCGACGTGAGTATTTATTACCTGTTATCTCTACTTGATCTAGAGTTTTTGTTCTGGCAAGGATAAGACTAATGAGCACTCGGAAAATCTGATGGTAAGTGAGATCTGAGACCTATAAATATTTGCAATCTTAAGACTGCAATCCAAAGTCTAAGGCTACAAACACACAGACAGACGGCTTGTTTAGCGCCTAGAGACTAGCTAGTCGTCTGGCGAGTAGCGAAGTGAAACAAACGTTCTACAATTTCCACAAACAGCCATACTGAGCGCTTGACGCCTTTGCTAGTTGCTTAGCGTTTATCCATGTGGCCGGTTGTGAAGAGTCTAGAACGTTCGTTTCTCTTCGCTACTCGCCAGGCGACTCGCTAGGCTCTAGGCGCTAAGCAGACCGCCTGTCTATGCTTTTGTAGCCTAAATAAATGTCTCTATGATCTAGACGACATGGTTAACCTCGTTGGTAGACCCTGCCTGCAAAGCTAGCGGTTCCAGGTTTGATTCTACTATTTGTTTCAGAGTTTCGGATGTGTTGTATGTATTTATTTCTCTATATAAGTATGTTTATGGATTATCGTTGTCTAGTTCACATAGTGTAAACCTAGAGCTTAGGTCATTATCATATATATTATTATTTTGTACTAGCTGTCCGTGCCCAGCGCAGCCTGGTTACAATTTTCTTCATACAAACCTGCTGACTTGACATCGACTCAGTTAAATACCCTTTTGGTTCGAAAAAACTGCTACGGCAGTTCCACGCAGTGCCTGGGGAAAAAAAACATTTTTTTATTGAAATCTGTCGAGCCATTCTCGAGTTATGGCGTAACCAAGGGAAACAGGGATTCATTTTTATATATTATACAGATAGATCATAATGCGGCCTTTGTTTATACATCATAAGAGGTCGGCCCTCGGATGTCTAGATGTCAAAGGGCTTCTACGGTCCTAAACAAGTTGAAGATTAAATAAAACATGGTTTGTTTCGGGTACATTACATAATTCCGAAGAGTCATAGTAACAAATTGATAAAAAACCCGAATTTTCGTAGTTCCCGAATTTTTGCAGATCCGATTGCAGTGTTTTAATAAAAGACTATATCTTTTGGTATAGCTTATAAATGAAACCTAATCTAACCGACGTACCGCAATTAAATTATGCATTTAATGTGAAATAGCTACAGCATAACATAGCTTTCGGAAAAAAAAATCGGACAAATGAATATACGGAAAAAAAACCCTTTGTTTCGCATGAATAAAATTGTAATTTACATAATAGCAAACATGTCTGGCGTGTGAGTGACATTGTATTTAACGTTAGGAGTTGAGAAGGTAAATGGTGTGTGTTTGCAGCCGGAGTCGGACGGCAGCCGGTCCGGCTCGTCGCTGTCGCTGCGCAACGCCGCCGCGCCCGGACAACCCGCGCAGGCGCAAGCCGGTAACGCACACAACACACACATTCACACACACACTCAAACACGCAGCCGGCGATAATAATATCACTGATCAGTGATTAGAATAGGAAGACCTAATATGCCTAAAGTTTGAAGCAAGTTTACGGAATAAATTATCATCATGCGCCCGCGCGGGAGTTAAGTAGTTTTTTCCTGGCTATTTTGCGCGTTCCACTGAAAAAAGGCCGCATAAGACTAAAGAGATAGAGGGACGAAATATTTAAAGACGCTTAGAAGTGAAATCGCTCATTGAATACAAAACAGACGCATTCCAAAATAATTTGCTCTTCCATTAAAAGTCGTATTGCAACCGCTTGTAATTTTAAAATGCAACACTGACTCATTTCGGATTGTGACCGTTTTGTATTCAATGAACGAAATAAAGAAAAATGTATTCCTATAATAATGTGTGTATGTGTAATGTATTCACGCTCGCTCGATGTAGTTATTTACAAATGTTAAGGCAAATTAGCTCTACCTATTTCGGTCATTGATAAGGATGCTGTTGGCTCGGCATGCTTTAAACTACACGATGAAATTCACTTATCAAGATTGTTTAAACAATAGAGTTTCGTTTTGTACTTTGCTTTAAAGACATGTCATGTACAGATGTAGTGAATAATTCTTTCCCATCGTTTTTGGTCGGATAACTTCGTATTTATTTTGCTTTCTCAGTTGGCATATTGATGGGTACTGAAACTAATTGAGAAAGCTAGATAAATACGAACATATCCGACAAAAAACGATGGGAAAGGATTATTCACTACATCTGTAGTATCCGAAACGATATTGCTTAGATAATGTTAAATATAGATCGGGTAATGCAGACTGCGAGAATTTATTATGATTGAGTTTTATGGGACAAATATCACGTTACATAGTGCTATTGTTTCTCATCGATATCATCTCATACGAACAGGGAAGAGTAATGTCAATTCTAACACAAGGGAGTTGTTTATTTTTGTCCTACTTATCCTTGGTAAGGTCTATCATCCAATGATGTGTCAATGAAATATAAGAAGGCGGAGTCATGAACCAGAGATACTTACTCTCAAAAAAGCTCCACCAATCAGAAGTAGCTAAATCCGTTGATTGATTTGATATCGCTGCTTTCTCATTGGCGGAGACAGATTTACAATTGGTACATTCTTCACTGTCAATAATTCAACTTTTATCTGGAATATTTATGAATGATTTGTGTGATGGGTCTTAAGAGGTTATCTGATACATTTGTTACGTCCATTTACGCATAGAAGTGGCGAAAATTGTTGTGCATAGGCAACCCTATATTAACGCTTGGCGTGGATAACTGGGATTAGTCGCTTGGCTTGTGGTTCCGCCGGTCGCGCCGCTTGTCGCGTGTGCTTGTGCCACAGTCTGTACTGCTGGGTTAGGACAGTATAATTACAAAATTGTAGCTGTAGTATATGATAGCTTTTTAAACGCGAAAGAGTCGATGTTGGATATATTAGTATTTTTTAACCTATTTTTAAATAAATAGAACCTTAGTAAGTTACGTGTTAATTTTCTACCACAGTGGTAAATGAAGTAAAATGTAGATAGTTACATATTTTTTTTCTAAAAAACACTTTAATATGTGTAATATTAATAGTAAAACTTCACTTATAGTCCCATTCTAATAAAGACTATAAAGCTGTTGTAAGTTCATAATATTGTAAGCTTTTTATAATACCAGAGCTCATTTGCCATCAAGAGGCCTGTGTGCTCGTTTGCCTTCTCCATTCTAGATTAGGTTAGTTTGGGATAATTACTTTAAATATATTTATTTATATCTTACATTTTAATGTCAGTCACGATAACCGAAATCGACTAGGTCAGGATAGGTTAGGTCCTCGTAGGTCGGTATACTGGTTATGGCGGGGCTAGCGCGAGTAGAGGCCAGCAGTACAGAGTGGCTAACGCTGCGCGTGCGCAGGGGGCGGCTCGCCGTCGCACCGCGGCGTGCAGCGCAGCATCTCCGCCACCGCGCGCCCCAGCAACAGCCGCCGCGCCAGCGCCGGCGGCGACGTGCTGCGCCCGCCAGGTACACACACACACACACACACACACAGACACGCACAGACGCACAATTCGTTCATTGAATACAAAACGGACACATTCCAAAACGAGTCAGTGTTGCATTTTAAAATTAGAATCTATTCGTATAAGATTATTAATGCAAGAGCAAATTATTTTGGAATGTGTCCGTTTTGCATTCAATGAGCGAATTGTACTATTCGGTTCCCTAGTTAACCGTTAGCTAACAGTTACTGGCCTTTCTCTGCCATTTTGTCCGCGTAGAACTCGTTGATCGCTTTTTCTTTACCAATAGGGTATTTGACAAGAGTGAAATTAAATTGTTTTTTCATTAACAACAGATAAACATTATAAAACTACTAGGAAAACATCAATCTTTTGTTTATGTTTGCTATTTTAAGATTTTTAATTCATAAAATCCAACAATAAGGACGCTGTTTGATTGTGACGTCACAAGATAGTAATCCCTATAAATTCCATAGTAACGGAGCGTTTTTGATGTTTCATAAAAAGAAGCTGATTTGACTTTTGTCAAATACCGTATTATTTTGTATATGGTACTCATTATTCAAGAACATCGTTTCTGAGACGTACGAGAGACCTTAAAGTCGTGATCGCTGAAAAACGAATGAGTAGAATGAATAGTATATTTCGAATACGCGAAATGATATAGGGAGTGTACTGTTGTATTAATACAATGAGTGACTGTTGTATTAATTCAACGACTTAAGTAGACGAACAGAGAGAGTAAATTGAGATGTAAAAACTGCATCCTGAACCTCGTGTTCAACAAAAGAGCATAAAAGAGTATCCTCTTACATCATACTAACTTACTCTACTCCAAGATTAACTGGAAGAAATCCCATATGGGATAAGTTCACCTATGTACATTTACTATATTGATGCAATTATTAACGTGCAATAAAGAGTTTGTATACACACTTACTATAAACATACACACACAATCACAACAAATTTATAAACTGAATAATTTAATCATTTATACGACTTGCTTGATATCATAAAAGCATTCCGTAAATCCTCCAATATCAAGTAAAAATGTAAGACCGAATCAAAGAGACGTAAGCTCAAATGTGTGTTTAGCCGTCAAACGCCAGTAAAAGAGTATGAAAGCCATATACACACATACTGTCTTTTTGGTTTGGTCATCAATATTGTAAGTTTGTGTTCAAATGTAACAGAACATGTGGTGTGCTTATTTTTTAACAGTCATCCTATTCATTACCTTTGGGCGTTATTTGTGCTTCATTCATAAGGGATTGTCATCTAATACACATTGCCTACAGATACTTTACTTTCCTATAACGCTCGCTTGCTTTAATATAGAACGCTTTTAGAGAAATAACTTAGAATTCAAAACTCAAAAGTGTTACGAAAAATATTGTTATAAATCCCTCAACGTTTATCAGTACATGCTCAAAATTATGTTTATAAGCGGTTTTTAAACGTAAAATAAATTAAATCTGGAATTGTAGACACAGATTTTCTAAAAGTAAGCATGTCGCTGTATATGCATGGAAATATTGTTCTTCTACCACACAACTTTACTTTGACGGTTTCTTGCATTGTCTAATACATGCAATTACGATGCAAGACTATTTCTTATTATCCTAACCGGTGCGTATTAATAATTTAATCTAAATAGATGTCAGACATGACTGTTTTCTGTGGGTCGAATTACTAGACGAGATATCCGTCACAAGATACGTCAAAGTAAACGTCAAACCATGGAAAACTGTCATTGCAGTCGAGATCAGGTTATTAATACGGCCCTAAGATTCTGCGTATATGGAGTCGTGCATCGTATTGAAGATCAGTTCATTAATATACTTGGGAGCAAAGAAATCGAGCCACTTTCTATGGAAATTCAGTACTAAGTGGCTCGATTTCTTTGCTCACAAGTGTATTATACGGTCGACCCTGTTAGTAACTGCGCACTTTAGTGATTTGTCACTTTAACGTCTAGTTTGAACTTCTGTACTACTCTGTCGAAGGCGTTAAAGCGACAAGGTAAAGTGTGCAGCTACTTATAATCAGACCTAGGAATATTCGGGGCAAAATTAAATGACAGCTAGGGATTGCCTATATCGATAAACTCAATTATCGATGCTTTTCCATATATTAGTGATCGCTCCAAGTTTTGTTTGTAAAAATAAAATTTGATTGAAAGTATGCAATGAAACAAAATAGCCAAATAATTCTGGTTATTCTTTATTTTAAAAAGATTTTTTAACCTTCACTCATTATCATCATATATTTTTTCCGTATTGTGAATTTCAGAATGATTTACAATTGTTAAAATGAACGACTAGAATTTGTTAGGAGTAAAAACAATATGATGATGATGAGTGAAGTTTATAAATCCTCTTAAAATAAAGAATGACCAGAATTATGTTGCTATTTTGCTTAATTTGCATACTTTAAAAAATAAACTATGTTTACAATCAAAACTTGGAGCGATCACTAGTATATGGGAAAAGCATTGATGGTTGAGTTTATCGATATAGGCAGTCCCTAGCTGTCATTTAGTTTTGCCCCGTATATTCCTAGGTCTGCTTATAATGCCGACGGTATGTAAGAAACCGTCGCAGTCAAGCGGTAGGTTGACTGGACGGTGTCGGTAACGGTAGACGGTCGCGTTGCAGGCACCACCGCCAGCGGCGCCAACAGCACGACCTCCACCTCGACCACCACGACCTCAAACTTCAAAAGACAGGTAAGATGGCATACCTAATAATAATGAGGTATGAAAAATACCACCTACTTCTCCGTGTAATTTTTGAAGCGGTTTCCAAAGCCTTTACATAAGGTGACATTTTCGTTTTTTATAAGCTTATTATTAATGTTTATATGTATGGCAGTTTAGGTCAAATTTTGCAAGTCAATTTTGAATCCGAAGGCTTATTGCCTAACGCAATCGCAACCGTTTTCATTTTGACAGTCCGATGGCGAGTCTGCATACAATGAAAACAATTGTTCCACTTTGAAGTCGTTTGCGATTACGAGTGCGTTAGGCAATAGGGCAGCAGTTCCCTCTAATGGAATGGGCTGAAATTTCGACCACATGTCATGTAAACCCGATGACAATGCAATATCATGGCATCTAAGACGGAAGGTGGCGGAAGTATCTCCGTTATACTTGATGTGTTGGAACCCAGCGTGCTGGGACTCCATTAGTTTGGTCTAGATAAGCAGATATTGACTTTGTAAAAATTACTGTTTACGGCTTGTCCCAAAAATGTTTCAATAAAACAGTTGTTGAATGTAAAACGTATTTTTTTATGTTGAATCATTACAAAATCTTAAAAAAAAACGTTTTTGTCTTGAAGGCAAATGATTATTAACTTTTTTTTATTATGAGATTTAAATCACCATTTGTTGTAGAGTGTTTAACCTTATTTACTTGACAGGGACTAATTAAGTGGTTCTTATTTCAGAACACAATCGACTCGGCGTCTATCAAGGATAACACAGTACGAATCGCTCAGCTACAGGTGAGTTTCCAGATTCTTGTTCAATATAAATGACATTAAGTAAGGGCCGATTTGTAGAAAGTTTTGTAGAAAGTCGATATTCTGAAATAAATTGCAATTGGCCAAATAACAATTTTACGTGTTAATATCGTATTTTAAGTTATTCATTAATACTCTGAGCTAGTAGGTATGTTTTTTGCGAATTTGCTCACGAGGAAAATGTTGTTTGCAATTTCCCGCTACTTATTACTACTAGGTACTACATTAAGACTGCGCCGAGCAAACGCCGAGTGTCCAGTGGCGCCCTCATAACTATTATTGTGTTTTCTAATTAACTAAAGAATTTCCTTGCAATCAGACGAAATGTTTTTGTAGTGCAAGTAAAAACATAATTTATGGGATACGTTACAAACTTTAATAACAATTACCCTTTGAGTAGTTAGCTTAACGGGAAAAGGTGGCCACTTTTTTCCGTTAAGTAATAACTCGAATGTGAATTTTTATTAAACGATATGATTATACCCTGTAAGTTGTGTTTTCATTTGTAGTACAAAAACAGATCCAATTTCAAGAAAATACTTTAGTGTATTAGAAAACACAATAAAAGTAATGAGGGCGCCAATGTACATCCGGCGTACGCTCGGCGCAGTCTTAAGGTTACGAATTAATTGTTTTGGAAGAATACAGTGTTTTAAAATCTATAACGGCACTCATAAATTGAAGTTGCACCATTACAGGAATATTTAAGTACGAGAGTGAGTCTTTCCGTATTGAAACGGGATTAGAAGAGAGCATTTTTAGCAACCAACTTTAACCTTTTGAACTCCTCCGAAGTTCAAGTTTAGTTGAAGAATAGTGAGAATTTTGAAGATGTCCGTCCAGCTGCGTGTGTGTG